>JAWNNJ010000035.1:0-10081 GCA_035045125.1 Hypselothyrea guttata
TTTGTATTTAACTTTCCTCTGCATCTGCGGTTTATGGATTAATTTCAAGTCATGCTAAAATATGACATAAAGTAAGAATTTTTAGGAATTATTGAAAAATATATACAAAATTCAATATATTGTGTACTAAAGCTTAAATAGACCTTCCCTAAAACTAAACTTATTGCAAGTTTTTCACATTTGTTAACTTGCTTGAGATTATTAAAAAAAAAAATTCCCTAGATTATATGTATGTGCAGCTCTATGTGTGAGAAATTGTTGGGATTTCTGAATTTTCTGAATTAGTTGGGTTTTGGCTTGTTGGTCTTTGTGCGCGTTTCCTGTCGCATTTCATTTAAAAATTCTCATGTCAAAAGCACACGATTAACGCGTGTCGGGGGCGGTGAAGCGGCGAATTAAGATATTTACGCTAACAAAACCATCGATTCTCAGTCGCAATCGGAACTCCAGAAACATTGATAGAGTGAGTGCAAGTGAGATGGAGATGGAGATGGAGAAGGAGATGGAAATGAAGGTGGTGATGAAGGGGATCGGAGGCTGCCGTAGAGACTGAGGTTGAGGTTGAGCCACAGCAACAGCGACAGCGACAACGCCCGCCTCTACACAGTGAGAAAAAAAGCAACTTGTTTACAAGATTTTTGAAACTGGTGCGAATTACTTTATAAAGTTGTTTTGATATTATATTCTTAATTCCTAATCACATTTGAAAATAGACTGATATGCTTGGGGAATGTTCTTAAAATCTTAACATTGTAGGCATAGAATTATAAGAAATTTTATTAAATTCAGTATTAAAATATATGGACGGGGCAGATCAGTGGGACGGAGGCTACAGTCGGACGTAACCGACAGTAGGAGACCCTTTACTTTACTACTACTACTAATATATATATACATACAAACACAATCAGAGGCTCACACACTACGCTACCCGCGTATGCATGGCACACCACCCCCCCTCTGCCTAGTGCGGCGAATTGTCCGTTCCATATTTTCGCTGTTTCTTATCCGATCGAAACGAAATTCACAGGGCTAATAGAGAATATCATAAGCTAGTTACGCACCAAATTACAAGTCAATACCTTTAAAGCTGTGGCTGCAGTAGCTTTTTGCGGTTTGCGGGGGAATGGGGGGAGGTATCCAAAATCTTAAACAAACTCGTGCTGCTCGCGAAATGGGAGAATCTAAATCCCGAATATGGTGTATCTAGCTCTTATAGTTGCTGAGATCTAGGTGTTCATACGGACGGACAGACAGACAGACAGACAGACAGACAGACAGACAGACAGACAGACAGACAGACGGACAGACGGACAGACGGACATGGCTATATCGACTCGTCTTGTCGTCCTGATCAAGAATATATATACTTTATGGGGTCTGCCACGCCTCCTTCTGGGTGTTACACACATTTCCTCTTTGCACTAAACTAATAGACCCTTTTTACTTTTTTAAAGTAAAGGGTCTAAAAATATGTATTAAATAACTAAACAAATTAATAATAACAAAGTAACCAATTATGATATATGTGTATAATTGTATAATGTATAATTTGTAAATTCTAAATGATTGACAATAATAATTTTTATTATTTTGAATTTATAACCTATAGCCAGTATTATCCAAAAACACAGGAAGATAATATATATATATTATATATATTATGATCGTCTTCTGTTGTCGCTCGTGGAAAACCAAATAAAAGTCAGCAATAAATAAATATATTCAAATTTAATTTAATTGAACTAAAAATTAAATTGAAATTGTTACAATAACCGAATCAAAGAATTCAAACAGGAAACATGGAAGAACTGCGATTTTTATACCCTGTACCCATTAAAAATGGGTAATTTCAGGAACATTTTGGAATTTAGGTTGGTAGCTGATTTCAAATGTTGAATGCCACGCCCTAATCTATGACAACCTGTTCAAAGCCGGAAAACCAGAATAACATTGAAGGAGTAATTTTTAAAAATTCATTTTTTTTAAATAACCTTAAAAAGATTTTGTTTTGTGGGTCTATTTGCACACTACATATTTATTTTGAGACTTTTTATGTAGTTTAGCAATTTAAAATATAGGGTACAGGGTATTCTACAGTCGATTAGAAATTTTTATGTTTGATAAATTTTAATTTAATTTGAATGCGATTCCGAATGCGCTCAATTCGTGTTAAAGCTGCATTTATTTTTCGCTGTGTATGCCTAGCCATTCACTTGGCATCGCTCTCTCTTTCTCTTTTTCTCTCTCTCTCTCTCTCTCTCTCTGTCTCTTTCTGTATGTGTCCCTTGCAGCCTGGAGGCCGGCGGCAAATCAAGATAAGAGAGCGTCAGAGCGCTTTTGAAACCCAATTCCGGGACGCGCTGTGCCCGTAACCTGGTCTTTGACATCTCACAGCGGCACGCGAGGCATACAGTTGTCAAAGTTGCGCTTATCACAGCAGCCAGACTCAGGGACAGGGAACAGGGGGCGGGGGGCGGGGAGTGGAAGGCGGAGGGCAACGGTGGCTGCCACGTGCGGTCACGTGACCAATGTTTTACACGTGCCGACAGAGGAGGCAAAGGCGGAGGCTGCCTTGATATGCCGTGTCACGGAAGCGGATATGGGCGTGGCACACACACACACACACACACACACAAGCACACAGAGAGAAACACCTTGAACTGCAGTAGTGGAGGGGGGAATCTCATTTGCAAGCTAATTGCAGCTTGACTAACAAATGTCAACGAAATTTGCAGTTGCACTAAATGCGAGTAAATCATAGCGGACAGACAGACGGACAGACAGACAGACGGACAGACCGCGATAGAGAGAGCAACAGACTGTGCGATAGAGAGAGAGAAAGAGGGACGGACTGTGCGCTAGAGAGACAAGCATTGCACCATGGGCGAGAAACCGCATATTTTGCATTAATTCTTCAAATTCTTAAAGATAGACAATTGAAATTTAGCCAAAACAATCTTCGAATAAGTATTGCCAAAAATAGCCAGATACGAATTACAAAATATCTGCACAAAAATATTTTTAAACAAATATAAAATAAGATTTATGATAGGCATAAATAGAATTCCGCAACTAAATCAGACTTTGGCTAATACAGATAGAAAAAAGTACAATAAAATAAAATAATTTGCAATTAAATTAAAATATTAGGATTAATTAAAATAAAAAAATTATTCATTATTAATATCTTTAAAATTGAACGGGGTTTTTTATACCCAGATTATCTTTTACTTTTAATTTAATACAGATATAAAAACTATAATGAAATAAAATGTTTTGCAATTAAATTAAAATATTAGAATTAATTAAAATATGCAATTTATTCATTATTAATTTCTTTTAAATTGAATTGGGTATCCTATACCCAGCTTATCTTTTACTTTTAATTTAATACAGATATAAAAAACTATAATAAAATAAAATGTTTCGCAATTAATTTAAAATATTAGGAATAATTAAAATGTAAAATTTATTCATTATTAAAATCGTTAAAATTGAATGGGGTTTCCAATACCCAAATTATCTTTACTTTCAATTTAATTTACCTCTTAAATTTAATTTCAATTCGATTCTCAAGATTTGATTTATCTTGGATAAGAACCGATAACTTTGTCTTAATTTTCTAGTATAGAATAAATATATATTGGGGGTTCAAAATCAAGCTAAAGCAGCCCATAGTGCACTATAGAGATGGAGAGCATCGGCCAACTAACTGGGAAGCATCATAAAAACATATGACAGCATTTCGCTAGGCAGAGCAAATTACGCATAAAATAGATTGCTCTGTTGACACTGCGAGCAGTGATGTCAAAACTTTTGTTTCACAATAAAATTTAAAAAGTGACTAAAAATGGCTTAAAATAAATAAATAGCTAAGTAATTATAGTGATTAAAAACTTGTTAGATATATAGCTATATAGTATATTACTATATACAGCTATGGCCATAGAAATAGCACACTTGAAAAATGCAACTTTGTCCGATCATAACTCGCTTGTTATACATCCGATGTGAATAATTTTGGTCTTAAATAATTAGTGCAATATTCTATATCATTCACAAGATTTATTTTCACCGTTATCTTTTACCGTTTTTTAGTTTTGCTAAATTTAAGTTCGAGAGAGCTCATATGGCTTGGCCACAGAAATAGCACACTTTGTAATTGAGGAAGCTGTTTCCAATTTTCGTAGCCTTTTTGCTTAAATATTAGTTGAATTACTAAAGTATATTATAAAATTGATTAAATAAAGCCAAAATGGGTAGTGGAGGGCGTTGCCCGGTTGAGAAAATGAGGTTCAAGTAAAATATAAACAAATACAAGAAAAATCCTGCAAAAATTGCCCTTGTACTGAAATTTTCTTAAAATTTGGTATCCAACTAACTTAATTTAGTTATAGCCACTAATATTTATTCATCTAAGCAAATAAAACAACAGCCAAAACAAAAAAAAACGGACCCAAAAATCGATAGTCCAATAGCACGTATGAGCAACGCTGATCCTTTTGCCTCGTTCCGAAGGATATCGCAGGAATTTTAACAAAAATGTGTTTCTAATATAATCAAAATACCTGTCCCAACAAGCATCAATAAAGTTTTGGTCAATAGAAAAGTCAGCTTCTGAATCCGACACCTGGCAAAACAAAACATTGTACAGAAAAGAATTTTGCGGTGATATTTCTTGTATTTCGGTACAAAGCACCTGCTTAATGCAATGTTTTGTTTTGCCAGGTCTCGGAAACTTCGGACAATTTTTCTATTGACCAAAACTTTATTGGGGCTCATTAAGACAAGTATTCTGATTATGCTAGCATTAGCTTTTTGTAAAAGTTCCTGCGTTATCCTTCGAAACGAGGCAAAAGGATCAGCGTCGCTCATACGTGCTATTGACCTATCGATTTTGGGGTGGGTTTTTTCTTAGATTTGGATGTATTTTTATTTTTTTAAATTAATAAATATTAGTTGCTATTACTAAATTAAGTTAGTTGGATACCAAATTCTGGGAAAATTTCAGTATAACAGCAATTTTTGCAGGATTTTTCTTGTATTTGTTTATATTTTACTTGAACCTCATTTTCTCAATCGGGCAACGCCCTCCACTACCCATTTTGGCTTTATTTAATCAATTTTATAATATACTTTAGTAATTCAACTAATATTTAAGCAAAAAGGCTACGAAAATTGGAAACAGCTTCCTCAATTACAAAGTGTGCTATTTCTGTGGCCAAGCCATATGAGCTCTCTCGAACTTAAATTTAGCAAAACTAAAAAACGGTAAAAGATAACGGTGAAAATAAATCTTGTGAATGATATAGAATATTGCACTAATTATTTAAGACCAAAATTATTCACATCGGATGTATAACAAGCGAGTTATGATCGGACAAAGTTGCATTTTTCAAGTGTGCTATTTCTATGGCCATAGCTGTATATAGCTATATAGTAATAATAAAATAAAAAAAATAGTTTCCCACTTTTTAAAGCTGAATTCGGAAATAAACTTAAATATTATTGAGGGTATTATTTTTAACAGTATTTTCGAATTGAATTTTTACATATATTTATTTTGTTTCTATAAATCGAGAAATAACTTTTACTCAATAATTCTAAATTTTCAAATCATAATCAGTGAAAAAAACTAAAATCAATTTAGTCTAAAAGGATTTGGGGAAAATGCCCAATCAGCTGTAAAAGTGGCTAAATCTAGCCACAAAATGGCCAAGCTGGCACCACTGACTGCAAGAGCGATCGACACAGAAAGAGAGAGAGAAAGGGAGAGAGCTAGAGAGAGAGAGAGAGGGAGAGGCAAGAACTAATCGGACTTGTCATGTGCCCATCACAACAATGCCAAGGCGGAGGGTTGCGGATTGCGGGTTACAAAAGCCAATTGTCAAAATCAGAATCAAATTCTGCCTCAACAACTACAACAACAACAACTACAACAACAACAACAACTACAACAACTACAACTACAACAACAACTACGACAACAACAACCATCCAAAACCGACATAAAAAACCTTTGCACAAATTCTATTCCGTTTTTTCTTTTTTGTTTCCTTCAATTGAGTTTGTAATTCGAAACACGGGGAGGGTTCGGAGGGTTTGCCCATTATTGCGACAGCTTGACAACGCCTCTTGTATCATCTATTATAGCGCCTCTACCACTAACAATCCATGCCAGCTAATCAGTCCAAAATTCTCCTAATCATATGCATCGTTTAAAAACACACACAGAATTCTTCTATATCACGATTCTATCGATATGGTGTATCGAAATGGATTGTCAATCTTTATCGATTTTATTTGATGTCGATCAAAAGTATCGGACATATCGGGGAAGTTTGCGAAAGGTTTTCAAAGGTTTCGGTTAGCAATATTAAGTAATTTTGATAAGTTTTCGATTTATTTAATAAAATAATATTTTATCAATTGTCTGGATCGGATGAGTATTCATATTTAGATATTTATTATATACCAAATCATTAAAACAAAAAATCTTGATAAAAATATATATTTTTTTGCCAAAATTTCCCAAAATAAAATAAATACATACTAAATTATTGAAGTAATTAATCAAATGATTAATTCAGGCAATATTTTATATCATGCTTAAACATGAACTTAAAAAAAGCCCAAAATGATATTTAAAGTTTGGCCATTTGACAGATGTATGTAACTGGCGGAATGGGGCGTGGCAGATCGCACAAGGGTTTCCTAAAATCCTTTTTACATTAAACTATTTAATTTACAAAACGGTTTAACCCTCAAATACCCAAGAGTGTCTCAAGACACTCATCGCATTATTGTCATTTTAAAGAAATCTGTTTATTGGAATTTAAATTTACAATTTTTTACGGTAAGCTAACATTACGCCAAATATATGATCAAAAGCTCTTGAAGCTCACTTGAGCTTTAACGGTACTTTTATTTTGACATATACACAAAATTGTTTTTTGCGCACATGAAACGTAGTGGCTGCAGAGTGCGATTTGTTTGGTTTAATTAAACAGACTTTAATTTGCTTGATTAAGTTGATACTTTTTTTCCATATAGGTAGGTTTGTTTACTAACTAATTGCAGTTTTATTTTTGCGAATATATAAAAATTGTGCCGTGCAGCAGTGAAAAACCTATGAGTGTCTTGAGGCACGCTTGGGCATTTAGGTGTACTTTTTTTGCGAACTTTTACATACAATTTTCCCATACAAAATGGTGTTTTTTTGTTATAAAAAGAATCGGGAAACAACATTCAAATCGTAAAAGACGATGTATGACAACTAATTCAGACAAGCTTCAAATTATCGGAATTAATTATTTAGCAACAGTTATATATGTTTGATTTTGCTATATATGACGATGAATTGTTCTGTAAAATTACGAGGAATGTGATAATTTTGACATTTGAAAATGTATTAAAAGTCACACTTAATGATGTCTACATCTTGAATTTGACCCATAACTTGAATGTAGACATAGGTTTAAAGCTAATTATCATTACAGACGAAGCAGATCAGTTGGGAGGAACGCCACAGTCGAACCCAACCGACACACAGTGGGGTATTTTACCCCAAAAGTGTCGTTTAATTCAGGGGAGCAGTATTTGATAAAAGTTATATTTTTCCCCGATAGACTGGTTTATTGTAAGTAAAGAAAACTTGTTTTTACAATATTGGTGGAGCAATTTTATTTTTTATTTTTTTGTTGTTTAGTTGCAAAATGTGAAAAAAAAGAAGTTTTAGTATGAAAATTTTTTTTATTTTTAAAGCTATCAATATGAAACTTAGCCAAACTGAATTTCTCATCATTATACATAAACTGACCAAATTTGATCAAAATCGGACCAATATATCTTATAGATCTCATAGGAATTATAGGTAAAAATGACCGATTTTAACGTTTTTGCATAAAAAAATGCATTTTTTTTACTTATTTTAACAAAAAGAGCTCAAAAAATTAAATTGTGAACTGCATTTTTATAATCTTTGTCAATTTAGGTTAGGATCAGACTACTATATCTTACAAATTTAAAGTAACTTATTGATAAGGGTCTTAATTTCAGTGTAAAAAATTATGTTATTCCTATAAATTTCGTAATAAATTATTTATATCAGAACTTTAGAGTCTACAAAAATAAAATACATTGTATAAAAAATTTATATATAAACAATATAAACATTATAAACAATACATTATTTTTATTTCTCTGAATTAAGTCGGATTTAGAAATAGTTACACACATGTTCGCATTGCTTTTCCCAGACCTATTTTGATTCCTATTATTAGGTCTTGAAAATTTTAATAAACTGTGTTTCTCTGTGAATAATTTATTAAATTTTGTTCTTTACACAATTTTATTTTACTATAAATTATCGGAGCTGATAATATAAAGAATCAATAATTAATGCCTACATGTAATGTAGCTCTGCTAATGTTGTACCCTGAACCCATTAATTCTTGCATACTTTTGTCTATTGTTTTTTAAGTCCCTGTTTCTGGCTTCCTGGGCATCTTCGAAGAATTGATCTACGGTTTATAAAGCAGTTTTAATATCTCAAGACCATTTATTAAAATCAGCAAATCGTACCACGGATGGAATGAAATATATTTAGCTTGCGTGCGCATGATTTCAATTTGACGGTATCAATTTCATGTCCGTAGCAAGGTTATTCAAAATCCATATTATTGTATTTTGGCATTTTTTGAATCTTAGTATCTAAACAAACTTTCAAGTGTACTCCCATTATTAAAATATCCAAGTCCAGGCTTTGACTGACCTATATTTACTCTTGATTTAAGCTTTCTTGTTTGAGAAACTGTTTCCTTGTCCTCTGATGTACTGATTAGCCATTTTTTTAAAGGATCAATTATAAAACATGCAAGAGACACTTGAAAAATCGTATTGTATAATAAAAAAAGGTCCGAATTGTTGCTAAATTTGGTTATTTAGGTTGTAATAACATTACATAAAAAATTGTTGCATGCTTTTGGGCATATGAAAAAAGTGGTGAGTTTTGATCTTCCATGACGTTATCTTTTATATCTCACCTGGCGCAAAAAATCGCAAGACCACGCCTAGTGGGCGTAATAGCTGAATATGTGTACAAAATTACCACATATATTTAATGACAGGCGGACACAGGCACAACTACTTTAAGGCTAATGGAAATTGCAAAAATACAACTTTTTTGAGTTTTTTTAATTGCACATAATTTAAAAATAATAAATCTTAAGTATTTTTAATAAAAATATTTTTAAAAATTACTTTAATATATCCTTTTTGAAAGTGCATTCAAACTTTTTTACAATTTCAGTGGCGAAACAAAAAAAAATTTTTTTCAAATTGCACAAAATAGTGAAATTTTGACTCGTTTTGACAAACATCAAAAAAATTGCTCAAGTTTGATTCGTGATATCTCGGTTCCTGTTATACATAGAACAAAACTTTTTTCATATTTAAATGAAGAATTTTATTGACTTTCATAAAATAATAACGTCTAGGGCCAAATCTCAAATTCGTTTTTTGAATTAAACGACACTTTTGGGGTACAATACCCCACTGTGCGACAGCGGCAGACGCTGCACGCACAGTTGAGCACATTCTATGTTAAATAACTTCGGTGTTTCTTATCGCATAATAATGCAATTCACAGCATAAATGAAGAATGTAATAGGTTACGTACATTCCAAATTTCAAGTCTATGACGTTAAAATTGTACCTGATGTGGCTCTTAAAGCTTGCGAGATCAAGGTGGGAGCTAGTGGAAAGGGGGGTAAAGGGGGGAAATATCAAAGATCTAAAAAATCTTCAACACCGTATAGCATAGGAGAACTTACATACCAAAAATAGTGTCTCTAGCTCTTATAGTTTCCAAAATATAGATTTTCATCCAGACAAATTTTATATGCTTGAATGCCCAAGAGTGTCTTGAGACACGCATCCATATTTTGTCACCTTACAGGTAAACGAAAGCTCCCACAAACTTTTTGAGCTTATTTTTGAACTCAGGAGCCACCATTTACCTTAGAAAAAAATGTTTGGTTCAATTTGTCTCATAAGTTTAGATTTGGGCATTTGAGGG
>JAWNNJ010000038.1:0-29634 GCA_035045125.1 Hypselothyrea guttata
ATGCTCTGTGGAAAACGATATGCGAAAAGAGAGAATTAGACACTATCTATTCAATTTGATTTTTATAATAAAAATCAAAAATAATAATAATCGGAAGACTCCACAATCACGGTCGATCTTCTTGGATGGCGACATTCTGATGACGATATCATGATCAAAATAAAACTTCTGCGCAAATATTGAGATGCAAGTTCCGAAAGAGAAGGAGATGGGAATTCTTAAAACGAAAGTTTCAGCTATCGGTAGGCAACTCTGATAATCGATAGGTCATGAACATGGCAAAATACGCAGGACGAGACACATTAAACTAGAAAACAGTAAGGCAACTTGAAATTAGCTTAATATATCCTTGGCAGCGCCGTCATCTTCCATTGGCAGCAGGATTATATTTTATATTTATTTATTTATTTTTTTTTTTTGTTTTTATATTTTTGCGGTTTGTTTCCAGCAGTCGTAATCAAGAATATAGTATATAACATACATAATTACATAGACATGCATAGTCTATTGGATGTGCCTTTTGAAAAAATCTAACAGTTAAATGAATTTTAAATGCGGGACGGCGCATACGCCAGTCCCGGCTTACAAAAATTGCATGCGCAACTATTTCACATTACGAATAGTGGCAAAGCGGACAATCTTCCGAATTAAAAGCATCGACAAATTCTCACTCTGTGACTAGAGTTCGATACACTGAACAAAAAAAAACAAAATGTAGAAAAAGCAAGACAAATGAAAAAATGAACTTCGAAAAGAAATGAGGCAGATAAAAAAACCAAAAAATGTATTTTAAGAAACAAAACGTTCCATGTTCATCAATCTTACGACTTGATGATCACTGTTAACCTATGGTTAGCTTGGTTATGGGCCTTCGTATGGTGCCTCTAGCAGTGTGGACATCAACAATAGTTGAAAATAAAAGCTTATTGCATTACTGTATTCGCCGTTAAAAATTAAGTTGTATTTTTCACATTTTTCCCGAAGGAACAAGCGTAAATAGTGTATAACATCCTGTATTAACCATTTTGTGGCTAAATACTCTGCTTGTATTACTTGTGCCGAAGAACACGGCTATATTATGTTGGAGATCTAGCATATTTTAAAAAAATTTAAAAATAAGATTGTATTTGTGCCGGTGCAGGTTGTCCAAAATATCTGATAGGCCTAATGTGTCGTTAGCGAAGAGGATGCAAGTCAAAAGCCAGTTCAGGTCGGCCATCGACATATGCGGAGCATTTAGCAATTCGGGTAAGTTGAACAAGCGGCGTGATATGCACATTTGCAGCTTCTCGCTGTTGTCCGGCTGGGGCTCCTCTTCGTTCTTCAAGGGCAAAGAATTGTGAACTCTACGCTTAGGTTTGTGCGCTGGCTTTTCGCTAACGTAGATGACGTCATCCTGCTCAGGCTTAAAGTCAGGCTTGCTAACCTCGTTAACATTGCTATTAACGTCCAGCTTAATGTAGCTGTGCGCTTCAATTTCATTCACTTCTTGTTCAATGTCTGATTCATTTAATGGGGATCTATGAGGCTGCCCCTTGTCCCAAGGCATCACATTATTGGGCCGTCGAGGATTTGGGCGCCAGCAGCCAGCATGAAAAGCCCGCACGTATAAAATGCACTTCTGTAAGAAGGTAGCATGAGGCATGTGGCACTCAAAGCAGTGTGGATCCTGAAGTTTAGCAATCTTCAACTTGCGCATCAGACGCAGCAACGTTTTATTGGCATTCTTTTTGGAAGCTTTTGGCTCCAGTATGCCAGCTTTGATGGCCTTATCGACTATATTATTAATAATATAATATAAGAAATAGATTACAGCTAAAATGTGCCCAATTTAACTTAAGATTATTTTACTGGTCGAAATATTAAACAATAGTAAAAAAGAAAAGCAAATAATTTTATATAGTATAAAAATAAGACTTCGATTGGATGATTGATTTATTGAAGTTTTAATTCTTTGCAGAAATATTTTGTGGCCCGAAACAAGTTACTTGGAGCTGGAATTTGCACTGGAGCTCGTTCTCACCGCACGACTGTTTAACGCTAGGGATAAGGCCATCCTTGTTGCCCTTGTCAACAGAGTAAATTGAAAATATATGGACGGTGTAGATCAGTCGGTTACGTCCGAACCTTTACTTTACTTTAAGTGTATGCACTTGCTAACACAATCAAAGACACACACACTAATACCACTAAGCACTCAATACATAGAGGCGTCAAACAGCCAAAAAAGTGGTTTCACAAATATCTCGACGATCGCGTCCCAGCAACATGCAACCTGTGCGAGTCGAACACGCAACCGAACAGCCGCCTTGAAAATGTATAGGAATGGTTGCAAGCGAGCTCGCTACGAACGCGCTTCAAACGCACGTCAGTCGACTGCCGACTTTTGAACTGAGAGCACGGACTTATTCGTGTTCTCCGCAAAATGCGCATTGCCAGTTCTCAATGATGAGTCATCGATTGCTACTCTGATTCTAAATAAATGCTAAATATGCTGTACAAACTAAAAATGTATGATATCCATAATTTAAAATCAATTGCTGCAAACACTTCTGTAAAAAATAAAAATAATATGAATAATTTTATACGAGCATTACGATTGTTAACAATAAAATATGCTGAAAAATGAATATAATATGTCCATATTTATTATTTAATAATATTTTTATTATATAAAAATAATAAAAAAAACAAACACACAGGTGCATATGCTGCACACGCACCTACAAGAATCTACAAACAACCGTGGGAACTTTTTCTGCAGCAAGCAAAGCCGCCGACAAAGACAGCAACATCGCACAAAGGCCGAGCCACAGCCGAAGTTCGCAACTCTTCACACAAGCGAAACCAAAATTACCAACAACAACTTTGACGAAGCCCAAACGTCAATGAACGTCGCAAGTTGATACCCTATTCACTCAATTGCTAAATTCTAGCGGCAGCGGAATATATGCAAATTAGAGAGGGTATCAACATCGCGACTCTTAATGTGCGCTGATCGCCAATGCCCAGCATCGAAACACAAAACTGAAATTAGAATCAAAGTAGCAATCGATGACTCATCATTGAGAACTGGCAATGCGCATTTTGCGGAGAACACGAATAAGTCCGTGCTCTCAGTTCAAAAGTCGGCAGTCGACTGACGTGCGTTTGAAGCGCGTTCGTAGCGAGCTCGCTTGCAACCATTCCTATACATTTTCAAGGCGGCTGTTCGGTTGCGTGCTCGACTCGCACAAGTTGCATGTTGCTGGGACGCGATCGTCGAGATATTTGTGAAACCACTTTTTTGGCTGTTTGACGCCTCTATGTATTGAGTGCTTAGTGGTAATAGTATATATATATATTATTTTATTGTAGTAGAATCTTAACAATAATCTTCACATAAGTCCATGTTTGTAAACAGTAATAATAATCTCGCTGTACCTAATAAAAATAAAATAAAACAAAAGAATATATATTTAGTTCTTGTTTAATATTTCAGTGTAATAATATTTCTTGCAATAATTGCTAGTGTAATAATTTGTAGTGAAATAATACTCCCTGTTATAATATTGGGTGTAACATCAGTATTTAGTGTGATGGTATTTTGTGTAACAGTACTCTTCGTCCAACCAGGGATGTTCCAGAGCTTAGGCTGCATCACGGCGCATTGATGGGCGCATTCGGATCATGGTTGTCAGCAAGTGGGTTAGCTCTTCGGACAATTGATATTCCTTATGCAATATGTTCTCCAAAGACTTCTTTTCTGGGTTCTGGTAAAACTTTACATACAACATTACATCTGGTTCACATCTCTGGGACAGTTTCGCTTCGAATAGTTTTTGCCCGTGGCCAACTTGAAGAACATGATGACATTGCTCCAGATATCGGTGGATATATTGAAACCGGCCGATTATATGGCTTTTGGAGTACGGTGGGACAGCGCTTGTATTAAGCCATAACGAATATCCTTAGATGATTCGCATGTCAATTCATTTCCAAAATCCCCGATTTGCACATAGGGAGCTTCCCAACCAATCGTGAAGCTAACCAGAACATTGAATATGGACTTAAGCATCGGTATTGGAAGTCCACTTGGAAATATCTCGACGATCGCGTCCCGGCAACATAGAACTTTTGTGTGAGTCGAACACGCAACATGCAACCTGTGCGAGTCGAACACGCAACCGAACAGCCGCCTTGAAAATGTATAGAAATGGTTGCAAGCGAGCTCGCTACGAACGCACATCAAAGGCACGTCAGTCGGCTACCGACTTTTGAACTGAGAGCACGGACTCATTCGTGCTTTCCGTCCCATGCGCTCTTGTCAGTTTTTAATGCTGGCCAGCGATTTTGATTTTGATTCTCGTTTAATGGAATGTACCACAGCGCGCTGTGATGTGTGTTATTTTAAATAATTTCTTTCATTTTTCTAATTTGTGGGCTCTTTTGGAATACGGTGTGTAAAATCATATATATTGTCAAAATTATTGTTAAAAAAAAACCTCGGAATGCTCACATTTTATTATTTCCTTCTTTTAGAGTTCTTGACAATTTTTACATTTAAATTTTTGTTGCGATTGATGTATTAAAAATCCTGTGAAATATCGCAATGCATTCGCACTTATTATATACATATAATATATATATATCCATCAATATAGTTCTTCATTAAAACTACTGATTTTGTTAGGTGGGGCGCATCATATATACCATATATTTTCTGGATATCAGCAAAAAAATATAGTTTTTCTTTCTTCAACCGACACCACGCGGCGATGGGATTTGTGCGATGTAGTTGGGGTAGAAGTCCTTTCTTGACAGAAAGTCCAGTGGAAGAGGTAGCGACTTAACTCCGCCGAGCCCCAAATGTAAAAGTTCCGCGCGGAGATAGCGAAACATCGTTAAATAATTTTTTTTGTGTCGCCGTTGAAAATACTTCCGCACTTCATTTTCATTTCAGAAAGAGCTTCAATTTTTTCCATATCATGGCCCTGTTGTCCGTGAATATGGTTCATGTCTGCCTTTGCATAAACGCGATCCTTCTCTGCAGTTAAATATACGCGAGCCCTGCAGTGCTCCACACGGCACACATATGCGGTGTCCCCAAATTTTAATTGTTTGTTTTTTACATAAATTTGTTGGTCACCCGTGGTATACAACAATAAGCAGCAGACTACACGGCTTCCCTCTTTAAAATTTATTTATTTTTTTTTTGCACTGCAAAGGATATAATATAATAATAAGGATATAATTATAATAAACTGCACTGGATTTATTTAGTTTTACAAATTGTAATTTTTTTATTTTCCGCTGACGACTTACGCGACTCGAAAATTACTGAAATAAGAAAAAAAAAATATATATCTTGCACATGGTGCACGTATAATTTAGCCAAGACAGAGCGTATATAGCTCGCAACTGGCCATTCCTTTTTCATAACCAAGTTGGTTGGTGGATCATGAACCACACCCGCGTCCACAGGCCAAATGTGGATGGTGGCGCCACCGCTAATCTTGGATCCTCGGTTAAATTTGAAGGTCAACTCCTCGTCGCCGGCAATGCGTATTAACTGCCAGCCGGTCAAATTGATCTCCTCAGTGCCCATGTTGTGCAGTTTAATAAACCTTTCTCCGACGTCAGCGTCAACGATCTCTAGATCACCCTTGGCAGCGGCGTTTATTGAGTACTCGGATTGCGACAGATTGCGATCCTCGCTGTCATCGATCACAGTACGACGACGCTTAACAGCGCTTGAACCCGAAATGCCGGGTGTTGCCGAGTTGTTGTATTAACGGGTTTTCAGCGGATCATTTCAAATCAATTATTACCTTAAATCCTTGATGAGTACTGCATCGTCAAAATGCTGTCTTTTTGGATTGTGGGTTGGGCTATGGGGAGGTTTCTTCCAAGGTTTCTTCCTTTATTCTTGCGATGCTTTTCCTTGAGCGATTTCTCCTTGGCTTTCATATGGGAACGTATAGCCGATCGGAGGTACCCCTGCAATTCAAGAATTCCTTGCTTTACTTTTTCATAGTTACTTTTGGTCACCTTCCACTCCATAAGCAGATCCATCTCTTTGTAGGACGACTGCCCATATTCACGTCTGAATGCCAGATTTTTATTCTTTGCAAAATGAACAAATTTATCATACTGCAAATCGGCTGTCTTGAGCCATCCGGGTGTCGCATCTAGCAATAGTTGTAATTTGGCTAGATGCGCATCCGGATCATCAGATGGCATTTCAGACTCACGAGCGTTCTGCATAATAGCAATTTGATTTAGAAAGGAATTTACTTTTATTGAAATTTCACGAAGTTGACTTGAACGCTCTGATGCTAGAATGAGAGCGAGTGAAAATTCGTCTTGACGTTGATTTTTGAGTTGGGCTTAGCCTGCTACTAAAATTATTTATTGCCACTTTTATTTATTATTATAATTTTGTTGGCCATATTCTTTTGTTAAATTATTATTTTTGTTTATTTGTGATGGCTTGCAGTATTAGAAACACCGAGGAATGCACAATGTTTTGTTTTGCCAGGTCTCGGAATCTTCAGCTAATTTTTCTATTGACCAAAACTTTATTGGGGCTTGCTGGGACAGGTATTCTGGTTATAATAGCACCATATTTTTGTTAAAATTCCTGCGTTATCCTTCGGATATAAAACAAGTGAGTTATAACCGGACAAAGTTGCCATTTTTAAGTGTGCTATTTCCATGGCCATGGCGGTGTATGTAACACTCAGAAGAAGGCGTGGCAGACCCCACAGTGTAAATAAATTCAAGATGAGATGATATAGCCATGCAACTATTGAGGTAGAGACACCAAATTCGGCATTTAGGTTTTCCGAATTAGTAAGCAGAACAAGTTTGATTTAGATTTTGGATACCTCCCAACCACACTAATATAGGTCCTTAAATCTACATTTTTCGACCAATTTTCATGTTTGAGTTTTTCTGCATAATTTTGCAAAATAATTTGTTCCCTTGATGAAAGGAAAGGAGAGGAAGTAGACTAAATTAGAGTTGGTAATAGGAGTTGGGATCTTAGCAGTTTGTTAACATCTGAAGTGTGCATATCAGTGGGATTTTGGATTATAAGTATACTAGTAAAATGAGCGAAATAACTTCATGAAGTTACTTCAAAGTATAAATGTGTAAAATACTTTAATGGATGAAAATGAGAAGCAGTTGGAAGGATTAAATAGACCAAGTAAGAGTTGGTAATATGAGTTGGGATCTTAGCAGTTGGTTAACAGTGGGATTTTGGATTATATGGTATCGCTGGAGAGTACGAATTGTACGACAAATTTATGCCAGTCGTAGGCAAACAGCCATTGGAGACCGAATTGTGCCCTGGGCATATCCATAACTGCCATTCGTTGCCATGATTATGCCAATTGGCACACAGCGACGCTTAATTGCAACCGCTGCGGCTGTAAAACAATTCTGAATTTTAAGAAGGCAAGTTTCTTGAAAGGGTTTGTGATTGTCGAAGGTAATAGAGCTGGGTTCGATCTTAAATATTCAGGAATCGTTTTTTAGACCCTTTACTTTAAAAAAGTAAAAAGGGTATGTAACACCCAGAAGGAGGCGTGGCAGACCCCACAAAGTATATATATTCTTGATCAGGATGACAAGACGAGTTGATATAGCCATGTCCGTCCGTCCGTCTGTCCGTCTGTCTGTCTGTCTGTCTGTCTGTCTGTCTGTATGAACACCTAGATCTCAGCAACTATAAAAGCTAGAGACACCATGTTTGGGATTTAGGTTCTCCTAATCAGTAAGCAGCACGAGTTTGTTTTAGATTTTGTAATTTGGTACTTAACTAGCTTATGGCATTCTCTATTGACTCTGTAAATTTCGTTTCGATAGGATAAGAAACAGCGAACATATGCTACAGACAATTTGCCGCACTAGGCAGAGGGGGGGTGGTGTGCCATGCATATGCACGTAGTTTCGTGCGTGTGCCGCTGATTGTGTTTGTGAGTACATGTAGAAAAAGTAAAGGGTCTCCTACTGTCGGTTACGTCCGACTGTAGCCTCCGTCCCACTGATCTGCCCCGTCCATATATTTTAATATTTTGGATTGATTAATGTCCAAATATCGATTTAATCGATTAATCGAAATAAAACCGGTAATGTCTATGGGAAAAACTTCAAAATAGCTGCATACAATATTAAATTGAATTTCACAAGCAATCCGAAAATCGATTCCCAAATAAATAGAATCGATTTGATCGCCAAGAAAAAAATCGTTTAAATAGAATCGAAATCGAATTGAATCCCAGCTCTAGAAGTCACTACAACTTAAATTTACTGCAAACAAATCAATTAACTGATGATCAATTTTGAAGTATGTTGAGTGCATGCGACTGTAGCCCTACCGACAGCTTTCCAACCAAACGATTTCGTAAGGCATTTCCAACACTTTGTAGTTCCGTTGCAGCCGTTGCAGAAGGGGCATGGGCAAGGGCAAGGGCAACAATTACAGGCGGGGGGCGATTAAATATTTGCAAACTAATTGGAGTGGTTTCGGATAGAGCAATCCAACTTTTCAAAGCAAATTTTTTTGTAAACATTTCTGACTTTTTATTGACGTACTCATAAAGTTTTTTATATACTCTGGTGGGGGTAATATGACCTTCTTGGCTCTGTTCTTTTTAGATTGATCTTCACCCGTTTGTTTTTGTTAAGAAAAACGTTAGTTTCCCACAGGCTTCAAAATTTATCTACCTTAGTTTTTTCTTATCAACAATGTTTCGAATGCATTGAGACGACCATATTTTCATATTTTTCCATATTGTTAATTTTTTTTTTGCAAGGCAAGTCAAAGTCGCCGCTAATGTTGGTTTTTCAAAGCCCAGCTTTTAAACATTAAATCCAGCAACATCTCGTATTCCGTAATAATAATTTATTTTTGTAAAGCTTTATTTAATTTAAATACTTTAATTTATAATAATTTTTTTAATCAAAATGCCGCGTGTGCTTTGGCCTTCGGCCAAAAATGGACTGCTTAACCTATCTCTGGGTCTGCCTATCTGTCCCTCCTGACTTCTGCCCTTCCTCGACCTCTAAAGGCCAAGGTCATTAACCCTATTCTTTCCCAATTCCCTATTAAACTTTAACTGTTTTGGTAGCCCTCGCTTGGCAGCATTGAAAACGGACAACAACGCATGGAACGGAGAACACGAATAAGTCCATGTTCTCAGTTCAAATGTCGGTAGCCGACTGACGTCCGTATGAAGTGCGTTCGTTGCGAGCTCGCATGCAACCATTGGTATACAATTTCAAGGCTCGCACAAGTTGCATGTTGATGGGACGCGATCGTCAAGCAGCTTGTGCGAATCGAACACGCAACATGCAACTTGTGCGAGCCGAACACGCAACCGAACAACCGCCTTGAAATTGTATACCAATGGTTGCATGCGAGCTCGCAACGAACGCACTTCATACGGACGTCAGTCGGCTACCGACATTTGAACTGGGAGTACGGACTCATTCGTGCTTTCAATGCTGGCCAGCGATTTTGATTTTGATTCTCGTTTAATGGAATGACAATTGACAATTTTTACATATAAATTTTTGTTGCGATTGATGTATTAAAAATCCTGTGAAATATCGCAATGCATTCGCACTTATTATGTATATATAATATATATATACATATATATTATTATAATATATATATATATATATTATATATATATATATATATATTATATATATATATTATTATTTATTTTTGACCTAAATTTGTGGGGGTATACAACAATAAGAAGCAGACTACACGGCTTCCCTCTTTAAAATTTATTTATTTTTTTTTTTGCACTGCAAAGGATATAATATAATAATAAGGATATAATTATAATAAACTGCACTGGATTTATTTAGTTTTACAAATTGTAATTTTTTTATTTTCCGCTGACGACTTACGCGACTCGACAATTACTGAAATAAGAAAAAAAATATATATATCTTGCACATGGTGCACGTATAATTTAGCCAAGACAGAGCGTATATATATACGCTCTATATAGCTCGCAACTGGCCATTCCTTTTTATAATAAACTGCACTGGATTTATTTAGTTTTTACAAATTGTAATTTTTTTATTTTCCGCTGACGACTTACGCGACTCGACAATTACTGAAATAAGAAAAAAAATATATATATCTTGCACATGGTGCACGTATAATTTAGCCAAGACAGAGCGTATATAGCTCGCAACTGGCCATTCCTTTTTATAATAAACTGCACTGGATTTATTTAGTTTTTACAAATTGTAATTTTTTTATTTTCCGCTGACGACTTACGCGACTCGACAATTACTGAAATAAGAAAAAATATATATATATCTTGCACATGGTGCACGTATAATTAAGCCAAGACAGAGCGTATATAGCTCGCAACTGGCCATTCCTTTTTCATAACCAAGTTGGTTGGTGGATCATGAACCACACTCGCGTCCACAGGCCAAATGTGGATGGTGGCGCCACCGCTAATCTTGGATCCTCGGTTAAATTTGGAGGTCAGCTCCTCTTCGCCGGCAATGCGTATTAACTGCCAGCCGGTCAAATTGATCTCCTCGGTGCCCTTGTTGTGCAGTTTAATAAACCGTTCTCCGACGTCAGCATCAACAATCTCCAGATCACCCTTGGCAGCGGCGTTTATTGAGTACTCGGATTGCGACAGATTGCGATCCTCGCTCTCATCGACGACCCGGAAATGTCGGGTGTTGCCGAGCGACGTCCCGAACGGGAACCTCCGCTGACACCCAAGTGGCTGTTCGCTTTTGTGTTTATAATTTTATTTTTATTAATTTTGCGTTTGACATAAGTTTTTGTTTTTTTTGTTGAACACATATTCTTTTGTTTAAACTCTAAATTCTCTAAATATATTCTAATCTTAAAGTAAAATTTTTTTTTTTTTATACTTAAATCTACATGCTCAGCGGCGTTTAGTAATATTTGTTTAATATTTTTTGTTATTTTAAATTTGTCCTTAACAATATGTACAAATATTTGTTCTAATTGTTTTATTTTGTCTTTAAATGTTGACGAAGGTTTTATTAGTCCTCCGTGCGACACCTCATCTACGAATGTGAATGTGGCCTCTTCGACTTCTTTTTGATGGCTGCCCTCTGCTTGTTAACGACTTCCACTGTGAAGCACTGAAATGCGTATCGCAAATTTTGGAGGACTCAACAAGTCTACACCCCAGCGACTGCTCCCACAAAGTTCTCTTTATGGTACATTTTGGCACATGTACAAACTTTGCGCCTAGTACGTGCTTGCGACAACAACTGCAAAACGTCATATTTGCTGGCACCGAAGGGTTAAAATTCCGAAAAAAATTCGTCCGCACACAACCTTTCAGTCCAACAAGCAAGCACGCACTGACCATGATGCTGTCAGTAAGGGACCAAAACCGAACGACTTCGGAAGCCGAGTGGTCCACCTTGTATTATTGCATCAGTAGCTATTATTATTATTATTAATTATGTGGATAAATTAAGTAGGAAAATTAAATTTAAAACATACATTTTATTTTCAAATATTTATTATACAAATTGAAAATAGGAAGTACTTGTTGATTTTTATAATAAAAATAAAAAATAAAAATTGAATTAAAATAGCTTTTATACCGAAAGATCCAGATTATACTATGTATATTGACCTATGTATATTAAATGTACGCATTAATGCCTTTCAGATGATATAGACAAATGTATGTACATATGTATTTAGAGCCATGAACCAACAGTCAAAAGTATGTTTACACAATTAAAAATATTAAAAAAAAACTTTGCTGCAATTGTTACTTAAGTAACGCTGAAATAATATTTGTTGTTGCAAAAATATTCTAAATTTGTTGTTGTAAATGTTTTAAAAGTATTGGTGTGCGACAACTTTTGTCTACCACTGTATTCTGGATTTACCGCTAAAAATCTATTTTATACCCTGTACCCATTGAAATTTGGGGAAAACAGGGTTATTAGCTTTGTCAGAATGTATATAACAGGCAGAAGGAGGCGTGGCAGACCCCACAAAGTATATATGTATATTTTTGATCAGGGAGACGAGCTGAGTCAATTTAGCGATGTCCGTCTGTCTGTCCGTCTGTTTGTAAGTATGAACGCGTCGACTTCGGAAACTATAAAAGCTAGAGCAGCCGTTTTTGTTGCTATAGGTAGGTATACATACATATACCAAACGCAGATCAAGTTTATTTCAAATCTTGAATGTCACGCCCCATTTACGCCCAAACATCAGTAAAACCCACTCAACCTCTTGTTTTTAAAACATAAAAAGTTGAATAACAAGCGTAATATTAAACATAGAATATTGTTATTCGGTATATATACATACTCTCTTATTAAATATTATAACTATTCTGAAAAGCGGATTGAAATCGGTTAATATGCTTAGTGTGACAATTTTATAAAATTGTATATAAAATAAAGGGCACAGGGTATTCTACAGTCAGCCCCGTCCATACATATAGATTTGGATTTGCGATAAGAAGTGGTAAATGCAGCAGAGTCAAACTATTTGTGTGCTTTGATTCTGTTTCATTTGGTATTTTGATTGCCATGGGTCGTACTAATGATTATGATTTGATTTTGTTCGCGAGTTTTTTGATTTTAAATCAGAAACAAATGAATCGGAGTGTAAAATTTGTAAACGTCGCACAGTGGTCTGTCCGATAGGCCAAAAATAAAAAAATTAATTTTAGAAATTTAAGTTCTAATGTACGCCATCTATTTGTCAATAAAGCAAACTTTTTAAAACATGTGTTTGTTTTGTTTTGATTCACATATTCACAAAGAAAATAGCGCGAAAAGAGAGAGCATAAAACGAACTACAACTTTCAGCAAGTGCAAAGTAAATTATTAAAAACCAGTATAAAACTTAAATTTAAGTTCTCAAATTGAAATGGATATAAAAGTTGAAGGTAAAGACATTATGTTTTTATAATTTTTATTTAATTTGCATGCTAGTTGTTAGTAACACAATAAATGTTTGTTTACTGTTATTTACCGTGCCTGGCAGAATGAAACATTTTTTTCATCGAAGGTAAAAGTTGGGTTCCCCGTACTGCCCCGAAACGATTTTTTTTTTATTTAATTAATCATTATTTAAAGATTCTTTGTTGTTAAAATCAGCCGCCCAAGTTTGCACGTGATCTTGGAATCGTTTATAGAAGATCTCTGTCTCGTTCTGTTTCATGCGTTTGTTCGTGTGCAACGGTAAATTCTCTGTGCTTGTACTTCTTGTATTCGCTAGTAGTTTGTTTTGTTCTTTTATGTTTGCTTTATTTTTATGTGTTTTAATTTTATTATTTTGTATTCAATCTTACTATAGGAACATCATATCTGTGCGAAATTTCCCGCAAATATATATTGGATACTTGGTGCTCCATCAAAGGCTCTGAAGCGGAAAAATTTCGAGAAGCCTTCGATTTAATTCAAGGGCTCAAATTGTACCAATATGAAAAGACATATGCAGGAGCACCATGCCGATCTCTACAACTCTGAGCTGGACCAGCAGAGTGATGAGCCACCGGAAAAGAAAATAAAATTTACAATGCAAGTGTCATCGAGCGATGTTACAAACGCCTGTGTGAAATTGGCGACTGAGGAAGACTGTGAGGAAGACCTCACAGAGCACATGCTCACTTTTGAATGATTATTTACAATCTATTGAGGTGAGCGCTGGATGTGCAGAATCTAAGGAAGAGGACGAACCGGAGCTCCAATTGGCAACAGCAGAAATTTACGGATATTCGCCAAAGCCAATCGATGTGAATGTAAACATTATGAGCTATTGGGAGGACAAGCAATTCACGTATCCAAGTCTGTACCGACTGGCTAAGGTGGTGCATGCTGTGCAAGTTTCAGTAGAAAGAGCTGTTTCTGCTCTCAAGTTAGCTATGTCTGATTTAAGCTGCAACCTTTCTGCAGATTCTTTAAACAAAATAATGTTTCTGATTAATTAAATAAATTAAAAATTAATTAAATAAATAGCTTTTCTAAAATCATATGCATTTTGTAATCTGTGGGTTCAAGGATGACTGGGAAGCGATAGACAATTATGTAAACACATTTGTACATACATCTGTACATACATATTATACATACATCTGAAAGATATGTATGTGTTGATCAAAAATATTGGTAGATATACATATACTCTGGATCTTTCGGTTTAAAGGATATTTCAATTCAATTTTTATTATAAAAAAAGTTATTAACCCTGTTTTTCCCATTTTCAATGGGTACAGGGTATACAAATCAACAAGTAATTCCTATGACGACTATGTGTACTTTCAAGTGAAGAGGCATTTGGATCAGGTATCCGCATATGTATACCTATGAGTATATCGATGAGGATGCCGATGCAAATACCGATGCGGATGCCGATACGGATGCAAATAAAGGTTAGGTCGGATCTGGCTTACATACATATTAGGTTATGTCCGATCATTATTTGAACAAACAAATTAAGGACAAAAAAGCGTACACGACGTCACTTTCTTTTATATAACTGGGTATGGGCATGCCAATGCGGATACCGATGCGGATGCCAATGCCTATATATATACATATTAGGTTATGTCCGATCATTCATATAACCGGCGATGGGCATGCCAATGCGTAGACCTATACGTATATCGATGAGGATGCCGATGCGGATACCGGTTGAAATGCAAAAAAAGGTTAGGTCGAATTTGACTTACATACATATTGGGTTATGTCCGATCATTATTTGAACAACCAAATTAAGGACAAAAAAGCGGACGAGTGCGACGTCACTTTCTTTTATATAACTGGGTATGGGCATGCCAATGCGGATACCGATGCGGATGCCAATGCCTATATATATACATATTAGGTTATGTCCGATCATTCATATACCCGGCGATGGGCATGCCAATGCGTAGACCTATACGTATATCGATGAGGATGCCGATTGAGGTACCGGTTGAAATGCAAATAAAGGTTAGGTCGAATTTGACTTACATACATATTGGGTTACGTCCGATCTAATATATAAGTTAACCCGGTGAGCAAATAGTGCAATGCACTCTTGCCCAAGGTTAGCCCGCTGCACAAAAGAGGACAGTGCACTCTTGTAGCGGCCATCGACTGGACTGCTGACCAAACATTGGGAAATGCTATACGCGGAACCCAGCGCCGGCAGCGTAACATTGTGGTGCTAGCGATATATTTAAAACGGGTAGTGCCGCAACAGGATACGTACACACGACCGCTAAAGAAATATTACGGACGAAAGTTGTGCCAGTCTCAAGCAACGATGAAATTACTAGGATATTGCTTTATGATAAATGGATCATTCTTTTTGGGAACCAAGAATGCATGAAGCATTCCGAATGACAATTTGATGTGATTCGAGCCAATATGCGCTATTTAAGTCGGCTGATTATTCAAATCAAAAACAAATGTCCTGAAATTAATGAATTGAAAGACATAATGAGTCCTAACAACTGCGACGTTGTAATTGACGGAATACAAGATGTTGCTGGATTTAATGTTCAAAAGCTGGGCTTTGAAAAACCAACATTAGCAACGACTTTGACTTGCCTTGTTAAGAAATGAAAAATATGGAAATAAATGAAAATTTGGTGATTGTTGATGAAAAAAAATTCAGGTAGATAAATTTTTAAGCCTGTAGGAAACTGACTCTTAATAAATAAATATATATATATATATATATATAACAGTGATCATCATGTCGTAAGATTGATGAACATGGAACGTTTTGTTTCTTAAAATACATTTTTTTGGTTTTTGCTTTTTGGGTTTTATGATATTTCAAAATTATTCACTTGATTGGCTTTAGTTTCTGCTGCTTTGGTTCTCCAACTCTAGTTACAGAGTGAGACCGTCATTGCACTTATGTTGAGTTGACATTAACTATTCCTAATGTAAATTATCAGTGCCTGCAAATTTTTGTATATATATATATATATATATATATATATATATATATATATATTAAATAAAAAAGTGAATATATATTGACTCCCACACTAAAAAAAATTCAATCAGGATTAATAGGTCCGCAGATCTTTTAATAGAAATTTTGTTTCAGTGGAGTTTATGTTAGTACCGCCCATAAACAGCTGCATACACAGTTATATGAATTCATTGCATATATACATATGTACATATGTACATACATACGCTCAGGCAACAATAACACCTTTTTCCCATTTGTACATTTTTCTATACAATTACTATGAATTAAAAAAAAAAAACACGCTCAGGGTTGCCTACGGGATGCTATCACCCGCCAACCGCTGGAGCAGCAGCAGCGCCAGGAGGAAGTAAAATTTTAAGAATGCAAATGTCTATAATTTTATTTTCTTTTTTTTTATCTTTAGCTCTTTACACACATATGTATATCCCAAAATTTATTTCTATATTTCTCGGTTTATCTTTTTTAAGTAATTATTGCAGATGTAAATATATTTGTTTGCTAGCTTTGACTAGCTCTTATAATTAATATATTATAGGTTTTAATAATGATTGCTGTAAAAAAATATATGAATAATTGATAATTGATTATGCATTACTGCATACACTGCTGTAAAAAAAAAAAAATTATATGCTATATAATTACTATTATTATTATTATTATTATTCACTATTATTCACAATATAATAAAATGAATTAAATACATACATATGTCCATATTTAGTATTTACAATATATACAAAGACAATAACTACACACAGCCCAGCAACCAATAGCAAGCCCACACGTCGCAAGTGAATGCTCTTTCACTTCAATTCCTTTATTGCGCTTGGCAGCGGAATATATGGAAATTAGAGAGAGCATAAACTTCGCGACTCTCAATGCACGCTGAGCGCCAATGCTCAGCATCGAAACAGAAAACAGAAACGAGAATCAAAACCGAAATCGCTGGCCAGCATTGAAAACGGACTACAGCGCATGGGACGGAGAACGCGAGCACGTCCGTGCTCTCAGTTTAAATGTCGGTAGCCGACTGACGTGCGTTTGAAGCGCGTTCGAAGTGCGTTCGTAGAGAGCTCGCTTGCAACCATTTCTATACATTTTCAAGGCGGCTGTTCGGTTGCGCGTTCGACTCGCATAAGTTGCATGTTGTGAAACCACTTTTTATACCCTGTGCCCATTTGAAAAATGGGTAAAACAGGGTTAATAACTTTGTCAGAATGTATGTAACAGGCAGAAGGAGGCGTGGCAGACCCCACAAAGTATATATATTCTTGATCAGGGAGACGAGCTGAGTCGATTTAGCGATGTCCGTCTGTCTGTCCGTCTGTCTGTCCGTCTGTCTGTCTGTCTGTCTGTCTGTCCGTCTGTCTGTATGAACGCGTCGATTTCGGAAACTACAAAAGCTAGAGAAGCCGTATTGGTTGCTATAGATAGGTAGTTATCTTACGCAGATCAAGTTTGTTTTGAAAATTGGATGCCACGCCCCCTTTACGCCCAAAAATCAATAAAACTCACACAACCTCGTGTTTTTTAACATAAAAAGTTGAATAACAAGCGTAATATTCAATATAGAAGGTTGTTATTTGGAACATAAGCTCTCTTGTATTATATCTAACTATCCTGAAAAGCGTATTGAAATCGGTTAGGAAACACAAGAGATATAAGCTTCACAATAGTTGAACTTACAAGTTCAGAAACAAGCGTAATATTAATCATAGAATGTTGTTATTGTTGAATATATATTCTCTTATATTATATTTAACTGTCCTGAAAAGCGCATTGAAATCGGTTTATAAACAAACGAGATATAAGCGACGTAATATTGCATGAATTGGATCGCAACGCCTTGGCAGCCAGCCGCTATACGTGTGGGAATAGTGTGCGAGAGGGATGCCAATACCAAGCACGTTGCTGGGCAATTAGCGCGATTGTGAAAACATTTGAACATACAAAGTTAAATAGCAAGCGTAATATTGAACATAGAATGTTGTTATTTGGAACATAAACTCTCTTCTATTATATTTAACTATCTCGA
Source organism: Hypselothyrea guttata (assembly GCA_035045125.1). Taxonomy (NCBI): domain Eukaryota; kingdom Metazoa; phylum Arthropoda; class Insecta; order Diptera; family Drosophilidae; genus Hypselothyrea; species Hypselothyrea guttata. The sequence goes on from JAWNNJ010000038.1 coordinate 18,021, forward strand.
AAAGCGCATTGAAATCGGTTAATAAACACAAAATATAAAAAATAAATAAATTAAATTATATGTAAAATATTTAAATACATTTTTTTACTGTATTTGCGAGCGCGCAGCGCGAGCTTTGGCACAGGGTATAAGACAGTCGGGCCCGTCCGACTGATCTGCTCCGCCCATTCTGGTTATACCCTGTGCCCATTTGAAAAATGGGAAAAACAGGGTTAATAACTTTGTCAGAATGTATGTAACAGGCAGAAGGAGGCGTGGCAGACCCCACAAAGTATATATATTCTTGATCAGGGTGACGAGCTGAGTCGATTTAGCGATGTCCGTCTGTCTGTCTGTCTGTCCGTCTGTCTGTATGAACGCGTCGTTCTCAGCAACTACAAAAGCTAGAGATGCCGTTTTGGTTGCTATAGATAGGTAGTTATCTTACGCAGATCAAGTTTATTTCGAAAATTGGATGCCACGCCTCCTTTACGCCCAAAAATCAATAAAACTCACATAACCTCGAATTTTTAACACAAGAAGGTGAATAACAAGCGTAATATTAAACATAGAAGGTTGTTATTTGGAACATAAGCTCTCTTGTATTATATTTAACTATCCTGAGAAGCGCATTGAAATCAGTTAAGAAACACAGGAGATATAAGCTTCACAATAGTTGAACTTAAAAGTTCAGAAACAAGCGTAATATTAATCATAGAATGTTGTTATTATTGAATATATATTCTCTTATATTATATTTAACTGTCCTGAAAAGCGCATTGAAATCGGTTTATAAACAAACGAGATATAAGCGACGTAATATAGCATGCATTGCAAGCGCAGCCGCTATACGTGTGGGAATAGCGTGCATGTTGCTAGGCCCTTGAATTGTGCGTGTGTTTGAATATTTGACGTTAGTTAGTTAAATAGCATGCGTAATATTGAACATAGAATGTTGTAATTTGAAACACAACTCTCTTCTATTATATTTAACTATCTCGAAAAGCACATTGAAATCGGTTAATCAACACAAAATATAAATTAATTAAATTATATGTAAAATATTTAAATACATTTTATACTGTATTTGCGAGCGCGCAGCGCGAGCTTTGGCACAGGGTATAAGACAGTCGGGCCCGTCCGACTGATCTGCTCCGCCCATTCTGGTTTGGTTTGACGCCTCTATGTATTGAGTGCGTAGTGCTTTAACTTTATCATGGCCAACAACTTAATATAGGGTTTTTCACATTTAAGAAATTGCACATTTATGCCAAGTATTCCACGGTTGCACCTTGTGGCAGTATCCATTTTCAATGAAATCACTTGGTTTTTGAGAGCGGCCATTATGTCATTTTTATAAAATCAAATTTTTCATCAACCAGGCTCATAATGTTTCTCGACTCCAAACCGCTAAAAAATTTGTGCAGTAAGCGTTTTGAAACCTTTCGAGTCAAGCACAGCTAGACGAATTTTATCCACTGTCTGTAAGTCAATGCACGCATTTTTCGCTTGCTCTTGCCACATCGCCACGGAAAATTGTTTAATTTTTTCTTCACTTTCGCGATTGTTTATGGCTTCCTCTTCAGCATCGAATTCTTTTTTATGGCTTGCTTCCATATGCCGCCTTAAATTACACACGTAATTTCCCGAAAATGATTTATTGCTAATTTTACATTAAATGTAATAAAAATTACGCAAAGTTAAATTTCGCTTGCGACCCATTTTAAAACGCGTCTGATCTACCCCGTTCAAATTTCTTAACATTAAAAGTGGAATATTAAGCGTAATATTAAACTTAGAATGTTGTTATTCCTAGAAAGCCATTGTAATCGGCTAATGAACATTGGAGTTATTAACAAAACAATATTACAAGAGTTGTCTCGCTCGCCCTCTAGCAGCGTGGCCATCACAACTGTTGCGCGCGTCCGACTGATCTGCCCCGTCCAAATTTTTATACCCTGTACCCATTGAAAAATGGGAAAAACAGGGTTAATAACTTTGTCAGAATGTATGTAACAGGCAAAAGGAGGCGTGGCAGACTCCACCAAGTATATGTATTCTTGAGCAGGGAGATGAGCTAAGTCGATTTTGCGATGTCCGTCTGCCTGTCTGTTCATCTGTCTGTCTTGATCAGCTCCCGCCAAAAAAAAATCCCATCGCCCACCACTCCGCTTCTGTGATGAGCGCTCTCTATGCTCGATCCCACTCAGTGCAGTATGTCCGTTGCTTTGTAGGCTAGGCGGCTACCCGCTGCTATACTTGTAATGCAGGAGGTATGCTTAGAGAGACAGCGAGGTGAGCGGCTAAGCGCTGCCTAGAGGGTGAGCTGGCTACCCGCTGCATTACTTGTAATGCAGGAGGTATGCTTGGAGAGCCAGCACGACCGAGCGAGCAGAGAGGAGAGTGGCTAAGCGCTGCCTAGGAGGCGAGCTGGCTACCCGCTGCATTACTTGTAATGCAGGAGGTATGCTTAGAGAGCCAGCACGAGCGAGCGAGCAGAGAGGAGAGTGGCTAAGCGCTGCCTAGGAGGCGAGCTGGCTACCCGCTGCATTACTTGTAATGCAGGAGGTATGCTTAGAGAGCCAGCACGAGCAAGCGAGCAGAGAGGAGAGTGGCTAAGCGCTGCCTAGGAGGCGAGCTGGCTACCCGCTGCATTACTTGTAATGCAGGAGGTATGCTTAGAGAGCCAGCACGAGCAAGCGAGCAGAGAGGAGAGTGGATAAGCGCTGCCTAGGAGGCGAGCTCGCTACCCGCTGCATTACTTGTAATGCAGGAGGTATGCTTAGAGAGCCAGCACGAGCAAGCGAGCAGAGAGGAGAGTGGCTAAGCGCTGCCTAGGAGGCGAGCTGGCTACCCGCTGCATTACTTGTAATGCAGGAGGTATGCTTAGAGAGCCAGCGAGGTGAGCGGCTATGCGCTGCCTAGGAGGCGAGCTGGCTACCCGCTGCATTACTTGTAATGCAGGAGGTATGCTTAGAGAGCCAGCACGAGCAAGCGAGCAGAGAGGAGAGTGGCTAAGCGCTGCCTAGGAGGCGAGCTGGCTACCCGCTGCATTACTTGTAATGCAGGACGTATGCTTAGAGAGCCAGCGAGGTGAGCGGCTATGCGCTGCCTAGGAGGCGAGCTGGCTACCCGCTGCATTACTTGTAATGTAGGAGGTATGCTTGGAGAGCCAGCACGAGCGACCGAGCAGAGAGGAGAGTGGCTAAGCGCTGCCTAGGAGGCGAGCTGGCTACCCGCTGCATTACTTGTAATGCAGGAGGTATGCTTAGAGAGCCAGCAAACGCGAGTGAGGAGACCATGATGCAATAATACAAGGTGGTTCACTCGGCTGCCGAAGTCGTTCGGTTTTGGTCCCTTATTGTCAGCATCATGGTCAGTGCGTGCTTGCTTGTTGGACTGAAAGGTTGTGTGCGGACGAATTTTTTTCGAAGCCTTAACCCTTAAGTGCCAAGCGGAATGTATTTTTGCAGTTGTTGTCGCAAGCACATACTATACACACATACACAAGTAGGCCAAAGTATTTGGACATAAAATGTTAAGTAAATGTTTTAGTCCAAATACTTATGCTACACTTGAAAGCGATAATTTCAAGGATAATTAAACTAAAAAAAAATAAAAAAAAAAACAAATTTCTAAACTTTCCAAATTGGTATTTTTATGTACAAATACAATGTATCTAACCATTAAAATTAAAAAAACCTAACATTTTTACTTAAAATCAGAAATAAACGATATTTAAAAAAGACAATTTTATGTCCAAATACTTTGGCCTACTTGTGTATGTGTGTGTATGTATGTGTATATGAACACATATGAACAAGGCAATTAATATAGCACAAATTTAACTAAAGCAACTTTGAGCCCCATGCACTGTTCTAGGGTTAATCGACGCACTGTATAGCTGTTTCACTCGCACGTACAGTAGAGGGACTACGATTTGATAAGTAAACCACCTTCTATTATTGCATCATGGAGAAAACTGGCTAAGCGCTTCCTATGAGCTTATGCATAGAGAGCGGTCGATGTGTTCTCTCATCACAGCTGCAGATTGGTGGGTGGGTTTTCTTGGCTCTTTCTCTTGCGTATTATCGGGAACTGAGAAGAGACAGCGACGACGCAGCCTGCAAGCACTATAAATACAGCTACTGCAGTGCTGCTGATCACAGTGTAGTGTCTGTGACCAAGTGCTTAAGTGGAGTGGCGAGTGGATTTGTGGATCTGGAGTGTGACAATAGCAAGAGTTTGATGTGAGCGGTATTAGGCTGCCGTTAAATCTGGCACTCATAAAAAAGAAGGTAGAATAAGCATTGCTGCTACGCTTCGTGTGACAGTTTCATAAAATTATATTTTGAATATAGGGTACAAGGTATTGTGCAGCCGGGCACGTCCGACTGATCTGCCCCGTTTAAATTTTTTAAACTTATAATTCTTATTTGGGATCCCTGGTTTCAACCAACATATTTATACAAAATATTTCGGTATATGAATTATCCCTGTTATTTAAATTACATATAGTAAGACTATTAGTTTGTATTTAAAATCGATTAGCTTACAAACTACAGCTATACAATAAAGATCCATTTCATTGACTTAAACTACATTGTCTGGCCATACAACGCCCTCAATAAAATCCAAATAAGATGCAACCCGAGTGTACAGTCCAGGTGTTTTTGTAGCACAACCAAACCCGCTTGAAATGATGCCCAATATGCTGTACTTGTTGTTCACAATATCACGTTCCAGAACTAACGGTCCACCCGAATCCCCCTGACAGGCATCCGCCTTTTGGCGCTTAGTGTCGGCCGCACATAGCAAAGTGTCGATAACGCCATCCTGAAGGAATCTTTTGCTATTGGGCACCAAGGCAAAGGACTCGTTGCACTGCGTTAGGGGTACAATGTCCAATGGCGCACGCAGCAGTATCTTGGAGGTGCGTCGAGCTATATATAAAAGAGAAACCAAAAACGTTTTAAATATAATTTAAATCAATATTTCAAAAATATTATTCGAGGCGCGACAGCAATGATCCTTCTTTCTTTTTTGTCTGTTGCCTGCAAAACTGTTTCGTTTATATCTTCTGTGCTTATAAAGCGATTTCAATTTTTTTTTTAGTAGAGATATATGTAAAAAGTAGTAGTTCAAACGGTTTGATGATCAGGGTGGCAAAGTTAATATAAGTAGATCCCAGGTCACACTAGCGGTGTGGAGCAGTCTGTTAATGTAACGAGTCGAAGCTGTTAGAGATGTCAAGTCGTTCAGTCGTCGACGAGTAGAGAGTCGAAAAGTAGAAGTCAAGCAGTCAAATCGTCAAGTTGTGGCTGAGATTAAAATCGGGTTTTCTTCTGATTTTTACATACAAAGTTATTTACCCAGGCTTAACCAATTTCATGGATACAGGGATAACAAAAAAGGAAGAAGGCAGAACTGTAGCTACTCGTATATGTGAAACTAATTATAAACTTACTGGTTTGATTCATGATGCCCCAACCTGCTGCAAAGAGCTTTGATGTAATTGGCGGATCCGCTACATTTGTTTCCAGGCATGCCGGAAATACATTGAAGCTTAAAGTAACCTCTTTGACCAGCTCGAGTATGGCAATGTCATTGTATTTGAAGTTGCTGTCATATTGCGGATGTATGGTTATCTTGTCCTGAAGGTAATGCAATAATACACATAAAGTTAAGTAATAAATGTTAATATTGAGGGTTAACACTAGGTAGAAAATTTAGCTAATTTGGGCATAATTTATGAGGTAGATTTTTGTATAGACGAAAAACATTAAAACAATTATTTTGCGAAGGCGTGTTTTCTTAAGAATCTTTAAATGTTGGCGGTTTTTTTTTAATATGTTATAATTTCGTTGTCTTTTAAACATATTTTTGGAGTTAAAGTATAACTTAACAACTTAAATTCTTATTATTTAGTTCACAAATTTGTTATTGCATAGATAGATATAATTACTAAATCTCAGAAATCGGTATTTTTTGTGGAAATCGGACTAAATATGTTGAGCTAATCGTTATAAAAACACATTTTAAAAATTCTTAAATAAAACCATTATAGTGCACATAGTATAGTTGTAGTATTATAAAGTTAGCGCTTTATAAATAAAAAATATATAAAATAAAATTCAACTTACTGTAATGGCTACATCCTGAAATCCCGGCATCAGACCAGTTATATTCACAGCTCCTAAACGCACATGAACAGGCGTATCCAACGGATTATTGACGCAATGAGCTGCTGTCAGCACATGGCGACTTGAGATCAAAGAACCACCACAACGATACGCAAACGTACCAAAATCACTATAAGCTATGGCCGCCATGTGCGGATAAACGCCATCTTGCACTGGTATGCCATCGAGGATGTGCGGGGTCAGAACTTCCTGATCCTGGCGCGTCTCAATTTTACGACATGCTGTTGACGTTAAATATTAAAAGTATATTAGGAATTTAAATCGACAGGAATTTATCGATATGGAGCATTAAAATATATATAATAAACAAATCCGATATCATTTGATATATCGAAAATAAATATCAGATATATCTACATATATATCATAAAAAATAGATGTACAAGCTTTACCATAAAACATTTTTTATCGGAAAATTCTAATCGTTAATAACAGTAGTCGTATCTGAACTCTCAAGAGGTAACAGCCGAAAAGGAAACTCACCTCGTACGGCCGGTCGTTCCATCCCAGGTCCGACGTCCACTCGGTTGGTTGGCGTGGGCTGTATGGTGCGAGTTGTTGTTGTCTCCAGTCTGTAAGTGTACAAGGAGCGAGAGGTGTATATTGATATCGGTTCGAGCATAGGGTGTTGTAAATGAGCCTAAGGCCAATTGATCAAGTTTGCATGAAAATTGTGACAAACCCAGATGGCTCAGCATTGTCGCCATTGTCCAGCATATTCGTGTCAAGCTCATTGTCTGGGTGTTCGCGGAAACGAAATGGTGCCCATGGATCCAAATCGATAGCAGCGGGTGCTACTGTTGTTTTGCTTGTGACTGGACGGGATGTGCTTGTTGTAGCATCCTTTGTGGGTGGCTGAAATGTTTTCACCTCATGGGCCGGCACAATGTGCATGCCCTGTTGACGCAATCGATCATTGACCAGCTGTATCAGATCTGGTGTAGCCCGGGGAACGGATGTAGGTCTCGATCTTGACGGTGGCGTTGGTATGGCGGGCCTCAACGATTGTGGGCGGTTTATAATCTTGGGCTGTCGGTTGGTATTGATCTCGGGTGCCTGGCCCAATGGACCCATGGTTTGGAATTGCCAAACAGGCTCTTGCATTAGATTTGGCCTGGATGGTGTTTGCTGACGGATCGGTTCATGTGTTATCACTGACCCTGGAGAATTGCGAGTGCTTGAGACTGTCGGTTGGGGCTGACGTTGGGGCGTCTTATTGTTGAGCAACTGCTGAAAGTCAAAGAAAGAAGATTGCTCATCCAACTTTGATCTAGCCGAGCCCAAGGTGCGTTCCGTTGTGGTTGTGGTTGTTGTTGTGGTTGTTGTAGTTGTGGTAAATGTTGTGGTTGGGGTGGTTAGGACCTGTCTCGGGCTGCATGTAAATCAGACGCATTTGGGTTAGACGCTAACTGAACTAAATACTATTCATTGACATGCAAACAATCACAATTGGCACAGAGCTTTCCCAAGACAATTACAGTAAGCCACATAGAACTTCACAAACAAATCTGAGGATAGTCTTACCCCGGGGTCTCCGGACAGCATTCAGCAACCGGACAACAAACAATCTCCTCATGCGGGCCTAAGCCACAGGTGGTCACATCATCGATTGTTAGTATACCCTTCCTAATATATTTCTCAACATGTGCTTCACATTTGGATGAGGCACGGCATACACCTTCCAGTTTCCCTTTCAGCTCACATGCATCTCCCTCTAAAACAAATGGCATCGTTAAATATGTGCAAAAATAGGCTAAATACAGCTTACCCTCAACTGCCTCCATGTATGGCAACTCACAGAGGAATAAACTGCACACAAGCACATTGATTAATCTAACATTCAATCCAGTTCGACTTGGACTTCTGCTAACTCGCATTCTCCTGGACAAGGCCATGGCCAGGAAACCCCTCAGAATCCGCGCTATAAATTTAACTGAAGCGAGAAAATTAGAGTACAAATATTAAAATCAAATATAAATGGTTATATTCGCACATTTCCTAACATATCAAACATATCTTCGTAAATCCTCAGAGTATGGTATTGCCTTTGATAACAAGCTATGAATTTTGTTCTCTTATATTTTTTATTGTATATAACACACGATTTTTATGCTGGATCGGTGCTTGAACTGTATAAGTAACAAGTTTATTGACCGATTTATAGCATCGTGTGTATGTAGATTATAAAAATTCAGAAATTCGATTGAAAAACACAATTATTATTCACGCAGATCAATTGCATATATTAACTGTAGTGTTTAGCAAAAGTTTACCAAATCTAACGATTGTTGTTACAATTCTTAGTCTGCTGATGTTTTTATACCCTGTACCCATTGAAAGATGGAAAAAACAGGGTTAATAACTTTGTCAGAATCTATGTAACAGGCAGAAGGAGGCGTGGCAGACCTCACAAACTAAGTCGATTTCGCGATGAAGAGCCGGCTTGATCATACTCAATGCAGCTCTCTGGTGTATACCATATTCAGATAAAGTTTATTTCAAATTTTGGATGCCACGCCTCTACCGCAAACAATGGCCATTAATATAATATATTGACCAATTTAAGACGAATAAATTCTGTCTTATACGAACTGTAGAGATAATTAATATCTACCAATTACAATAATTGAAATTAAAATAATTGAATTTAAATTAATAAAGTAATTATAGGTAATTAAAGATTTTCATATTGACATTATTTTGTATGCCATACCCATAAATAGTACGGGCGACTGTGAGCTATGGTACAGGCTGTAAGACAGTTGGGCTTGCCCGAGATTTTTTATATTTCACTATTGTTTTCACTATCTATATACTATATTATATATATTATACTATATTTTCAAATTTATTTAAAACCAGAACAATAATCATATGTAGGCTATATAAAGAAACATACACACACATACATATATTATTTTGCAATTTGTAGTTTGCATGTATGTAAATAATGTTTTTGGATTGTGTTAAATTCGCTGATAGCAACAGCTGTTTGATTTGGTTCAAATTATTTTGGAATAATGAATATTTAAATTTTTTGATACGACAAAATCATTTTAACAATAATCTGGCCATTCAATAAAACAAATATATTATAAATACTGTGTGCTACTTAGCACAATTCAAAACTTGTTTGTTTCAATTTGAAATATAAACGCCGTTCAACTGATAATATTGAACCTGCTATTGACCCAAATATCAATAAAAACTGAAACTTTAGCGTAATCTTCTGGGTGTGAACTTGTCAATTCTATGGGTAAGAAACCCGACCAAATCAAAATAGTACTATAAACATCTTGAATGGAAATTCCCCCATGTAGATAAACCGTTAACAGTCTCTTAACAAAAGCTATGAATCATGGTATTCAACGCTTTCTCTCTCTATGGATTCTGGTAAGATGGTTTTAGGGAACGATGATAACATATCTTCAAAACAAATTATTATCAAATCATACTATACGTTTCATTGCGGGTAAACAGATAGAAGACAACAATATTTTCAAACATTAATAAGAAATTATGATACACTTGTTCAACAAGTTCGAGCAAATGAACAAATTATCTGTCATATCAGCGGATTCATGTACGACTGAGACTTTTGGGTGCATGTTGAATGTGTTCTGTGTTTTATCTAGAATATGAAATTTGGAAATCAGATGACAAATACAAATAGAGCAAACACAGCATTTGCCGTGTATTTTATCGCATAAGCCTTTAGTGTATGCTGTTATTATAAACTTATTTATTAAACCAAATCAAACGACCAATTTACAAATAAATTAAGCTTTAACACGCATTCAAAATTACAGCGATTTTAATTAGACTCTCATTTTCCATTTATAGTATTATAATAGTAAAGCAAAGGTACAGTCTATCTGACTAATTCGATATTTAGCTACACGACGGTGCTAACACCGGCATATGGTATTCGATAAAGTTTAAATTGGATTAAGCTTTATTATTATTTAAGAACGAGTAACATTTTGAACAAAGTTCCACCAAGATCCACAAAATTAGAACTTCTCAAAGCAATCTGTAACTGAGTGTTGCCTCTAGCTGGTTTTTAGTGTTAGAAAAAAACATGCTAAATACAAGTATACACAATAAATAAAGTTCTTCCTGTACACGTTGCAATTAACTATACTAACAACAATCTATTTTTATGACGTCACAAAAAAGCACGCTCAATCCCATAAGCATTGCACTTGACGTAATCTTTTAGCTACTACTGTGGCACATTGCATTGGCGCTAGATTGGAGTCGAAACGCCTTTATTATCAGTCTGTACTACAATTAAAATGGGGTTTTCACAAATATTGCATTACTTTTAGGAATTATTATACGTTTTATTTTATTATTAGTTTTATTCTTACTTTTGTGTGGCTTATTATCAGACGCACCTTTGACACGCAACTTGTTAGCTTGTTGATTGATAAGAGCGTTTTAACCAACCAAAGCAAACTGCACTTGGCGTTGGTTTATATTCAAATCTGTATATTCCAATATATATTATATGCTCTATGTAGAATACGGTTATTCGAACACTTTTATTAAAACAGCGCAAAGCTAGAAACATGAACAAAAAACCAAGAAAAATGTTCGGCACAAAGTGTAGACATATAAGATATACTTGTATGTTTGTATGATGCAGAAGAAAAAAACAACAAACAAAACAAATAATGTTAAAATTGAATCCGGTGTCTGTATTTGTAGTGTTATAGTATATTTTGTTTTTTGTTGTATTTTTTTTTTTGCTCTCAGTACGCTCGATTGGACCGGGGCTCTGAGGGCAACGGACTACCTTACGGCAACGCGTCGCTTTGGCAACTGAAGCTGAGATTAGAACTGAAGCGCAGCCGAGGCAATTGTATGGCCAGAGTCAGAGACGGAGACAGAGAGGGAGCAGGACCCGGAGATGAGGCCGTGGCCAAGCTGTTCGCTTGCTTCATTGTGTCAGATTGATAGCGAACCGCGAACCGGTTTCGATTAATTTTGTAGCAATTCGACAGAATCTCGTAATCTCAAACTCGACACTCTCGATCGCACTCGTGCACCACCGAGTGACGAGATACACAGGTATGGCGAGTAGAAGCGATTGGCGCTCTTCAAAACTCAATAAGTACGATAAACAAGTTGAACAACAACGTACGACCGGCTATACGGCTAAGAGTTGTGATTCAAGGGGAATACACAGCTTGAGCATGGGTTATTTCAGATGAGCAAGCTATGCATTAGTTCAAAATATTTACAACGAATTTTCCAAAACTCAAGCAAACATGTTGTTATTGATTACTTTAGTAGTTCTTTAACAAATTTGACATCGATATTTTTGCTTGTATCGGATGGACCTGTGCATACTTATACAGAAAGTGTCTATTAGATTTGTATAAAATATTACAAAATAGTTGTATACACTATGTATTTAAATTTCA
>JAWNNJ010000039.1:0-48772 GCA_035045125.1 Hypselothyrea guttata
ATGAAGATATGTCCACCCGCGTGCGTCGCACAGTGGCTCAATTGGCGAATTTGGGGTGCCAAAAATCATTGCTCCTAAACGGGTGGACATATCTTCATGAAAATTGCGTTTTACAGAAAAATGTTCAAATTTTCATAGAAATCAAACTTTATTACGCTGCGACTTATAGAAGCTGCGCTATACGCGGTCAAAGTTGAGTTTTGTTGCAAATTTCACATCAAATTTAGCTGAAAAAAAGCTAAATTTTTCTGGACCTTGTTTTTCAATAAAATACTCAAATTATTTTTTTTTTTAATGATTTATGAATGTTTATTAACATATTCAAAAGATGTTTTAAGTCAAAGATTGTTTAACAATGTACGTAATTTATTTATATATTTTGTTAAATATAATCAAATTTGCACTAATTTGCTAGTAGATGAAATTTGTATTTTTGAGATATAAAACGAGTAGATTGCATAATGCATAGTGCATATAACTTACAAAAAATATTAATATGTTGGTATATTGTGTCATCTTTAACGCAAAACAATAAATTTCACATAAAAACAGACGAATATGCATGTAACAGAGACACTGCATGCGGTTCATTTTCTTCTTCTTATACCCTGAATCACATGCACTTTGCGCCAGGTTGCTTGGGTTTTTTCACTATAACTCAATTTCCCGCGATTTCCCGCAGCTGAACTTTTGGAAATATCTAAAGAAATATTTATAGAATATGATGTCACTCTCAGAATTTCAAGCAAATGCGAGGAAAATTTTGGAGCTCTATATAAAGTTGAAAAATATTCTTAAATGCAGGTACTTCGCAAAATGATTCCGCAAAAATACCCAAATGGACAAATCCATATTTTTTTTGTTGTATAACATTCAAAATAATTGTAATTACAAATATAAATTCAGACATAATCGATTTCTCTTATACTTTTTCTGTTTATCGCAAGTAAAGTTGGACAAGTTGCACGTATGTAGGAGCATTTTTGCAAAACGAAAAAAATTTCTCAAGTTTGAGAGGCTGTAACTACCAAACCAATTATCCAAATTCACTGATCAGATGTCATTACTTTTATCCAGCAACTCGTTTAGCGGGCAATCATTTTTGTCACGCCAAATCTAGCTATTGAGCCACTGTGCGTCGCTTGCAGCGCTGAGAGTGACCAGATCTCCTCTTTCGCTTTTATCTCATATTCTCACATTACAGTATTTTAGTTCACGTGACAGTATTTTAACAGAGAGTGGTAATATTCACAATAGAGTATTAACATACAGTATGGCAACATCTACACAGCTTACAGGGTCTATTAATTTAGTTCAAATGACAGATGTAGAAGAAGGATGCATGGTAGACCCAACAAAATGATCAGGACGACAAGCCAAGTCAATTTAGCTATGTCCGTCTGTTTGTCTGTAGACAATAGTTTTTGGTTTGCAGGTTTTATATTGCAAGCAGCACGAGTTTTTTTTCAGATTTTTGATATCTCTTCTTCTTTTACCGCAAAACATAAAAAAATACGAAAACTATAAGCGTCGTAGCAGCCACAATAATAAAACTGCAGTCTTGTAATTTGACAGGTACGTAGTCTATAGTTTTCTCCACCAATGCTATAAATAAATTAATGATTTGAATTAAAAACAGCGAAGATATGTAAGAGACAATTTTTTTTAAATGCATGGATGTGCTACTGCAGCCACAAAAATAAAGCTGCGGACTTGTAATTTGGAATGTACGTAGCCTTTAAAAGTATCCGTCGATGGTGTGAATTAGATTACAAACGGACAAGAAACAGCGAAGATATGTTACTGACAATTTTTTTTATGTTGGTTTTTTTTTTTTTTTTATAAATAAGTGCCACTACAGCCACAGTTTAAAAGCTACAGTTTAGCAGTAGTTTTCAGTTTTAAAGCTTCAGTTTTAAACTTAAAGATTTATTATATAGCGGTACGTAGTCAATGACAATCTTCATCGATGATGTGAATTATATTACGATCGGGTAGCAAACAGCGAAGAAAACACAAAGTATAGGGTCTACTACTGTCGGTTACGTCCGACTGTAGCTCTGTCGTTACTGGTTTTTTTTTTAAGTTAAGCTAGGTCTTCCTTTAATTATAGGCTTGGCATGTTTTATTTTGATAAGTACCTTTATGCAATTTTCTAGTGCTTCTTCTTTGAGGAATTTCACTCTATATACCAACAATTGCATCGGGAAGTTATTGGTGGTTGATCCTGCTTGGCTCAAAGCTGGAGTTTGTTTGTCTCTTTCATTTTCCATTGGCATTGGTTGATTTGTAGTTTCCTGAGCCACGTTCCAAATGTCCTGTAGTTTTCCTAGTCTTTGGATTGCCAATCTCGAATCAATTATTTTTATACCCTGCGCCCATTTGAAAAATGGGAAAACAGGGTTATTAACTTTGTGCGAATGTACGTAACAGGCAGAAGGGGGTGTGGCATACCCCACAATGTATATATCGAGCCCTTCTCACGAAGAAAACGTAACCAAGAAAACCAAATTTTACAGGGAAAGGTTTTTGTTAGTTTATTTCAATATTGCCGGATGGATTTCATTGAAACTTGATATAATATAATATATTCGTTTTAAAATTTTATTTCAAGTCATTCTATGATTTTTGTCACTTATGTTGGGATAGGGGCGTGGCTTCAAAAATTTGGAATCAACTTGTAATGCGTATGGTATACACCTATCAAAAATGACCAAATCGGCTGCTCTAGCTCTTATAGTTGCTGAAATCGAACCGTTGATACAGACGGACAGACAAACATCAAGAATATATATACTTTGTGGGGTCTGCCACGCCTCCTTCTGCCTGATACATACATCCTGACAAAGTTAATAACCCTGCATTTCCCATTTTTCAATGGGTACAGAGTATGAAAAGTTTCTAATAATATAGTATTTTACAAAAATACAGGAGCCAAAGCTTTTGACTTATAGATTTGTAATTTGCCATATACATGGCCCATAGTATTCTCTATCGACGGTAAAATTGGTTTACAATCGGATAAGGAACTGCGATGATATGCAATAAAAATTTGGTCGACTGGGCCAAAGTGAGTATATATCGTAGTTAAAACCTAACCTAACAGTTTTTTACTGTCGGGAGCGCCCGACTGTTGTTTTTATTTTTGAATTATGTATTAGTATTTTATATTAATATTTTTTATAGTCGGCCGAAAAAATATTTTCATTTTAATTTAATTAAAAATATTTTAACAGACCCTTTACTTTAAAAAAGCAAAAAGGGTCTATTAACTTAGTGCAAAGAGAAAATGTGTGTAACACACAGAAGGAGGCGTGGCGACCCCACAATGGCGACCGCACAAAGTTTATATATTCTTGATCAGCACGACAAGCTGAGTTAATATAGCCATGTCCGTCTCCCCGTCTGTCCATCTGTCTGTCTGTCCGTCTGTATCACCTAGATCTCAGCAACTATAAGAGCTAGAGACACCATATTCGGTACTTAGTTTCCCCTATTCAGTAAGCAGCACAAGTTTTGTTTTAGAATTTGGATACCTCCCCCCTTTCCAAACAAATCGCAAAAAGCTACCTTAGCCGCAGTTTGTAAGCTATTGATATTGGTATTTAACTAGTTTATGGCATTCTCTATTGACGCTGTGAATCTGGTTTTGGTCGGATCAGAAACAGCTAACATATGTCACAGAGAATTTGCCGCACTAGGCAGAGGGGAGGGGCCTTATGAGGCCCGTTGTGACACCGTGGGCGTGATCCTTCCTACTTGGGGTGATGACTAACAAAATCCAGAAATCGATGTCTGCTCCTTCAGAGAGCTGGGCATGTACAGAAGAAGTGTGAGGCGGTCTCTTCCTCATCTTTATCGCCGCAGCTTCTGCAGAAGTTATTGAAGTTAAGGCGAAGTCGGGCCGCATGAGAGCCTACTATCCAGTGACCGGTGATAACGCGAATTACGTGGGAGCTATTCGTTCTATTCATCCGGCACAACTCAAGGGGTAGGCCAAGTCTGTTTTGATTGGATACTTGTAGTGAATCGGTAGCACCATTTGGCATTGGCTTATGCCTCGAAGTGACTAACAATCCCAAATTTACAGTTAGCCATGGGATTACCTATAGTTTCCTTATCAGAAAGGAGAGTCATTGTAGTGCCATGTCTTGCTAGCTCATCTGCTATGCAGTTACCCTCGATATCCCTATGTCCTGGGACCTATGAGGTCTTCTCCAGAAGAGATTTGCTACAGTTTCTAACTACCCTAGAGTTATAAGATATCGCTTGTAAAGCTCTTATGGCTGCTTGGCTATCAGAGTATATGCACCATACACCTTTCCTATTGGTGTTTTTATTGGCTATCGGCCTGAGCCGTTGGCTTTCCGGCATGTGTATAGGGCTACTGAAGCTTTCCTCACTCAGTCTTCGATGTTGAGGTTCAAGTTTAGCTTCCTATCCAGAAATACACCAAGGTACTTGGTTGAATCACCGAAGGTCAAAGGTGTACCATTTATGGAGGGAGGAGTGAGCAAGGGGATTTTTTATTTACGCGTAAACAAAACCAACTCCGTTTTGCGGGTTGACGCTAAGGCCACAGCTTGCAGCCCAAGCGGACAGCTTATACAGCGTTGCCGTCATCCTCTCACCCAGTCTGCGGGTATTTGCCATTGAAGGCAATAAATATGTACATCATCTGCGTAAGGGGTACGTTTGCAACCTTCGGCCTCCATAGAACGTAAAAGTTCGTTAAGAACTGCATTTCATAAAAACGGAGATAGGACACCTCCGCCTTTTGTAACCATAACACTCGACCTCATAATAAAAATAACAATAGTAAACAACACAGTAATTTGAATTTATCAAATACTTTATAGTACGCTTAAAAATTATATTTAAATTCAGGCAGTTTTAGATACATCAATAACACTTAACAATTAATACATTTACACAGATAATCCACACACAGACTACAACAACAACAACAACAACAACAACAACCACAACAATAACAAGTACAATATCAACAACAATTACAAAATCAAAACTAACCGACACCATAATAGCAATATTAATAATAATTATAATAATATTGTGCTCAGCGACAGTGTCCGTTTAGAATCAATAAAGCGCCAGATCTTGACGAAACTGGGCATGACGCACAAGCCAAATGTATCCCATCCATTACCGAAACAATTTATATGGGAGACAATTTATCGTGCGGACGGATTTGATAGCGATAACATTGTTCTTAGTGAAGATGAAAAGGAGAGTGGAGTGGAGCGTCAGTCGAGATTTCGAAATTTTGACGAGCTCAACAGGAGCAACCATTCTTTGACCAATCAGAATCAGAATTCAATTCAAGCCTATACTATCCTTAGCAGGAAAACCTCTACGCCTATTCATGCAAATTTTTTGAGAAATCGCACTTCCGAGAAGATCGCAAACAGACCCAGACCCAAGCTTAATTTGGCCATTTGGGCAGGTCATAGGTCACGACACCACAAACTTGCCAGCAATTCGCCTCTACAAGTCACACGAAGAAAACCGCTTGAAAACGCCGGGAACCACAAGTTTAATGCGTTTAGTAAATCAACATATCTTTTAGATATAAATCGTAATATTGATAGTGATAGCACTAATAACGACATAAGCGGAAACACCATCAGCAGCAGCAGCAGTGGCGCAGATCATGTTTACTTTAAAGACTACAGCGACCCCATTGAAGGCAAGGATCGCAGACAATACTACAAAAAAGCCAATTTTAATAATAACGCTTCAAAAAATGATGAAGAAAAACCAAAATCAAGGGAAGCGGATGCAGTTGGACAAATGCTACATGAAACAATTACAATACCAGAACCGGATGGTGTTGGGTTTGAACGCGAAGACTTCTTTGGCAACACCCAAGAGATCATCACATTCGCCGAGGAAGGTAAGTTATTTAGTTCATTTGCATAACATTCAAGTCCAAAATCTATCTTTAGCATATTTCCTAATGTATACGATTTTTTGCAGACTTTTAGCTTTAACCAATTGTGATTCAGTGAGTCCGTCAGTCCTACGTTTTGTAATTCAACAAATATTATAAGCCTTTTGGTCAATTTACGTATCTCAATCGAACAGCGAATTGGAACAAAAATATGTACACAAAAATTATCAAGATTCGATGTCAAAAGCAAATAAGCCAGACATGAAACGAAATTGTTCACTTGATATTAATTATTAAGGCATATAACTTATTCCCTTTTTAGTCTCAATCAATCAATCAAGATTAATCTGTATTTATCACGATTATTATGTGTATCCCTATACTTAAAAAATATATGGAAGGGGCAGATCAGTGGGACAGAGGCTACAGTCGAACGTAACCTACTGTAGAAGAGCCTTTACTTTAAGTATATGCATTTGCTAACACAATCAAAGGCTTACACACCAACCTAAGTAACTTGATCTGCTTATTGAATAGGAGAACCTACATCTCGAATAAAGTGTCTCTAGCTCTTATAGTTGCTGAGATCTAGGTGTTCATACAGACGGACAGACAGACAGACAGACAGACAGACAGACAGACAGACGGACATGACTCGACTTGTCGTCCTGATCAAGAATATATATACTTTGTTGGGTCTGTCACGCCTCCTTCTGGGTGTTACACACATTTCCTCTCTGTACTAAGTTAATAGACCCTTTGTATTTTCTTAAAGTAAAGGGTCTATAGACGGTAAAAAGGACACGATTTTTATACCCTGTGCCCATTTGAAAAATGGGAAAAACAGGGTTAATAACTTTGTGCGAATGTATGTAACAGGCAGAAGAAGGCATGGCAGACTCCACAAACTATATATATTCTTGATCAGGGAGACGAGCTGCGTCGATTTAGCCCTGTCTGTCTGTCTGTCTGTCTGTCTGTCTGTCTGTCTGTCTGTCTGTCTGTCTGTATGAACGCTGAGATTTTCTAAACTATAGAAGCTAGAGCAGCCGTTTTGGTCTCTTTTGAAAGGTGTGTACCATACGCAGATCAAGTTTATTTCAAATCTTGGATCCCACGCCCCTGCCGCCCATAACGAATGAAATAAAATACATTCTCCTATTTAAGAGACACTAAGCTATTTACATAAATTTTGTTTTCAGTAGTTGGTAGGTCTATATCATACGCAGATGAGGCTTTTTTCATATTTTTGATGCCACGCCCCTTTTACGCCTTAATCGAAAAAATCGCATAACAAGCGTAATATTGAACATAGAATGTTATTTGGAATATATACTCTCTTTCATTATATTTAACTATCCTGAAAAGCGCATTGAAATCGGTTAATAAACACAGAAGTTATTAGCGAAACAATATTGCAGGCGGCAACTCGCTCGCCCTCTAGCAGCGCGGCCTTTAAAGCTGGCGCACATAACACAGTAAGAAGAAGAATTGCTGCTACGTTTTGTATGACAACTTTATATAATTATATTTAAAATATTTTTTATATTGTATTTGCGAGCGCGCAGCGCGAGCTTTGCCACAGGGTATAAGACAGTCGGGCCCGCCCGACTGATCTGCTCCGCCCATTCTGGTTTTTTTATATTTATCACCTGTGCCCATTTGAAAAATGGGAAAAACAGGGTTAATAACTTTGTCAGAATGTATGTAACAGGCAGAAGGAGGCGTGGCAGACCCCACAAAGTATATATATTCTTAATCAGGGAGACGAGATGAGTCGATTTAGCGATGTCCGTCTGTCTGTCCGTCTGTCCTTCTGTCCGTCTGTTTGGATGAACGCGTCGATCTCAGCAACTACAAAAGCTAGAGATGCCGTTAAGGTTGCTATAGATAGGTAGTTATCTTACGCAGATCAAGTTTTTTTTGAAAATTGAATGCCACGCCCCCTTTACGCCCAAAAATTAATAAAACCCAAACAACCTCGTGTTTTTTAAAATAAAATGTTGAATAACAAGCGTAATATTCAACATAGAAGGTTGTTATTTGGAACATAAGCTCTCTTGTATTATATTTAATTATCCTGAAAAGCGCATTATAATCGGTTTTGAAATACAGGAGATATAAGCTTCACAATAGGTAAACTTAAACGTTTAAAAACAATCGTAATATTCAACATAGAAGGTTGTTATTATATTTAACTATTCTGAAAAGCGCAGTAAAATCGGATATTAAACAAAGTAGACATAAGCTACGCAATTGGCAGCGCAGCACAGCAGCGCAGCTGGCGCACGTAAAAAGGGAAAAAGAAGAAGAAGTACTGCTGATACGCTTAGAGTGACAGTTTTATAAAATTGTATATAAAATAAAAGGCACGGGGTATTCTACAGTCGGGCCCGTCCGACTGATCTGCTCCGCCCATTCTGGTTTTAAATTACAATTTATTTTATTTTAATTTTAATTTTAATTTTAATTTTATTATTATTAATATAAATTTGTAATTAAATTTTTCTTGGCCGACTGGTCTTAATCGACACTAAATAAATAAATAAATAAATATGCCACAGAGAATTTGCCGCACTAGGAAGAAGGGAGGTGTGCCTTGCATATGCGGGTACCTTAATATGTGTGCCTCTGATTGTGTTTTTTAGACCCTTTACTTTAAAAAAGTAAAAAGGGTCTATTAGTTTAGTGCAAAGAGGAAATGTGTGTAACACCCAGAAGGAGGCGTGGCAGACCCCACAAAGTATATATATTCTTGATCAGGACGACAAGCCGAGTCGATATAGCCATGTCCGTCTGTCCGTCTGTCTGTCTGTCCGTCTGTCTGTCTGTCTGTCTGTCTGTCTGTCTGTCTGTCTGTCTGTCTGTCTGTCTGTCTGTCTGTCTGTATGAACACCTAGATCTCAGCAACTATAAGAGCTAGAGACACCATATTCGGGATTCAGGTTCCCCTATTCAGTAAGCAGCACGAGTTTGTTTTAGATTTTGGATACCTCCCCCCCTTTCCCCGCAAACCGCAAAAAGCTACTGCAGCCACAGCTTTAAAGTTATTGACTTGTAATTTGGTACGTAACTAGCTTATGATATTCTCTATTGACCCTGTGAATTTCGTTTCGATCGGATAAGAAACAGCGAAAATATGGAACGGACAATTCGCCGCACTAGGCAGAGGGGGGGTGGTGTGCCTTGCATACGCGGGTAGCGTAGTGTGTGAGCCTCTGATTGTGTTTGTATGTACATATATTAGTAGTAGTAGTAAAGTAAAGGGTCTCCTACTGTCGGTTACGTCCGACTGTAGCCTCCGTCCCACTGATTTTATATACACATATTCAAAGTAAAGTAAAGTTCTACTGTCGGTTACGTGCGACTGAAGCCTTGTACTTGTTGTCTGGTGTCTGGTGTGTTGTCTCGTCTCTTACATAAATGTATATGTATATATGTGGTGTTCGTGTCGGGATGGGGTGTCCTGTCTGGCCAATATCAGGTAGTCACAAGCCACCTTCTGCAGAGAGTTAAGGGGTTAAGCAGTGTTACCATAGCAGAAAGAATATTCAAAGTGTGCGTTAGTTAAGCTCTGCATGAGTCACATAGTCAGCATGTGCTTAAACCTCTGTATGTAGTGTATGAAGAGAAATAATACACTTTGAATATACACGCAGGAACTTTCTTAAATTTCCAATAATAAATGCGACCGAAAAATATCTAGCAAAATTCTGGTTCGTTTCTTACTTAATATTTGATGACTAAAACAATGATCAATATGATTAATATAGCAACAAATGAAGTTGATATATATATTTTTAAGAAAAAAATTTATGGACGAAGCAGATCAGTGGGACGGAGGCTACAGTCGGACGTAACCGACAGTAGAAGACCCTTTACTTTACTACTACTACTACTACTATATGTATATACCAAACCCCCCCTCTGCCTAGTGCGGCAAATTGCCTGTGGCATATGTTCGCTGTTTCTTATCCGATCGAAACAAAACTCGCAGCGTCGATAGAGAATGTCGTAAACTAGTTAAATTCCAAATTACAAATCAGTAGCTTTAAAACTGGGGGGAGGTATCCAAAATCTAAAACAAACTCGTGCTGCTTACGAAATAGGAGAACCTAAATCCCGAATATGGTTTCTCTAGCTCTCTTATAGTTGCTGAGATCTAGGTGTTCATACAGACGGACAGACAGACGGACGGACGGACATGGCTATATTGACTCGGCTTGTCGTCCTGATCAGGAATATATATACTTTATGGCGCGTGGCACGCCTCCTTCTGGGTGTTACACACATTTCCTCTTTGCACTAAGTTAATAGACCCTTTTTACTTTTTTAAAGTAAAGGGTCTAAATATAGGGACGGGGCAGATCAGTGGGACGGAGGCTACAGTCGGACGTAACCGACCGTAGGAGACCCTTTACTTTGAGTATATGTACATACAAACACAATCAGACGCACACACACTAAGCTACCCGCGTATGCAAGGCACATTCATTGTATATTATTCTGAGTGTAGACAGACGTTATTGGATTACCTTTATTTGACTTGTTTTACATTCTGCAGAAACAGTTATAATAATTTGAAACCACTGTGCGTGTACTTGTCTGGTCTGTTTGTCGCCACAATCCCTCCTCTTTCTTTCTTCACCCTCATTGTACACATTTAGCACCTGCCAACCCTTAACCCGCATGTACAGACGTGTGGAAGCATTATGCCGTCGTCTGAGTGGATATTGCAGACTGTTGATGTGCAGTGAAGTACTTTCACTATTGTTCTGAGGTGTGAAACAAGAGCATCAGACACAGTAAACAATTAAAAATGCAAAACGGTAAAGATACCCAAGTGTCTGACATAACGAAGATGCTCAACACTGCTATCTGCTCTGTTATTGAATATACAGTCGGTCACAAAAGTATTCGTTGCAAAATATGTACGGCACAACTTAGCGTTTTTAGTCGGTAAAACATGAAAATTTTAAATTTTATTGAATGGGAAATGTTTTATTTATATGTTTCTTAATTATATTTGAATAAAAATTTGGAAAATCGTTCCATTGCTCCACAATATAGCACAAAAGTATTCGCTTTATACAGTTTTTTTCAATGTTTTACTTAATTTACTTAATTTTTAATTAAAATTAATGTTAATTATATTGCCTCTTTGAATCTTCAAGCGATTAGGCATGGATTCCACTAATTTGCGACATGTTTCCACCGATAATTTTCCGTAATCTTCCTGTCAAATACGCTTAAAGTAGCGTTTAGTGATAATTTGGTGCTGCCCAAGCTCCGTGTCCAGGTAATGAAGGCCGATCGACATATTATGTCAGGAATATGTTTGATCGGTGTCAGACGATAACCCGTAGTGCTATACGGCGGTTAAAAAGCCGGAGTAACCATGACAATTTGCCTCGATTTGGCAGGCCGAAAGCCCGTACTGATAGAAAGGAGAGGATTATCCGGGAAAAAAAACCCGGATAATCCACATCTGTTGCCGCCAAACGTTAACAGTATCCTCCATACGTCCCGTACAGACCTAAATTTCCATCAAAACAGCCCGGAGAGTGCTCAAATGCAACGACGCACACGGCCAAGTTGCTAGGATGAAGCCATTACATTCGAAAGTAAACATTTGTATGGGGCTGGACTTCGCACGGATGCATATATGGATGAATTTTGGAGTAACATTGTGGTCAACGACTAGAGTAAATTATAATTTTACGGTCTAAAAGTCAGTATGCAAGGGCGTAATTCGGAAAAATACCCCACATAAAAAAGTATTTGTTTAATGCTAGCAACTTGGCCGTTGCATTTGAGCACTCTCCGGGCTGTTTTGATGGAAATTTTGGTCTGTACGGGACGTATGGAGGAGGGTGCATGGCATAACGCCCAGTGTCATAGGGCCCACGGGCGTTCTGTAACTTTTGAAAGTGTCATATTGCCCGCTGGCTTTATGTCATTTTTCTTGTGGGCCTTATGACACTATGGGAAGTGCATTAACGCCCGAACCTAATAATAATGAAATACCTGGTATAAATACCCGCCCAGCATAATTTCTTGGGAGAATAGACTGCTCAATAACGCCGCAGGCAAACATTTTTTTACATAAAAATCGCGCGATTTTCAAGGCGAATTCAAGGCAAATTTCATTTCACGTGCACTTAGTTTCGAGATCAATCACAAACTAAATAGAATATTATTGTGGCAAAAACATGTAAAGCGCGATTGCAAACGAGATAACACAATTAACAGTACTTTTAATAACGGTACTTTCATTGATTCTTGATAAACTTAGCAAGTTTTAAGAAATTGAGGGCGTTATGACACAGGTTGAAAATGTCATAAGGCCCACGGGCGCTGTGACATTTTCGGTGCGGGCTATATGACACTTTCAAAAGTGACAGAACGCCCACGGGCGCTATGACACAATTGTTTGGGGTTTTTTTCCCGAATAATCCTCTCTTTTATATCAGTACGGGCTTTCGGCCTGCCAAATCGAGGCAAATTGTCATGGTTACTCCGGCTTTTTAACCGCCGTATAGCACTACGGGTTATCGTCTGACACCGATCAAACATATTCCTGACATAATATGTCGATCGGCCTTCATTCCCTGGACACGGAGCTTGGGCAGCACCAAATTATCACTAAACGCTACTTTAAGCGTATTTGACAGGAAGATTACGGAAAATTACCGGTGGAAACATGTCGCAAATTAATGGATTCCATGCCTAATCGCTTGAAGATTCAAAGAGGCTATATAATTAACATAAATTTTATGAAAAAACCAGTAAGGACGGAGCTACAGGAGACCCTGTACTTTGTGTTTTCTCCGCTGTTTCTTATCCGATCGTAATGTAATGGAAGAATGGAAGGAGTTAGCAAAAAACCCAAACTAACTTGATCTTATGGCTGCATAGCATAACCTAAATACCAAAAATTGTATTTCTAGCTCTTATAGTTTGCAAGATCTAGGTGGTTTCTTTGTCTGATCTATCTTCGCTGTTTCTTTACCGTTCGTAATGTTATTCACATTATTGATGGATAATGCCATTGGCTGCGTACATGCCAAATCCCAAGTCTATAGCTTTTAAACTGTGGCTATAGTGGCGCTTACATATATTTTTAAAAAAATTGTTTGTTGCATAACTTTGCTGTTTTTTCTTTGTTTGTAATGTAACTCACAGCATGGATGGATAACTCAATGAGCTACCTACATGCCAAATTACAAGTCTGTAGCTCTAATATTGTGGCTGCAGTTACACAAAAAAACATTTTGAAAAACATTGTCTATTGCATATCTTCGCTATTTCCAATTCAAATCATAAATAAATTAAAAGCATCGGGGAGAAAACTTTACGCTACGTACATGCCAAATTCCAAGTCTGTAGCGCTGTTATTGTGGCTGCTGTGGCGTTTATAGTTTTCGAGATTTTTAAGGTAGTTGTAGATTTTTGATGGTTCGCGGATGAAGGAGGCGAGATATCAAAAGTTTGAAACAAACTTGATCTGCTTGCATTAGCTGACTACCCAAATCCGGAAAGGTGGTGTCTTTAGCTCTTATAGTTGCTCAGATCTAGGTGTTCATACGGACAGACAGACAGACAGACGGACAGACGGACAGACGGACAGACAGACAGACGGACAGACAGACAGACAGACAGACAGACACACGGACAGACGGACATGGCTATATCGACTCGGCTTGTCGTCCTGATCAATAAAAAATTTGGGGGGTCTGCCACGCCTCCTTTTGGGTGTTACACACATTTCCTCTTTGCACATTTCCCTTTTGTACTTTTTCAAAGTACAGGGTCTAACCAGTAAGGACGGAGCTACAGTCGGGCGCAACCGACTGTAGGAGACCCTGTACTTTGTGTTTTCTTCGCTGTTTCTTATTCGATCGTAATGTAATTCACAGCATCGATGGGGATTGTCATAGACTACGTACATGCCACATCCCAAATCTTTAGCATTAAAATTGAAGCTTTAAAACTGTAAACTGTAGCTAAATTGGTTTTTCGGTTAGCGGAGGAATGAGAGGAGTTATCAAAAAACC
This sequence comes from Hypselothyrea guttata, assembly GCA_035045125.1. Taxonomy (NCBI): domain Eukaryota; kingdom Metazoa; phylum Arthropoda; class Insecta; order Diptera; family Drosophilidae; genus Hypselothyrea; species Hypselothyrea guttata. Next base: position 13,972 of record JAWNNJ010000039.1, read on the forward strand.
CTAACTAACTTGATCTGATGGCTGCATAGGAGAACATAAATACAAAAAAAATGGTATTTCTAGCTCTTATAGTTTGCAAGATCTAAGTGGCTGCTTTGTCTACGCTATCTTCGCTGTTTCTTTTCCGTTGGTAATATAATTCACAGCGTTAATGGATAATGCCATAGGCTGCGTACATGCCAAATCCCAAGTCGATAGCCTTTAAACTGTGGCTGTAGTGGCGCTTACATACATTTATAAAACAATTCATTGGTGCATAACTTCGCTGTTTCTTCTCCGTTTGTAATGTAATTTACAGCATCGATGGATAATTCAATAGGGTACGTACATTTCAAATTACAAGTCTGTAGCTTTATTATTGTGGCTGCAGTGGCACATACATGCATTTTGAAAAAAATTGTCTCTTGCATATCTTCGCTATTTCCAATTCAAATCATAAATAAATTGATATTATCGGTGGAGAATACCTTAGGCTACGTACATGCCAAATTACAAGTCTGTGGCGCTATTATTGTGGCTGCTGTGGCGTTTATAGTTTTCGAGATATTTGAGGTAGGTGTAGATTTTTGATGATTCGCGGATGAAGGATGCATTTACAAACGCAGTCAAAGGCACACACACTAACCTACACGCGTATGCAAGGCACACCACCCCCCCTTTGCCTAGTGCGCCAAATTGTCCGTTCCATATTTTCGCTGTTTCTTATCCGATCCGGAACAAAATTCACAGGGTCAATAGAGAATGTCATAAGCTAGTTACGTACCAAATTACAAATCAATAGCTTTAAAACTGTGGCTACAGTAGCTTTTTGCGGTTTGCCTGGGGAGGGGGGGACGTATCCAAAATCTAAAACAAACTCGTGCTGCTCGCGAAAAAGGAGAATCTAAATCCCGAATATGTTGTCTATAGCTCTTATAGTTGCTGAGATCTAGGTGTTCATACGGACGGACAGACAGACGGACAGACGGACATGGCTATATCGACTCGTCTTGTCGTCCTGATCAAGAATATATATACTTTATGGGGTCTGCCACGCCTCCTTCTGGGTGTTACACATATTTCCTCATTGCACTAAGTTAATAGACCCTTTTTACTTTTTTAAAGTAAAGGGTCTAAAAACTTTATGCAACGAATACTTTTGTGGGACTGGAAACCACGTTTTCCGTCTTATTATGCTATATTGTGGAGCAATGGAGCGATTTTCCAATTTTTTTTTTCAAATATATTTAAGAAACATATAAATAAAACATTACCCATTAAAAAAATTTAAAATTTTTATGTTTTACCGACTAAAAACGCTAAGTTATGCCGTACATATTTTGCAACGAATACTTTTGTGACCGACTGTACACTTTCAACAAAATATTCGTTTAAAAATCCAAATAGCCTCAGAACTATTATCGAGTAGGTTTTTCTGCAGACTGCCTGCTTCCTTTTCGTTAGATGCTCAGCAATAAAATAATTAGTATCATACAGATATATCAAATATGTTAGTCCGGACTCAACGTCATAGCTAACAAAAAGCCCGACTGTCTTATACCCTGTACCATAGCACATTCTCGCTCATTTACCAGAAGAATCTCATAACTCATAATAAAAAGTGTTTTTCGAGATAAACGCGTTTAAAGTTTTCAAGCACTGTGCATCTCCATACAAAGCGGAGAGGCATATTCTCTTCTGACGCTCTGTGCATTGAAGATAGGATAATGAAATTTTGACAAAAGATAGATTATCAACCAACGAACATTACTGGATCATTAACTCAAAAATCACGTTTTTGAGTTATGACACTCTTCTGGTAAACGAGCGATATGTTGTTAAACACAATATTATTTAGTCTAATTCCAAAGTTTAACTGTGTAACAACGCAGGAAATAGCCTACTACTTATATATACATACATCCAAATTAATGTCAAAATAAAAATATTGAATTAATCATAATTATTTTATTAAATTGATTTAATTGTAGATATTAATCATCTCTACAGTTCGTAGAAGACGAAATTTACGTACATTGATAAATTTATACGTCTTAAAATGGTTAATGTATTATATTTATGGCCATTGCTCGCGGTTGGGGCGTATCATCCAAAAATTTAAATAAACTTGTTCTGCGTATGGTATACACCTTTTAAAAATTACCAAATCAGCTGCTCTAGCTTTTATAGTTGCTGAGATCGACGCGTTCAAACAGATGGACAGACTGACAGGTCTGAATCGACTCAGCTCGTCACCCTGATAAAAAAAATCTCGCGTGCGAGCCCGACTGTCTTATATCCTGTACCACAGATCAACCTTGCTTGTACAGTATGCTATTTAAAATATATTTTATATCTAATATGGCATGCTGGTCTATATATATACAAAAGGCAGAGTTGTGGAAATGAGATATCGATGATATTCCTGTCATTCCTCAATTCAAATGTATATGTTTTTCAGCAAAATATTATTTAGTGTAGTTCCGAAGTTCAACTGTGTAACAACATAAGAAATACAAAATAACTTGGTATATCGGAAGTTGTGAGTCTATTTGTACACTTCGAGAGTTTGATCTTTTGTGTATAGTGTAAATGGTATATCGGGATATTATTATATGTAGCATAGCCTACATCAAAATTAATGTTTAAATAAAACAACATATATATGGACGGGGCAGATCAGTGGGACGGAGTTTACAGTCTGACGTAACCGAATGTAGGAAACACTTTACTTTGAGTATATATACATACAAACACAATCAGAGGCACACAAAGCGTCGATAGAAAATGCTATAAGCTACAAGCATGCCAAATTACAAGTCTATAGCTTATAAACTGTGGCTACAGTACCTTTTTTCGAAATGCGTGGGAAGGGTGGGAGGTATCCCAAATCTAAAACAAACTCGTGCTGCTTACGAAATAGGAGAACCTAAATCCCGCATATGGTGTTTCTTGCTTTTATAGTTGCTGAGATCTGGGTGTTCATACAGACGGACAGACAGTCGGACAGACAGTCGGACAGACAGTCGGACAGACAGTCGGACAGACAGTCGGACAGACATGGCTATCGTCTCGGCTTTTTATCCTGATAAAGAATTTATATACTTTGTGGGGTCTGCGACGACTCCTTCTGCCTGTTCCTCTTTGCACTAATTAAATTAAAGAAAACCAGTAAGGATGTAACCGACTGTACGAGACCCTGTACTTTGTGTTTTCTTTGCTTTTTCTTATCCGATCGTAATGTAATTCACAGCATTGATAAACATATCATGGATGGACATGGCTATATCAACTTAGCTCGCCGTCCTGAGTCAGAATATATGTATATACTACTTCCACGCTTCCTTCTGGGTGTTACATACATCTGTCATTTGCACTAAATTAATAGTAGCACTTCAATTTTTGGTAGTTTGGCAGGGGCGTGGCATCCAAGATTTGAAATAAACTTGATCTGCGTACGTTATTTATCTACCTACAAGTCAAAATTGGCAGCACTAGCTTTTGTAGTTTCCGAAATCGATGCGTTCATACAGACGGACAGACAGGCAGACATGACTATATCGACTCGGCTCTTCACCCTAATCAAGAATATATATAGTTTGTGGGGTCTGCCACGCCTCCTTTTGCCTGTTACATACATTCTGACAAAGTTATTAATTATTATTATTATAAATATTATAAAATTATATCCTGTGCCTATTTGAAAAATGGGAAAAAGAGGGTTAATAACTTTGTCAGAATGTATGTAACAGGCAGAAGGAGGCGTGGCAGACCCCACAAACTATATATATTCTTGATTAGGGTGAAGAGCCGAGTCGATATAGTCATGTCTCTTTTGGTCTCTTTTGAAAGGTGTGTACCATACGCAGATCAAGTTTATTCCAAATCTTGGATGCCACGCCCCTGTCGCCTACAATGAATGAAATAAAATACATTAGCCAATTTAAGAGACACTCAGCTATTTACATAAATTCTGTCTTCATTAGTTTGTAGGTCTATGCCATACGCAGATGAGACTTTGTTCAAATTTTGGATGTGTAGTAGTAGTATATATATGTGTAGCAGTAGTAATAACGACTGTAACATATCATCATGCCCACATGCCAAATGCCATTTTTGTAGCAGGAGACAAATGGTATGGATAGTAATTATTATTACTTTTAGCAGATCTTGTTAAATTAAACCAATCGATTCGCGTCTCTGACTTAATACAAGATCTACTAGCTGCTGTGTTGTTTGCAGCGTGGCTAGGATAGGAATCAAGGTTCGTGCACCTACTATGCTCTGTGCTTAGCTCGCCGGATGGGGTCGTAGTTCTTTTAATTCCTAAAATTCCATAGCTGATTGTACCACAAAAATTTTAGTGCACGATACTGAATAACGCTAATCAGAAAACAAACAAAGGCTGTATATAAAAGGACCCAAGTACGGACAAGAAATGTACAGTGTGTATATCGATAACCCTTTAGATATGTATATGGATCAGATGATATTGTCCATATGTTCTTCTATACCCTCCCTACCTTGGCAAATGTCGAACTATATTGTTATTGCCCCTAATTCAAAACGCTAAATAATTATATTAATCCATTGTACTCGTGACAGAACAGTTTATTTAGAATTCCATATTCTCAAAATATTCAATTAATTTCACAACGATATATTCAAGTAATTTCATGTTTTTCCTTATTAGAGACTACAAGATGCAAAAAGGGTTTAAATGAACTATTATGGCTCATGTTACTTTATATTAAATCGAGTATATATACGCTCCCAAGATATCATAATTTAAACGCACACATAAAAATATACCAAGTTTACTGACTTACGATACTTTAATCCATCGCTGCTTTCGTTGGTACCATCGAACTGCAGATCGACTCTGTTTGGGAATAAAAGACTTTAGTATATATGTATGTGCAACAACAAAAAAATTAAAGCGTAAACATATTTACTCGACTTCCTATTGTTCCATAATTTTACCTTGTTGCCATCTTGCTGTACCCAGTACAAATATTCAATTTAAATACTATAATTCTACAAACTAATAAATTAATTAAGAAATAAAGAAACATTATTATTATTTGATTTACAACATTGCGTTAATATACGCACACGCTGCAATTAGTTCCGATGAACTGGTTCCACTATGTCAAAAGAGAGAGAAGGGACTGCTTGCACAGCTGTTGCAGAACTGCTTGCTTTTCCACACACCAGTCGGATGCACTGTGTATGTATGCTGGCTGTGATGTATGTATGTCGCTTCGCAAATATGTGTATGTACATCCGCCTCTGCGCAAATGTATGTACTTCGCTTTGCAAATATATGTACGCACTTGCAATTATATGTACGCGCCGCTGCTGCTGATACATATATTTCTGCCGCACTGATGTAAACTGATGTATGTACGCCGCTTTCGATGTATGAACGCCGATTTGCGTATGTACATAATCCACAAATGCCAAAATTAATAATGCTGTGTAGCATTTACCGATCGAGCAGCAATGCAACCAACGCCGAAGCGTTTGCGCTGCCGGTATGCTAACACAACTCCTACAAATAGGAAAAAACTATGTCACTAACAAAATTAATCAAACACTAAAATATATCACCTTTTCCAGATTTATTAACACACTGAGTTTAGATTTCTGCACAATAATCGTTGGTATTTATTACAAATACTTATTTCTTTTCTTAGGTGGCTTTTCTCTTTTGCAATTGCCAAAATTTCAATTATCAAACTTGCTGAGCACACGCAGCCGCTCTGTGCAAAGAATTTTCGCAGACTAAAAGAATGTTCCAGCAACTCTGCTGCACTAGGCAAATTGTTGAACTCTAGTCTCAAGTAACGGGATCCTTCCTGCACATTAGCGCCAAAATCGTATGATTTTGCTGAAGCGAGAAGTACGCGAAACAACTATAGTATGCAAAACTGCCGCTAAGCGAGGTGAGCGTGAACTGCTTTACCTACGTGAGCGTAAAGAGTGATATACATAGAGAGAGTGAGCGCGCAATCGCTAAACATTTAAGAGAACTCAAAGTGTAATTAATTATGAGTTATTCTCTTACAGTCGAATTGGTTTTAGATCGATACGCAAGCTGTCCACTACAGATGCCACGCCCCCTTTACGCCTTAATTGATAAAAACCGAATAACAAGCGTAAAATTGAGCATAGAATGTTGTTATTTGGAATATATACTCTCTTTCATTATATTTAACTACCCTGAAAAGCGCATTGAAATCGGTTAATAAACACAGAAGTTATTAGCGAAACAATATTGCAGGCGACAACTCGCTCGCCTGCTAGCAGCGTAACCGTTAAAGTGCGCCAGGCTCATAACACAGTAAGAAGTAGAAAAATTGTTGCTACGTTTTGTATGACAACTTTATATAATTATATTTAAAACATTTTATACTGTATATGCGAGCGCGCAGCGCGAGCTTTGGCACAGGGTATAAGACAGTCGGGCCCGTCCGACTGATCTGCTCCGCCCATTCTGGTTTAACATAAAAAATTGAATAGCAAGCGTAATATTAAGCATAGAATATTGATATTTTGAATATATACTCTCTACTATTATATTTAACTATTCTGAAATTTCGCATTGAAATTGGTTAATAAGTACAGGAGATATAATCCACACAATAGTTGAACTTAAAAGTTAAAAAACAAGCGTAATATTAAACATAGAATGTTGTTATTCGGTAGATATACTCTCTTTTATTATATTTAACTGTCCTGAAAAACAAAGTAGATATAAGCTACGCAATTAGCAAATAAGCTACGCAGCCCAGCAGCGCAGAAAGCAGCAGCGCAGCGCGGCTGCCGCCCTTAAAAAGGGAAGAGGAAGAAGTACTGCTGATACGCTTCCCAGCTAGCAATTTTCGGAGCGCTCATAATTAAGTGCCCGAAAAGAGCCCAGTAAATGAGCATTTTGGGAGGGTGCTCATAATTCTGAGGGTTTTAGGAGCATACTGGGAGCCTTAAAATCGCGGGCTCCTTAAATGCACTTATTTCTGAGCATTTTAGGAGGGAGTGAGAGCGCGAGCTCCTAAAATGCACTTATTTATGAGCATTTTGGGAGCTGAAGTAGGCAAGTGAACGAAAATAACAGAATAAGGGAATGAAGAATCGTGCAAGACAATAGAAAATGCATATACAGATTTTGATCAATTGCGAAATACACAAGTGGAAGGCAGACGTGTTTTTGCTAATGGATTTTTCGAAGTAAGTTAAAGATTTCATACATGTTCGTTTTTAATACATTTGAAATTTAATTAAATTACAGTTCTAATGTTTTATGTTTTATATCTTTAAGGTGTCGTCAATATGATTTATGCGCACAAAAAGGAGTTCGCCGCAAAGGGTTTCAAAATGCCAAGGGTATAATTAAGTAATATAAGAAAATAAAATTATTGAAGAAAAATATGTACATAAGTCTAAATTACAAACGTAAGCTTTGAATAAAATATTATAAATAAAATAAAAGTATAAAATAAAAACCAATACAATTTTTTACTTTTATTCAGTGGTCTTTTTCCATAGAAATCTGCACTCCAATATACCTCCGAAAAGAGCCCTTTAGGAGGCGACTTAAGTGCCCAAAAAGGTAACTTTTAGGAGCCTTTTCGGAGGGTTTATTTGCCGAATTAGGAGGGTGAAAGTACACTTTTATCGCCCTTCTAAAGGAGTCTGAAAGAGTCCGATATGAGCTAAAATTCCATCCTCCTAAATCGTGACGTCCTACGTGGAAAAAATCGCTCCTTCTGGATAGTATAATGAGCGCTCCTAACTCTTAAATAACCCTCATAAAAGAGTCCCAAAATGCTCATATTGCTGGCTGGGTTAGTGTGAGTTTTATAAAATTGTATATAAAATAAAGGGTACAGGGTATTCTACAGTCGGGCACGTCCGACTGATCTGCCCTGTCCAAATTTTATATTTAAAATGTTTTATATTATTTACTGTATGAGCGAGCGCGTAGCGCGAGCTTTGGTAGTGATATTTTTCGAGATATCCAGAAAATTAGATATAAATAAATAACCGTTAATTTTTTTTTGTTTGCAGGTACTCAATATAATCAGTACCGTTTATTAGAGTTCGCTTCGCAAAAGAAACGGCTGTCAAATCAAAAGCTTTCCATACTAAGTGCTCAAATGCACATTCGAATCGAAAGAAGGACTAAATCAGGCATGGATTGGAATCCTTCATCGAATGTTAATTTCGAAATACAACAAATGGCGGAGAGTAGACGCAGGGGTGGCAAAAACTCTTCCAATATATTCCGGCAGCGTATTAAAATTTGGGTTTTCCGAATGACAGAAGGAATCAATGTCACTGAGGAGGTAACTCTACATATATAATAAATAAATTAATGTTTTATTGAAATTTTGTAATTAAACAGGCATTGGAACAGGGATTTCTGTTTCGTGCCTCATTCGAGGTGGATACCGATCATCTGGGCTGGCAGAAGTTCGATTTGACGGAAACGATAAGAGAATGGTATGGCGACACTAGGAGTGAAAATCTGCGCCTCCTAATCGACTGCACCGGATGTGGCAATCAATATACATTACACCTGCTGCAGTTGTCGGGCCAACCCCGAATGAAGACCAGCTCATCCAATCATGTGAATCCGAATCGACCTTTTCTTGTGCTTCATACCGAATCAACGAAGCCGAGAAGAGTCAGAAGGCGAGCAATTGACTGTGGAGGCGCTTTCAGTGGACAGTGCTGCAAGGAATCGTTCTATGTTTCATTTAAGGCTTTGGGCTGGGACGATTGGATTATTGCGCCACGGGGATATTTTGCCAATTACTGCAGGGGCGAATGCTCAGGTCCCTTTCGAACTCCAGACACATTCCAAACCTTTCATGCTCATTTTATAGAAGAATATCGCAAGATGGGTCTGCTCAACGGCATGAGACCTTGCTGTGCTCCCATCAAGTTCTCCAGCATGTCCTTAATATACTATGGCGACGATGGTATCATTAAACGGGACTTGCCAAAAATGGTCGTCGATGAATGTGGTTGTCCCTAATGTAAGTTTGTGTCATATTTAGTATCATATATTTATTGCAAGCAGGGCTGCAAATATAAATGTGCACATATTCGAAGCAATGGTTATAAATGCAGAAAAAGCGTTAGCTTTATTTATTATACCCTGTACCCATTGAAAAATGGAAAATACAGGGTTATTAACTTTGTCAGAATGTATGTAACAGGCTGAAGGAGGCGTGGTAGACCCCAAAAAGTATATATATTCTTGATCAGGAGGACGAGCCAAGTTGATTTAGCCCTGTCTGTCTGTCCGTCTGTCCGTCTGTATGAACGCGTCGATCTCAGCAACTATAAGAGCTAGAGCAGCCGTTTTGGTCATTTTTGAAAGGTGTATACCATACACAGAACAAGTTTATTCCAAATTTTGGATACCACGCCCCTACCGCGAACAATGGTCATAAATACAATACATTGACAAACTTGAACGCGTATATCTCAGCAACTTTAATAGCTAGAGTATCCGTTTTGGTCATTTTTGAAAGGTGTATACCATACGCAGAACAAGTTTATTTCAATTTTTGGATGCCATGCCCCTACCGCGAATAATGGCCATAAATATAACACATTGACAAATTTAAGATACATTAATCTATCTAAATAAATTCTTTCTTCTACGAACTGTGGAGTTGATTAATATCTACCAATTTTGCAAATTTCAATTATATCGGTCCATTATTAAAAGAATTATGTTTAATTAAAGATATTTGTTTTTTTTTTTAATTTAATTTAATTTAATCTAAGTAGTAGTAGGCTGTGCTACATATAATAATATCCCGATATACCATTGGCCTCCTCGTGGTGTTCCCTGGGTATCGAGTATATTTATTAATCGTTAGCGGATTCGAGCGGCGAAATAATATAAATAAAATATTTTTATTCAACATAGAAAGTTAGTATTCGGAATATATATTGAATTAGATTCAAAATATATTTTAAATAGAATACTGTACTAGCAAGGCTGATCTTTGGTACAGGGTATAAGACAGTCGGGCTTGCACGACTGTCATGTCATGCGGGCGATAGCCCGCGATATTTTTTCATTTAAGTGTCGGCCAATAAACATTAAATTACAAATTAAAATTTAGAAAAATAAAATTAAAATGAAAATAAATAAAATCTAAACTAAAATTTAAGATGGCAGAAAATCTGTGGAAAATGAGATAAAAATATGAAATCAAATTAAAAGAAAAAAATCTAGGGACGGGGCAGATCAGTGGGATGGAGGCTACAGTCGGACGTAACCGACTGTAGTAGACTAAACTACGCGCATAAGCAAGGCACATAACCTCCATTCTGCCTAGTGCGGCGAATGGTCGGTGGTATATCCTTACTGTTTCTTATCCGATTGTAACGAAATTCACTTCGTCAATAGAAAATGCCATAAACTAGTCACATACCAAATTACAATCAATAGCTTTAAAACTGTGGGTACAGTCGAGTTTTGCGGTTTGCTGGTGAAGGGGAGAGGTATCCAATATCTTAAATATGGTGTCTCTACCTCTTAGAGTTGCTGAGATCTAGGTGTTCATACAGACAGACAGACAGACGGACGGACAGAGGGACATGGCTATATCGACTCGGCTTGTCGTCCTAATCAAGAACATATATACTTTGTGAGGTCTGCCACGCCTCCTTCTGGGTGTTACACATATTTCCTCATTGCACTAAGTTAATAGACCCTTTTTACTTTTTTAAAGTAGAGGTTTGGAATATTTTGTATTCGTGTTCGACCAATTTTTGAATTGTTCGACAAATGGTTTAATTATAAAAAAAAAATTTTGCAGCTCTGATTGTAAGTAATATTTACATAAAATAATGTTTATTTTTATAAAATCATAAAACTAAATTTATGATACATGTTCATTCTATTAATTTTTTACAGCCTTCGATGTCATGACTGCGACATTGGATTTAATTAACTGCTGACAAAGAATAACTTTTTCTCCGTCCATTGAAATTATTGCGGATGTAATTTGATGTGCTTAAGTATATTATACTCACTGTACAAACCAGTTTCAGCATGGGACAGATAGAAAGCAATCATTAAGGGCAAGGAATTCAATACCATTTTTTTATATATTGCCGATGTTGTGAAATCCTTTGCAAATTGTATTAAAACAAATGTTCAGATAGTTCTATCAAGTAATGAGGCTCTGAATAGTCAATCTATACATGAAGGGCAAAGGACATGTGAGCAACGAAGTGACTAAAAGTTAGGAAAACAAAACAAAATCCAAAAACATCTAAATTTGAAACCTAGAATCGTGAATATTATTAAATTTAGATATTCTGTACCTACTCCAAGGGTTTACTTCAAACTTAATTTAATAAAAAAGAACAATTTTAATATTAATGTATGTATATTGTATGTATATCTAATAAACATTTTCAAAAGTGCCTACATTCGCAACAACAATAATGGTGTGCACACCAAAATTATTTATAAACAAATCAATAATATTGTATTGTATATGAACTAAAGGCTAAAAGCGAACAAAAACTTAATTAACTAATGTCTAATACGTCTATCTAATGCCTAATACTTGATACCTACTAACTAAACACGTACACCCTCATGCTTAACACAAAATAATAATTCATGAACCTAAAATTAAATGAATAACAAACACAATACATATAATATATTTTAAGTATTTATATAGCTGTGCTGTAGCGTAGCCAGTATGCCAATAAGGGTATTACATTTCAATTGCCAATTCGAATCAATAAACTACCATACTTTTGCCCAACTAACCTATGTAAACCAATACCTTTATAAAGATAAATTCGGACGGGACAGTCCGTCGGAGGCTACAGTCGGAAGAAACCGACAGTCGGAGACCGTTTTCTTTGTATATGTACTTAGAAACACAATCAGAGGCACACACACACAAAGCTACCAGCTCATACTGCTCAGTGCGGCAAATTGAAGGCGGCATATCTTCACTGTTTCTTATCCGATCGTAATGAAATTTACAGCATCGTTGAATAATACCGTAGACTACATAGACTGTTGTCATAATTAAAGTCTGTGAGACGAGTGGTAAATTCCACAAAATATTTATATTCTTAATCAAGTCGACACGCTACATCGATACATGTTCGTCCGTCCGTCTGTCTGTACCTAGATATCACCAACCGTTAGAGCTAAGGAAACCATATTCGGGATTTAGGTTCTCCTATGATGTGCATGTGCCTCTGATTGTGTTTGAAAGCACATCTACACAAAGTAAAGAGTCTCCTACTGTCTGATCTGCCCCATCCGAATTCTTATTTTGCCAATTTACAAGCTGATAAATTGAGCGCCGTCAACTATTAATTTTCAGAGGTATGTATTCTATTTATTCATTTACGGTTTCATAATTTAAGCAAGTTTATAGATATATGGTATTATTTCATCCGATACAAGATAAGCTCAACTAAAATCTCAGCTGAAATAATTTTTAGATCCAGTACTTTAAAAAAGTAAAAGGGTTTATTAATTTAGTGCAAATGACAGCTGTGTGTAACAGGCAGAAGGAAGCGTGGTAGACCCCACAAAGTATATATATCCTGACTCAGGACGACGAGCTGAGTTGATATAACCATGTCCGTCCGTCCGTCCGTCCGTCCGTCTGTCCGTCTGTCCGTATGAACACCAAGATCTCAGCAACTATAAGAACTAAAGACACCACCTTTCCGGATTTGGGTAGTCAGCTAATTAAATCAGATCAAGTTTGTTTCAAACTTTTGATAACTCAATCGCGAATCATCAAAAATCTACACCTACCTTAAAATTCTTGAAAACTATAAACGCCACAGCAGCTACAATAACAGCGCTACAGACTTGTAATTTGGCATGTACGTAGCGTAAAGTATTCTCCACCGATGCTATTAATTTATTTATGATTTGAATTGGAAATAGCGAAGATATGCAATAGACAATGTTTTTCAAAATGTTTTTTTGTGTAACTGCAGCCACAATATTAGAGCTACAGACTTGTAATTTGGCATGTAGGCAGCTCATTGAGTTATCCATCCATGCTGTGAGTTACATTACAAACAAAGAAAAAACGGCAAAGTTATGCAACAAACAATTTTTTTTTTAAATATATGTAAGCGCCACTATAGCCACAGTTTAAAAGCTATAGACTTGGGATTTGGCATGTACGCAGCCAATGGCATTATCCATCAATAATGTGAATAACATTACGAACGGTAAAGAAACAGCGAAGATAGATTAGACAAAGAAACCACCTAGATCTTGCAGACTATAAGAGAAATACAATTTTTTGGTATTTAGGTTCTCCTATGCAGCCATAAGATCAAGTTAGTTTGGGTTTTTTGCTAACTCCTTCCATTCCTCCGCTAACCGAAAAACCAAATTAGCAACAGTTTTCAGTTTAAAGCTACAGTTTAATAGCTAAAGACTTAGGAAATGGTATGTACGTAGTATATGACAATCTCCACCGATACTGTGAATTACATTACGATCGGATAAGAAACAGCGAAGAAAACACAAAGTACATGGTCTCATACAGTCGGTTGCGTCCGACTGTAGCTCCGTCCTTACTGGTTTATTCAATTTTTGTTCACATTTTAATGCATTACTTGACTGTTTTCAAACCCATCAGAAAGTAATTTATTTTTAAATCTAATCAAAATATGTATTTTATTCTTGTCTCATATCAACTAAAAATCTCTCAGAATCTCTTGTTCCTCTTGTTACGTTTCTCTTTCTTTCTCATATTTATTAAATTATACACGGTCTATTCCTATAATTTGTTTTAAATATATATATATTTTTTTCACAAGTCGGGCAAGCCCGACTGTCATATACTCTGTACCACAGCTCACGCTCACCCGTATATTTTACAGTACTGCCCTATGGTTGAATGTACTAGCATAGTCTACTACTTATGTATATGGCAAAATAATGTCAATTGCAAATCTTTAATTAATCATAATTATCTTATTTATGGACCGATTTAATTGAAAAATATATGGACGGGGCAGATCAGTGGGACGGAGGCTACAGTCGGACGTAACCGACAGTAGTAGACCCTTTACTTTGTCTATCACACAAACACAATCAGCGGCACACGCACGAAACTACGCGCATATGCATGCCACACCACCCCCCCCACTGCATAGTGTGGCTAACTATCTGTGGCATATCTTGACTGTTTCTTATCCGATCGAAATTCACAGGGTCAATAGAGAATGCCATAAACTAGTCACATTGCAAATTATAAATCAATAGCTTTAAAACTGTGGCTACAGTAGCTTTTTGTGGTTTGCGGGGGAAGGAAGGGGAGGCATCCAAAATTTAAAATAAACTTGATCTGCTTACTGAATAGGAGAACCTAAATCCCGAATATGGTGTCTCTAGCTCTTATAGTTGCTGAGATCTAGGTGTTCATACAGACAGACAGACGGACAGACGGACAGACGGACGGACGGACGGACGGACATGGCTATATCGACTCGGCTTATTGTCCTGATCAAGAATATATATACTTTATGGGGCGTGGCACGCCTTCTTCTGGGTGTTACACACATTTCCTCTTTGCACTAAGTTAATAGACCCTTTTTACTTTTTTAAAGTAAAGGGTCTAATTAGAATTGGTAGATATTAATCAAAACTGCTCTAGCTCGTATAGTTGCTGAGATGCGTTCATGCCGTCAGTTTGAACGGACGGACAGACAATCAGACGGACAGACAGACAGACAGGACTAAAGCAACTCAGCTCGTCATCCCGATCAAGAATGTATACACTTTGTGGGGTCTACCACTCCTCCTTTCGTTTGTTAAATACATTCTGACAAAGTTATTAACCCAGTGTTTCCCATTTTTCAATGGGTACAGGGTATAATAAACAAACAATGCAAACATCTTAATAAGCATATAAAATTCCAGATAAATAAGAGTAACATCGCTGTAGATTAAGAAATTGTCAGAGAATCTACCAGATGGAAAAGAAAACCTGTATCGAATTCATGTACTAGATTTACGAGTATTATGTAGTATTTTAAGTTTATCATCTTACACTTCACCCCAATTCTCACAATTTTCTTAGCACTAATCTGCAGAACTGTAATTTTTTCTGTCAGGTATGAACGACAATTCAATTTCATTTTGTATGCGGCTTATCGAGACGCGTTTTGCTTTCAAGCAACTTTTAATTAATGATTAAAGTTTGTTATCAGCGTTTAATGCAACTCATGTAGTACATGAATATGTACACAGAAAAAAATAGGTAGCTGTCTCTACTCTTACAAAGGAATCTTCAATTATTGTCTGAAGTATCTGTATATAATTAAATAATTGGTGTGCCATGCATATACGCTTTTTGTAGATTTGTGTGTGGGCCTCTGATTATTTTTGTAAGTGCAAATACATTAAGTAAAGGGTCCTCTACTGTCGGTTACATCCGACTGATCTGCCCCGTCCGAATTATTATTATTTATTTTGTGGTTGCAAGTACCACTACTACACACAAACACATACACATGCCGGTAGATAAGTATTTTGAAGTGATATTTATACCCTGTACCCATTGAAAAATAGGAAAAAAACAGGGTAATATACATTTGTAAGAATGTATTTTACGGGTGTATGACATAACGCCCGGTGTCATAGCGCCCGTGGGCGTGGTTAACCCCACAAAGTGTATATGTTCTCGACCAGGATGACGAGCTGAGCCGATATAGCCCTGTATGTCAATGAAATGTGTATAGCCCTGTGTGTCTGTTTCAACGCGTCGATTTCAGCAACTATACGAGCTAGAGCAGCGGTTTTGATCATTTTAGAAATGTGTATACCATACGCAGATCAGGATTTTTTCAAAGAACAAGACATAGAGATGGGCAGACTGACATTGCTATATCGACTCAACTCGTTAGCTTGGGTCAGAATATACATACTATATATACTTGACCATGCCTCCTTGTGGGTGTTACACACATCTGTCATTTGCACTAAATTAATATACCCTTTAACTTTTTAAAAGTACAAGGTCTAAAAATTCAGAATTAAGCATGTAAGTAGCCTACGGCAATCTCTATCGATGCTGTGAATAAGAAACAGATAAGAAACAGCGAAGGTATGTGACAGAAAATATAAATAAAGAACAGTCTTCTACTGTCAGTTACGTCCGACTGTACCTTTGTCCTAACTGGTTTAAATATAATATTATACAACTGTCATACAAAGCCAAACAGCATTGCTTCTTCTTCTTATTTTTTATGATGGCCAGCTTTAATGGCCGCTCTTGTAGAAATCGAGCAAGGCAACGCCTGCATTATTGTTTTGTTAATAACTCCTGTGTTTATTAACCGATTTCAGGATAGTTAAATATATTAGAAGAGAGTATGTCCCCCGAATAACAACATTCTTGTTATTTAACTCTACATGTTCCAAAATCCGGTGTTATGTTAATTTTATTGACTTTTGGGATTAACGGGGAGTGACATCCAAGATTTGAAATAAACATCTGCCAATAGCAACAAAAGTGACTGCTCTAGCTTCTATAGTTTACGAGATCGACGCATCCATACAGACTAATAATAATAATGTGCATTGCGTTGGGCTAATAATGGCAAATATTTTATTAATAAAATTAACGGTTAGGATGGTTTTGAATTATTGTATTTAATTAGAGTTTGTCGATTTATTTGATATTGAAATAATAAAATTCATTGGAATGTAGCGACTACACAAGAAACTTCACTACTATAAATTTAATTTAACATCGTCCTAATACATTTATATTTTCCCCATTTGCGTTCGACGATTGTAACAAAATAATTGACATTTTTCCATTCCGTTTATTAAAAAATAGACATGAAATAACGTCTCCTTATCTGGCTTGTCTGGCAAGTGAAATAAGCAGGGGTAATTTAGATTTCAATTCACTAACTAAAAAGTCTTCCAAATCTTTTCATAAACATTGAATTATTTTTTTTTTCTTTTTGTTTCGTATATTTTCTGAAATGTACTAAAATATTAAAAGTGCAAAAAAATGCTTGTTTATTTAAGATACTCACTTTATGTACAATACATACTTATATTTGTATGTGCATGCATGCACACATACGCTATATATGTTTAGAGATAAAGCAACTGAGCTGGGGTTAAATAAGTTCAATCGTCTTTAGATAACACATAATATAATGCCTGTCCCACGTAAGATCGTACTGAATTTCCTTCAATTTCCAAAACCGAATTTCTATGTACATATGTATGTGGGAGACGAGATTAGAACGCCCGAGAGCTGATAGAAAGCGAAGAATCGACACATTTCTCCAGTGTTGTCACAAAAAAGGCTAGATCTACCCGAATAAGTTTCTATGGGAATAGAACGGAATAGAACGGGTCAAACACTTTTCATAAAGTTTAGGCTTTATTACATTTTTACACAAATAATCGGTATGTACGTGACCGATCAGTAAGACCTGCCCGAATAATGCATACCCTTTAAATTAAATGTATGATATTATTAACGAAAGTTTATAGAAGCGCAACAGCAATGCTTCTCCTTACTTTTTTGTCTGTATCTTTTGTATCGCCCTGCCAGAGTGCAAACGAGGTTAAGCCTATATTGTTCCTTTAATATATTTTCTGTTTATTTATCTATTTTAATGCGCTTTTAAGGATAGATAGAGGGAATAATCTGAATTACATATTTCTCCATGCATTATAACGCTTGTTATTCGGTTTTTATTAACTAGGGCGCAAAGGGCTCGTGGCATCCAAAATTTAAAATAAAATTGATCTGCTTATAGAACACACCTTTCAAAAATGACCAAACCAGCTGATGTAGATCTTATAGTTGCTAAGTTCAACGCGTTCAAACAAACGGACAGACAGACTGACAGGGCTAAATCAACTCAGCTCGTCAACCTGATCAAGAATATATATACTTTGTCGGGTCTGCCACGCCTCCTTCTGCCTGTTACATACATTCCGACAATGTTATTAACACTGTTTTTCCCGTTTTTCAATGAGTACAGGGTATCAAAATTGTCTATTAAGTTAGTCCAAAGAGAAAATGTGTGTAACACCCAGAAGGACGCGTGGCACACCCCACAAAGTATGTACATATCGCTCGTTTACCAGAAGAGTGTCATAACTCAAAAAAGTGCGTTTCGAGATAAACGCGTTTAAAGTTTTCAAGCGCCGTGTATCTCCATACAAGGTGGAACGACATATTCTCTTCCCACGCTGTGTGTATTGAAGATAGGATAATGAAATATTGACACAAGATAGATTAATATCCAACGAACATTACTGCATCATTAGCTCAAAAATCGCGTTTTTTGAGTTATGACACTCTTCTGGTAAACGAGCGATATATTCTTGATCAGGGTGACGAGTTGAGTCGATATAGCCATGTCTTTCTGTCCGTCTGTGTGTATGTGTCTGTCTAAATGATTGCTGAAATTTGCTTACCTATAAATGCTAGAGAAGCCGTTTTAGTCATTTTTTCAAATCTTGGATGCCACTCCTCTTTCGCCTACTATGAACATAAATAAATTGCATTGACCAATTAAAGACATACCAATCCATCTGCGTCAAGAGAAAGAGAAAGAGAAAGAGGACAGATCTGGCCGGAAAAAGGCTAAGCTGGCAGCACTGCTTTTCTCCCATTCTCCCTCTCACACACATGCACAAACACACGCACACCAAATAATTTCTATACAATTATATTATATACTTATTGCCTACCCAGCACAGTTCTAGACGATGTATTTAAACTGTGTTATAATGGAAATCTGTGGCTCAATTTGCAGTCAATTGTCGGCGGCTTCACATCGTGTCGGTGCAGTCTGCGCGTGTGTGTGTGTGTCTGCGTCAGTGTTAGTGTCAGTGTCAGTGTGATCGCGCGAGTCTCTATGAAAATAATTCTGTTGCAGGAGCTGCAGTGAATTTGTCGGGGCGATAAGGTATCCTCCCTAAGAGAATTAATTTAATTGATTAATTTAATCGCAAATTCAATATCAGTTGCAATGTTGTTTATGTCAACTAATTCAGCACTTTGAAATTCCATTTTAATTCAAAAATTCGTTTTATTTTATATACCAAAAAGATATATCAAGATATATCGTATTATTTATTAACAAATCGCTTATCCCGCCCCTCAAACAGGCTAACCCAAAGGGAGCCAAATATAAGGATGGCATGCCCCAAGCTGAGGAGTGGCATTATCATCGGGTTGCTGCTGTTGGCTACAGTGAATGCAGGTAATGAAAGCAAATATAAACAAATTGTAACACAAAACCAGAATGGGCGGAGCAGATCAGTCGGACGGGCCCGACTGTCTTATACCCTGTGCCAAAGCTCGCGCTGCGCGCTCGCAAATGCATGATATATTTTAATTAAATATTTTAAATATAATTTAATTTATTTATATTTTGTGTTTATTAACCGATTTCAATGCGCTTTTCAAGATAGTTAAATATAATAGAAGAGAGTTTATGTTCCAAATAACAACATTCTATGTTCAATATTACGCTTAAATATAATATAAGAGAGTGTATATTCAATAATAACAACATTCCATGATTATTATTACGCTTGTTATACCCTGTGGCCATTTGAAAAATGGGAAAACAGGGTTAATAACTTTGTGCGAATGTATGTAACAGGTAGAAGGAGGCGTGGCAGACCCCACAAAGTATATATATTCTTGATCAGGGAGACGAGCTGAGTCGATTTATCCATGTCTGTCTGTCTGTTTGGATGAACGCGTCGATCTCAGCAACTACAAAAGCTTGAGATGCCGTTTTGGTTGCTATAGATAGGTAGTGTCTGTCATTGAAATCGGTTTATAAACAAAGGAGATATAAGCCTCCTAATATTGCATGTGTCACACCCAAGCACAGCCGCTATGTGTGTGGGAATACCTGGCGAGAGGGATAGCAATACCAAGCATTTGCTAAGCACTTGAATTGTGCGTATGTTTGAATATTTGAACATACAAAGTTAAATAGCGTAATATTGAACATTGAATATTGTTATTTGGGACTTAAATAATTTTGTTAGTATTATTATACCCTGTACCCATTGAAAAATGGGAAAACAGGGTTATTAACTTTGTCAGAATGTATGTAACAGGCAGAAGGAGGCGTGGTAGACCCCACAAAGTATATATATTCTTGATCAGGAAGACGAGCCGAGTTGATTTAGCACTGTCTGTCTGTCTGTCCGTCTGTCCGTCTGTATGAATGCGTCGATCTCAGCAACTAGAGCTAGAGCAGCCGTTTTGGTCATTTTTGAATGGTGTATACAATACGCAGAATAAGTCTATTTCAATTTTTGGATGCCATGCCCCTACCGTGAATAATGGCCATAAATATAATACATTGACAAATTTAAGACATATAAATCTATCTAAATAAATCATTTCTTCTACGAACTGTGGAGATGATTAATATCTACCAATTTTGCAAATTTCAATTATATCGGTCCATTATTAAAAGAATTATGATTAATTAAAGATATTTGTTTTTTTTTTTTAATTTAATTTTGATGTAGTATATGTAAGTAGTTGTAGGCTATGCTACATATAATAATATCCCGATATACCATTGCCCTCCTCGTGGTGTTCCCTGGGTATCGATTATATTTATTAATCGTTAGCGGATTCCAGCGGCGAAATAATATAAATAAAATTTTTTTATTCAACGTAAAAAGTTGGTATTCGGAATATAAATTGAATTAGATTCAAAATATATTTTAAATAGAATACTGTACTAGCAAAGCTGATCTTTGGTACAGGGTATAAGACAGTCGGGCTTGCCCGACTGTCATGTCTTACGGGCGATAGCCCGCGAGATTTTTCTTGTTTGCTTGGGGGAATTTGAATAAACATTACTGTATTACCATATTTCTCTTTGTTACAAAAACTACTTTTGAGAATTACGCAATTACTACACCCAAAGATGAAAGTTTTAAATTTAACTACTATTTCGTATTTGAATTGAAAATTTATGGATATTTATGGCAACAAAAAACACGGAAATAGTTAACTGGACATTGACCACATTCAAAATGGATTTGAATATCAAAATGTGCAGTTTGACTACAACCATAATCGATTGGAGCACATGTGGTGGTGGGATAAGCAACACAACCTTATTTACGGGCATGAGTTCAAAAATTAATGGGAAAAAAACTCATTACTCACGTATCATTATTATTTAAATTTAAATATGTATATACATTTGTACCTATATTATGAATTTAAATATTTAATTTTTTTGTGGCGTGGCAGATCCCACAAAGTACTATATTTATTCTTGATCAGGACGACGAGCTGAGTCGATATAGCCATGTCTGTCCGTCTGTCCGCCCATATGAACACCTAGATCTCAGCAACTATAAGAGCTAGATATTTCGTTACAATCGGATAAGAAACAACGAAAATATGAAACAGATGATAAGCGTTACAATGGAGAGGGGGGTGTATCGCATGCATGCACATACGTGCATAGCTTGAGCATAGCAGTAAGCATATCAGGTTTGTTTTGGAAGTTTGACACTATTTGTTTATAACTACTGTGCAGTGATTATTAAATGACCAAAAAAAAAGTCTCCTACTGTCGATTACGTCCGACTGTCGCCTTCCGCCCAACTGATTTGCCCCGTCCTCACTAGTTTAAGATGCAACACAAACGTAAATTAAAATAGTAGTAGTAATTTCTTTTATCTACAAAGAATCCTATAAAAAAATAAAAATAATAACTATATAATATAAATATTATTCTTTTATTTAATTATTATTCTTTTCTTTAATTCATTTCAGATGGCAACTGCAAAACTGGATGTCCTCAATGTAAGTCCCCAACAAAAATAATATATTCAAAATAATATTTTTGAAGCGCGATCATGGAAATCTGCAAGTAATATTCAAATTACAAACTAAAATACAAATTAAAAGCAATCTATTTTGAAAATAGTAAAATGACTAGTTTATATATTTATACCCTGTGCCCATTTGAAAAATGGGAAAAACAGGGTTAATAACTTTGTCAGAATGTATGTAACAGGCAGAAGGAGGCGTGGCAGACCCCACAAAGTATATATATTCTTGATCAGGGAGACAAGCTGAGTCGATTTGGCGATGTCCGTCTGTCTGTCTGTCTGGCTGTCCGTCTGTTTGGCTAGAGATGCCGTTTTGGTTGCTATAGATAGGTAGTTATCTTACGCAGATCAAGTTTATTTCAAATTGTTGATGCCACGCCCCCTTAACGCCCAATAATCAATAAATCTCACACAACCTCGTGTTTTTTACCATAAAAAGTTGAATAACAAGTGTAATATTAAACATAGAAGATTGTTATTTGAAACATAAGCTCTCTTGTATTATATTTAACTATCCTGAAAAGCGCAGTGAAATCGGTTAAGAAACACAGGAGATATAAACTTCACAATAGTTTAACTTAAAAGTTCAAAAACAAGCGTAATATTAATCATAGAATGTTGTTATTATTGAATATATACTCTCTTACATTATATTTAACTGTCCTGAAAATCACATTGAAATCGGTTTATAAACAAAGGAGATATAAGCTTCCCAATATTGCATGCATTGCAAGCGCAGCCGCTATATGTGTGGGAATAGCGTGCGAGAGGGATGGCAATACTAAGCACGTTGGTACGCACTTGCACTGTATATATGTGTGAATATTTGAACATATAAAGTAAAATAGCAAGCGTAATATTGAACATAGAATATTGGTATTCGGAACAAACTTTTTTTCAAAAAATTTGGAAAAAAAAAGTTTTTGTGTTTTCGAATTTGGCGTTCAAAAACAACTATTCTGTATTTTTCCCAAATTTTTTAAAGGCTTTTTTGGGCTTTGATTTTTTTAAACTCATAATAATTATTTTCGGTCCCTGGTTTATACCAGTGTTAACAAAAACTGCGTGTAGTTTTCATAATACCCGTTACTTTAGAAAAGTAAAAAAATATCTATTAAGTTAGTGCAAAGAGGAAATGTGTGTAACACCCAAAAGGAGGCGTAGCAGACCCCATAAAGTATATATATTCTTGATCAGGATAACGAGCTGAGTCGATTTGGCTGAGTCGATCTAGCTTTCTGTCTGTCTGTCTGTAGAGCAGCCTTTTTTAATGGTATAGGTATCATTTTGATGGAATCCTACATATCATATCTTAGATGCCACGCCCTCTTTACTGACTAAAAGTCAATAAAACCCACATAACCTCGTGTTTTTCTATTATATTTAACTATTATGAAAAGCGCATTGAAATCGGTTTATAAATACAGGAGCTATAAGCTACGCAGCGCAACCCAGCAGCGCAGCGCAGCAGATGCATGTAATAAAAGAAGAAGAAGACGTACTGCTGCTTAATAAAATTATATTTAAATGGTTAAATATTTAATTAAATATTAAATAATAAATTTTTATAAATTACTTGTATTTATTAATAAATTAAATTATATTAATAATAATAATATTATAATAATATATATATATAATATTATATTATATTATATTAATATATAAAATCTTTAAATTACGTATTGTATATGCGAGCGCGCAGCGTAAGCTGTGGCACAGAGGTCTCATACCCTGGGCTTGGCCTACTGTCAGGTAAAACACGCAGAGCGCGCGAGATTTTTAAAACTACATTTCAAATAAAGAGTAAAGATGATATGTGTACAACGCCCAAAATTATTAACCCTGCTTTTATCCATCTCCAATGGGTTTTGTCTATTCAGGGGTAAATGGAGCGTGGCATCAACATTTGAAATTAACTTGATCTGCGTATGGTATCACCTACTTACATTCTGATTGCTTGTCTATAAGAGCTAAACTAGTTATACCCTGTGCCCATTTGAAAAATGGGAAAAACAGGGTTAATAACTTTGTGCGAATGTATGTAACAGGCAGAAGGAGGCGTGGCAGACCCCACAAAGTATATATATTCTTGATCAGGGAGACGAGCTAAGTCGATTTAGCGATGTCCGTCTGTCTGTCCGTCTGTCCGTCCGTCTGGATGAGTGCGTAGATCTCAGCAACTATAAAAGCTAGAGCAGCCGTTTTGGTCTCTTTTGAAAGGTGTATACCATACGCAGATCAAGTTTATTTCAAATCGTGAATGCCACTGCCGCCTACAACGAATGAAATAAAATACATTCGCCAATTTAAACGACACTAAGCTATTTACATGAATTCTTTCTTCAGTAATTGGTAGGTCTATATCATACACAGATAAGGCTTTTTTCAAATTTTGGATGCCACGCCCCCTTTATGTCTTAATCGATAAAAACCGAATAACAAGCGTAATATTGAACATAGAACGTTGAAACTAATATACTCTTGTGTATAGTAGTTATCTATCCTGAAAAGCGCATTAAAATCGGCCATAAAACACAAGATATATGAACGAAACAATATTTCAGGCGTTACAGCGCTCGCCCTTTAGCAGTGCGGCCTGTAAAGCATAGCATACACAAAATGGAAGAAGAAGAATTGCTGCTACGATCCTTGTGATAGTTTAATAAAATTATATTTAAAATATAGGGTACAGGGTATTCTACAGTCGGGCCCGTCCGACTGATCTGCCCAGTCCAAATTTTTTTTAAAATCTTCTTGATCATCCAGATATATTAGGCGCTATAGAATTTGTATGTATATCAGACCAGTTTCATAGTCTCAATAAAATAACATAAAACATAACAAAATTGACCTAACCAAAAAATTTATAAACTTGATATTAAAGACAGACAATCACTAAATTAATGAATTGCTTTATTTTGTGTTTCAGCTGACAATGGACTATTGAGCTATAAAGCAGGAAACGCGTATGAGTATGCGTTTGACAGCATCTTAACGGTAGCGTTAAGTTCGGGTGCCGTAAGCGAGGCAGATGATACCAGCCTAAAAGTAACTGGCACAGCGAAGGTCTTCTCCAGTGGCAACTGTGGATATACGTTGCAACTGGGGGCAGTTAAGGTGGCAAATACAAAGGAATCCGTTGATAAGAAGATTGTCGCCAATATACAGAAACCCGTACGATTCACTTGGGTGAGCGGACAAGTGGAACCGGATGTTTGTGCAGATGTCGGCGATTCGAACTACTCATTAAACATAAAGCGTGCTATCATTTCCCTATTAAACTCTGGCTCTAGTTTGGATGATGATAGTGAAGTAGACGTTTTCGGCCGTTGCCCAACTCACACATCGATATCGAAGTCAGCTAATGGTGACATTGTCACAAAGGTGCGCAATCTTAACACCTGCGCGCATCGCGAGCAGATCAACAGTGGCCTCATATCGGGCGTCGTCAATGAAAAAGCTGGCGTGTCGTCCAGCTCACTCTTTCAGTCCGACTATAGTAAGGAGGTGAAAATCGAGCGTGGTATCATTGAGCATGTCCAACTCTCCGAGCTGTATAAGTTTTCTGGTGTTGCCAAAGGGCAGTCGGATATCAGTGCCAAAGTAACGACCACGCTTAAGCTGAAGAATCCGACTGGCACTCCAAGTGCTGCACCATCTATGAGTTCCTATGCGAGCACTAGTATAATATTCCAAAAGCCGGAGACCTATCCTTCTAAGAATGTCGCAGCTTTGAAATCAACGCTTTCCGAATTGGTCGATCTTACTAGTGATTATGTGAGAAAGGACAGTGCCAAGAAGTTTATTGAGCTAATACGCTTAATGCGACACTCGGATACCGATACTCTGTTGGAAATATCCGCCTTTCCGCATCCCAATAAGGTCCAAGCTCGCAAAGTCTATCTGGATGCGCTTTTCCGAACAAATACTGCCGAATCGGCTCGGGCCATACTAAAACAATTGAGTAAGTTTGAGGAAAACGAAAAGCTCATTGGTATTATGTCACTAAATCTAGTCGAGTCAGTAGACAAGGAAACGTTAAATCAAGCCGCTTTACAACTTACACCGAGCGCCCCCAAAGAGATATATTTAGCAGTGGGAAATCTAGTAGCCAAATATTGTGCAAGGCATGGTTATCAAACGGTCGACATCGAAATGATATCCAAAAAATTTACCGATGGACTAAAACACTGTAAGCCTAATACAAAGAAAGACGAGGAACGCATTGTGTTTGTGCTAAAGGGCATTACGAATGCCCACCATCTGGCCAATAATGTTATTGATTCTTTGACCGAATGCGCGTCACCCGGACGATCGAATCGCATACGAGTAGCCGCTCTTCAAGCCTTCGCTGCCTCCAGCTGCAGTAAAGTTTTACAATCCAAAGCTATCAACCTGCTTAAGGATACCAACGAGGATTCTGAACTGCGCATTGAGTCGTATTTAGCAGCCATCAACTGTCCCAATGCAGATGTAGCTAATCAAATTGGTGAGATTGTCAACGCAGAGCCGGTGTTCCAAGTGGGTGCTTTCATTGTATCAAGTCTAAAGGCTATTAGGGACTCTACCGATATTAGCCGAGAGCAACAGAAGCGTCACTTGGGCAACATTCATGTAACAAAGCATTTCCCTATCGACTACAGACGATATAGCTTTAACAATGAGTTCTCCTATAAGCTGGACGCTCTTGGATTAAGTGCTAGCTCCGACTACAAGCTAATCTATTCGCAACATGGCTTTTTGCCACGCTCAGCTCGGCTAAATGTAACAACTGAGATCTTTGGAACCAATTTCAATGTATTCGAGGCGAGCGTACGACAGGAGAATCTTGAAAATATTCTTGAATACTATGTGGGACCCAAAGGCCTGCTAAACAAGGATTTTGAAGAAATTGTCAAACTGATCGAAGTGGGTAGCACGCCAGCTACTGCCGATGGACGGACGAGGCGTTCGATTGCTGACGATGCTGCCAAAACAGCTAAGAAGTATAAAACCTATGGTAGTAAAAATACGCAGGATGTTAATCTGGACATGTCGGTAAAGCTCTTTGGCTCTGAAATGGGTTTCCTTAGTTTGGGCGACAATATACCGAGCACTCTAGACGATATAATAAAACATTTCTCAAACATATTCGATAAGACGAAAAAAGAGCTGTCGTCTTTTGAAAAGCAATTTGCCTGCCATCACCTCTTTCTCGATACAGAATTTAGCTATCCCACTGGCGTCGGTGTACCTCTCGAGTTTGCAGCTCAAGCATTTGCCGCAAACAAGATTGATTTCGCCATCAACATTGATGTAAATGATATACTCGAGCAAAATTGGCAGCGCGCAAAGTACCGTTTAAAGTTTGTGCCCAGCGTCGATGTAAATGCTAACGTACAGCTTGGCTTCAATACGCAAGTGCTGTCTACAGGGCTCCGTGTTGTATCCACCGCACACTCTGCAACTGGCAGTGATGTAACCGTCTCCTTGATTAACAACGGCGATGGTTTCAACGTGGATGTTGTGATGCCACGCGAGAAGCTGGAGCTGATTGATGTGCAACTGAATGCAGAATTCTACGTCGCTGAACAGGACAAGCCATTGAAGCCGGTGCCTCTCAAGACCAACAAGAAACTAAAGTCAACTCCATCCAAACGAAACAATATTTGCTTTAACCAGCTTGAAGTCGTAGGAGTTAATGTTTGTTTGGAAAGTACAGTCAGCTTCAGTGATATCGGAACAGGTGCACAGAAACCTACTTCCAAAGTCGAGGAGCTACATCTATCCAAGCCATTCGCATTTGCCGTTTACATTACCACGGAGCGGCAGTTTAACTTCAAAGGTACCCATTCTATGCTCCCGAACAGCCAGCAGTGGAAACTAGAATACAGCACACCCGGATCAAAGGTATCACATGATACAAGCGTTGCTTTTGAGCTCGGTACAAAACCACGCACATACGGTCGGCTCGCGTTAGATAATGCACAATTCCATCTGGCCATCGAGTTGGGAGTTACCAATGATAATCATGAATTGGTTCTCTATGGTCAGTATGAACAAGATAAAGACGTGAAAAAGAGCAAAATCGGTTTCAGCAAGAGTGGCAATGTGTACAAGCCACTTATTGAAATACAGGACAAAGGAGGAGTCACAAATAGTATCAACGGCTATCGAGCCGATGGCAAGATTGTTGTTCAGCGATCGGGCGATAAGCAGACGCGCTATAATTTCCAGAACTTCCAAATCATAAGTCCGAGCAATGAACGCGTTTTACTCAATGGTTGGGCAGATCTAGGCCCGACTTCCGTAAATTCTGAACTGCGTATTGCTCCCGGACAGCACTCTTACATGGTCAAGAGCAACTTCAAGCTGGATAATGGACAGTACGCTGTGGGAGTGTTTGTTAATGAAGAGGCTACCCCAAACAATATATATGGCGGTTCAATTATATTAACAATTGGACAGCAGGTTTACGATATTGAATTGACGGCAAAGGCTGCGTCCTGGAGTGTTTTAAGTGCGACGGAATTCCATTATGTAAAAACTGCGAATTCCAATGAACTTAGCTCAACTAAGTTCTCACAGAGTCTTTCAATTACCAACAATAATAAATCTGTGGCTTCATTCACAGTCAAATCGAGCAGCGATGCAACCAAGTTTCAATTAGAAGCCGAAGCAGCACGTGACCAAAAAGTAGGCTCTCTTGACATTAAGTACCAATCAAACCAAAGATCAGTGCATGATTATGAACTGGTTGCTAAAGCAAAGCTAAACAAGCACTCTATTGATATAATTGCAAAGTGTGATGCTCAGGGTAACCTTTTTGTAATAGACAATAGCATTACAACTTCTTGGGGCACCCAGCTAACAGTTAAAGGTGAACTGGGCCAGAGGTATACTCTGCAAGATATACACATTGATCTGCAAGGCATTGCCCAGTTCAGTGGTAAGGAAAAACCCCAGCAATGGATACTCAAGGTTTTGGGATTGCCAGAAAAAACAAGCAGCGAGTTCCGCATCAGTCGCGATAATGCAGATCAAATCAAAGTGAACATCGAGTCTCAGCATCCGCAGGATAAAATTTCTGCTGGCAAAGTGAATGTATGGGTCAAAAACCTATTAACGGCTAAGGGAGATTTTAAAGTCGCAAAGAACGGTAAAGGCGAGCTGACAGCAACAATTGAAACTCAAAAGACCGACCAGAAACACAAGATTGAAATCGATTCGAAATTCCATGTGCAGGCTCCAAAATACGATGTGCTGACCAGCATTACAATCGATGGCGATAAAAAACTACAGTTGAAAACCGAAAACATCCTCGATAAAACCAAATTTTCTACAAAAAATGTGCTAGACGCTAATGACAAAAAGATTGCCTTTGAGGCTAATGGATCAGTTAAGGGAGACTGGCGCATCAATGGCGACATTCAGGGCTCTTTCGCATTAACAACACCAGACGGTCGCATCGTTGATGGTAGCATTAATCGTCATGTGACAACCAATCCCAAGACGCAGGTTGCTCAGGGCAATGCCGATCTAACTCTCAATGATCAGGATGGCAACCGCAAACGTACGATTACATTAAAAGGTAATCTAGATAGTATGAATCCAAAAACCAAAGAAATTTCTACAAGAACCCAATTAGCTTACGTCGACTTTAACAAACAAAAGTCCGAGCTGAATTTCCATATTAAACATTTACCCAAGGGACAAAATAAAGCTCTTGATTTTGGCCTAACAGCTCAGGGTGATCTTTTGGCTCAACAACTACTGGAACTAAACGTACTCATCGATGAGTACAGCGCAAAACATGCGGTTGGTCGCATTTCCGGCAAGTATGGAAATCATGTGTCAGGAAATTTGAATGGTAATTACCACGTAGCACAGGACAATGCACCAGGCAGCTATGAGCTGCAGGCAAACCTACAGCTACCTGAATCAAATTTAAAAACCTGGGAGCTAAGCAGCCATGGGAAAGTACTGAAACCCGTCGAAGGAGCTAATAAGGCATATCATTTGGAGTTCGTTTTGAATTCAAAGACGGGAGATGGCCAATTCACAAATATCAACACCATGTGGAAAGGTACTCCCCAGCAAGGCACCTATAGTTTCGATGCACAAAATAACCTCTTGACTGGGCCATTCAAATTCGATGGCAACTACCTGACTGAGCAGGAGGGCAAGCACAAGTTCGACTTCAACGCCCACTACGGTACTAAGTATGTAAAGACCAGCGGAGAGTTGAATCACGAGGCGGAGAGCGATGCAGCAAGCATGCTGTATAAACTGGACACTAGCTACGAGTCGTTAAAGGATCTTGAATTGCATTTACGTAGCAACAAAGCCGTCGAGGATAGCTATGTGATCAGCATACAGGCGAAACAGTCTGGCAAAGCCTATGCTTTGGACACCAAACTTTATCGCTCAGCACACAAGAAGGGTGTCGATGTACGTGCTACGTTGCCGTCTATGCAACCGATTTCTGTGGTGGCGATTGTTGAAATTTTGGGCGAACGTAAAGCTAAGCTGGTTATCGATATTGAGCATCTCATTGAGCTGGATTTTAAACTAAATGCGGAAGCTTCATATACGCATATCGATGACTTCTATATCATCGGCAACTGGAACTCCAAGAAACTGCAGTTGAACGGCTATGTACTGGACGTTAAAGCACAAGTAAAGAGCATTAAAGTACAGCTTAAGAACGCACAAGGTGTGGTATTTGCTGGCAATGCCGTTTACGGCTTGAAAAAAGAGCAAAACAAGGCTATCATCGAGGGACAGGGCCAGGTGCAGTATGAGGGTAAATCGCATACGGCTAACTTTAAGCTGGCTCGTCAATACTTTGAGTTGGCTACCGAAAAAGAAGTTGGCTTCGCTTACACCTTCAACGGTAACTTTGGAGCCAGGAATGCCGTCTCCACGTTAAAACTTACCAATAAAGAGTTCAATAGCAAACTGTCAGTCTGCGAGGAGAAGAAACAATGCATAAACCTGCAGCTACAGTCAACTGTGAGTTTGGATGATCAGCAACATACGGACACTGTGCAGCACGGTGTACTAGCTTTAGTTGATCTACGTGAGCTTGGCTATCCCTATGAGTTCGAATGGAAGTCAAAGGCGGTGCGTCAGGGCTTTAAGTACCAATATAATCTGGATGGACATATATCTGGCAACAATCACAAGTATCAATTTGTAGCCAATGTACTGCCCACAGGATCCACGGTTCAAATTACAATGCCTAAGCGACAGATTGTGTTTGAGACAAAGCAACAGTTGCCCACAGATAACAAAGTCTTCGGACACTATGAGCAATCGATTACATTTTATATCGATAAGCTGCAGCGACCAAATGACGTGGCCCGCCTATCGGCTGTATTGGATGTGAGTGGTGTGGAACAAGTTGCGATTAATATGAAGGGTCACCTGAAGGTTGAACATCCCGCCATACGGCCATTGAGTATTACCGGAAGCGTTGACGCGAATCGGGAAAAGGGTATGCTCAATAATGAATTTGTGATTGACATTTTCCGTTCGCCAGACCAAAAAATCATTGCCACCAATCAAATTAAGAATATTGAATCTAAAGAGGGTTTTAATATTACTTCTGTACAACAAATTCGGTCTTCGGGCTTGCAGTTCCACTACGAACTCGATACACACTTAGCCCACAATTCCGAGACGGGAGACTATAGCGCCGGAACCGGATTGCTGAGCAGTACCAGTGATCTTAAGGCTGGCGCTTACGTTTTTGGCAAACAAAATCATTTGGAGATATCGGTAACTGGACTAAATGAGCAAATACTCTCGGCGACAATCGACCTGGATTGGCAGAAACGTTCTGCCAAAATCAATTCAAAGTTACAAGCTTTCGACCAGAAGCCTGTAGAGATTGTTTCCGAAATTCAACAGACTTGGGCCAGAATTTCACTAAAGCGACAGGGCTTAATTGACGCTAACGCCGAACTCAAACTAGGTAAAGAGTTTAAATTTGATGTTGTGGGTAGTGGCAAGGCACTGTTCAATGGACGCGTTGCCCTTGATGCCGCAAATTTCCTGCAAACAAACTACAAAACTAATGAAAACGATGTTGCCGCTTTCTTGGTAAGACATTTTATTAAATTGCTAAAAAAATAATAATGTTAACATTCACATGTCTAATTGCAGAACTCTGTCGAAGCCGAGGTGAAGAAAGAAACTGATGCAGTAACTGGTAAATTAAAAAAACGCTTTGAAAAGGTGCGCCAAGACTTCAACGAAAAGCTGAAGCTCGCCAAGGAAAGTCCTCCTGAATTAAAGAAACTTATTAGCAGCTACGAGTTGCAGATGAAAAACATTATAAATGAGCTGGAAACTGATCCTTCACTCGCGCCTATTATCGCCTCGATGTAAGTAAAATCCTTGAAATTGATTGCAATTTACTTTATTTTATGACCTCTTCAATTTCAGACGAACTTTCATTGAAAAGGTAACTAAATTCATTGATGAAGTTACCAAAAGTGCATCCGAGTACTTTGAGAAATTGCACCAAATATGGCAAGAGACGTACGACAAACTGCTAGATCTGTGGAAGAACTCAATTGCCAAAGCTTGGGAACAACTCATTGTGTCCAGCACAAAACTAATTGCACAACTGCGTGTGGAGTTTGTGAATGGATTCACCAAGGCGTTTAAAGATTTAATTGCAACATTGGAGAAGTATGGTCCAGCTTTAAAGAACTATGGCAAGGCTATAACTGAATCATTGAAACCAGTATATGAAGCAGCCCAGGAACTTATCAAGGTTGTCGTCAATTTCAGCGAGGAGGTAATCGGCGAGCTGCAGCAATACATTGCCAAACTTCCCTCTTTCGATGCACTTCGCGACGAAATCGCTGGCAAGCTGAAGCAGATTCATCTCATTGAAAAAGCCTTGGAATTCCTCAACAGTGTTTTTGCACAACTTACCATACTGCCACAGACTCCAGAGACCAGTGAGTTGCTACAGAAGCTGCACGATTATCTCGAAGCCAAGATCAAGCAACAGCCTATCAATGATGAACAGAGACTTGATGAGCTGTCTAAGCTCCTCTTGAAGGCGGTTCGATCTGTTTGGGCGGCAATTGAAAGCAATTCACCCGTGGCCGCCGGAGTTGCCGGATTGGGTGGCAGTGATTTGCATAGTTGGGCCAACCAGTGGCCACAGTCAATCGAAGCTTTTGCGAAACTGCCAGCTTTATTGTCACTCCGTTCCAGTGTTGTTAATTTCATTTTAAATGAGAACTGGGAAGGCATCTTCCATAAGAACCTCTTTAACTCGTGGATATTCTTTAAGGACTTCGAGCTGCACGGCCACATTGTGAACGGTCAGCATGTGTTTAGCTTTGACGGACAAACTTTCGTTTATCCAGGGAACTGCCGATATATCCTGGCCCAGGATAGCGTTGACAACAACTTCACAGTGATCGGTCAGCTAAACGAGGGCAAACTAAAGTCAATCAGTTTAATTGATCGGGACGGTAACTATGTTGAGGTCAACGATGTTCTTGCGCTTAAAGTCAATGGCAAGCCCGTCGAATATCCCCAGCATCTACCTGGAATTCATGCCTGGCGTCGGTACTACACGGTTCATCTACACAGCGAGTACGGTGCCACTGTAGTCTGTACCACGGACCTTAAAGTCTGTCACGTTCAGCTAAACGGTTTCTATACTAGCAAAACTCGCGGTCTGCTGGGTAATGGAAATGCTGAACCCTACGATGATTACTTGCTTATCGACGGAACCTTGGCTAGCGATACGGCTGCCTTGGGCAACGATTACGGCATTGGAAAATGCGCTCCAATTGCGTTTAATAAGGCGCACGTAGAGAGTCATGCACAAAACGATATTTGTAACGAGATCTTCGGCCTTGAATCCCCTCTGGCCTTTAACTATCTCTCACTTGACTCGAAGCCGTACCGAAAGGCTTGCAACATGGCTGTGCAGGGCTTGAATGAAAAGGATATTGAGTCGGTGGCGTGCAACTTTGCTTTAGCCTATGGATCGGCGCTGAAACTACAACATAAGTGGGTCTTGTTGCCTCCACGTTGCTTGAAATGTGATGGTCCAGTGGGTCGTGAAATCGGAGAGGAGTTTAGCGTTAAAATACCCAATAACAAGGCGGATGTCGTATTTGTTGTAGACGTCAATGTAACACCCCGTGTTTTGGCCAATTTAATTGCACCAGCTGTAACTGAAATTCGCGATTCGCTAAAGAGCCGTGGATTTACTGATGTTCAGGTCGGAGTAATCGCCTTCGAGGAATCCAAACGCTACCCAGCTCTTCTAACCAGCGACAATGGCAAGATCAACTACAAGGGTAACCTTGCCAACGTCCAACTCAATGGACCTAAAAATTTCTGTGACAACTGCGTAGAGCAGGTGATAAGCGACAAACGTTTTCTTGAAATCTATCAAATGATAGAACATTTTGTAAAATCCGTTGTGCCGCAGTCCGATGAGAAGGCTTTCCATCTAGCTCTAGACTATCCGTTCCGTGCTGGTGCAGCTAAAAGTATCATAGGCGTTCGCAGTGATTCACTCGAGTACAATAACTGGGTAAGTATATACCTATGTAGTTTTAGAATGGATATACCAAAAAAAAAACGAAAGTAATAGAACTACAAATTCAGACTGTCAAATATACTGGGAACTTAATATCATTTCTTAAGCAATTTTTGAAGCTGTTCGCCGAAGTCATAATGCAAATTAATAATTTTTCCACATTCATAAAGCTGACAAAAAAAATGCTGGGATTCACAAAAACCTGACAGATTTCCTGATAGCTGCTGTTTTCAATTTTTTCCTGCTAAAGCCGTTGAAAACCTGACAGATCTGTCAGGAAAACTGCTAAAATGGCAACACTGGCTACAATAAAAATTGTCAGGTTCCAGCTGTTAAAATGGGGT
>JAWNNJ010000041.1:0-18751 GCA_035045125.1 Hypselothyrea guttata
TATTTACATAAAATAAGTTGTTCCGTATTATAAAAACTATATTTATTTGTTAATTACACTACTTGTAAGTGTACAAAAATAATTTTTTAAGAATTTTTTTTTTTTTGCTTTTTTTTAGCTTTTTATTTTTATTTAAGTCGATAGATTGAAATATCGTTGCATCTTCAAAGAAAGTGTAAATAGTGTAGACAAAACAAAAGAGTCTTAACCTGAAAATGAAAGTTGAAGGTATGTACAATGAATTGCTGGCATGGAATGTTTAGTATATGTGTTTTATTGTTCAATTATTCAATGTGTTGTTTGACTATGTTTTTAGGTCTTAACTAACAATCTTATTAATGCTTTCTGTGGATTGTTACTTTCGAGACGAGAGATTGCGAGATAAATTTAATACTGTATGTTGTTGAACAAACTATTCTCTTTCAAAATATATTAACATTTTTTGCTCATTTTTGCTCCGTTAACGGTAAAACTCCATGTTGTAGGGGTGTACGTGTTTTGTCATTCGACGTTGCAGCATGTATGCAGCAACAACAACCGCAAACAAGATTTTATAATGGAAATTGCTTTGAATATACATCTATTTTGAATCTTAGTAATATTGTAGAGTTCAATAAGGACGCATTGGATTGGTCGGGGGAGACTATCGGTAAAATATCAAAAGTCGGCCTCTACCAGCAATATAATATAAATATACTTATAAATAAATAAATATATACTTATAAATATACAAAATTGCAAACGCAAATACATATATATATAGATATATATATATATATATATATATATATATACTCATAAATATCTTATGAAATAATTGTACTTCAGCGTTATATCAATTCTTCTTCTATTTTCTTATGTGCAGTACGCAAAGGTGTGCACGCGTTAAATTGTTTATTTAATAACTTTTTTGTTTATCAACCGATTTTGTTGTAATTTTTACCATATATTAACATGATTGAAAGCTATGTACATATATGCAAAATTATAAGCGTCTATGTTTAAAACCATGGAAGTTATAGCATTTTTATCTATTTGAAGGCGGAGGGGGCGTGGCACCAAAAATTTGAAATCAACATAAGATTTATGTATTGTATACCTGTCAATATGTAATGCAATAAAAATGTAAATAATTTTACAATATTAAATACGAAGTAAATAAAATTTTCTTAGTATGGGGGCTGTAAGAAGGCGTGGTCCAAAAGTCAAAATTTTTTATTCGAAATTGTAGTTAAAGCTAACAAACATTCGTGCAAATTTATAGAGCTCTAGCTTTATTAATAGAATTAATGCCAAAATTATTGATTTTTTGCCCATAGTGCTCTGCTCATCATAATTTCATAGATAGCCCTTTTGACCTTTTTTTTCAGATCAACTCTGTTTCTAATTCTTTGAATATAATACTTGATGTTATTTGTGTGTGTTCTTAATGTCGCTAGGGTTCTGCCATTAGTGGAGCCTGAAGATTCTTTCCATCCTACTTTAGATACCTCCCATTCGATCACTAACGTCTCAATTGTGTCGTTGTTTTCGTAAAACAAACTTTGCTTTACTTAACCAACTGATTTTTGCAACTGATTGGACTCTTTTATATGATATGAACGATTTAAATTCTGCTCTAGACTATTTCTACAATTTTTTGAATTCCTTATTTGATGTATGTGTTCCTAATTGCGTAATTTTATCCTCTTCACGTGAGCCATCTTGTATAACCCGTTAATTACACAGGGTAACAAATTTTTTGAAAATTTTTCAACTTCAGACGAAATTTGTTTGGCAAGCTCGATTAAAAAAATTTTTTTTGGTTACAGAATGGAATGCCGCAGAATGCCGCAGAATTTTAACAGCCCTTCCGCGCGACCAAAATACATGCAGCGTAACTCGGGTGTTTTTCGTTATTCGCTTATAACTTAAAAACTAAATGATCAATATTAACGAGGGATATAGCAAAAAACGTGAAATTGATATATCTTATGATATTAAAAAAAAAATTTTTTTTTAATCGAGCTTGCCAAAAAAATTTCGTCTGAAGTTGAAAATTTTTCAAAAAATTTGATTAAAAGTGCCGTAGTTTTCATGTAGGGAGGAAACTATGTGTCCAATCTTCTTACAATGTATTAAGAATATGAGGGGGCATCTTTAATCTTTCATTTGAACCCTAATTCACGATGATCGGTTTGGTGGTTCCGATGTTATGGTGGTTTAAATGCACCTACCATTGAAAAAAATCGATCAAATATATATCGCCCGATATCTGGCAAACGTACGGACAAATAATTTTTTGGAGTCGATTTTTGAAATCAGCGTCCCAAAACGCTTCAAGATCGTCAAAAACATTTTACAGGGTATTTCACTCAAAAAAATTTGTTACCCTGTGTTATCTAAGTTGAAAAATATTAAGTCTAAATATTTTAAAAAGTTTAAACAGATTGGATACGGCTTAGAATTTTTAAAATATTGTTTTTCTAGGTGTGGTTATTCTCTTTGTCAACCTCTACTTAAACTTTTTAATCTTTCATTGAATTCTTCAGTTTTTTCCTCTTTATGGAAAGAATCTTTCATTATTCCTCTTCACAAAAATGGTGCAAGTCGGAAATATCCAACTACAGAGGTATTGCAAAGTTGTCGCCTATTCCCAAATTATTTGAAAAATTAATTACGTCGTAAGTCAATAATTTCCCCTTCGCAACATGGTTTTGTTAGGTGTAGATCAACAACTACAAACTTGGTAGAATTTAGCTCAATGGTTAATATTGCATTCCCTAAAAAGATGCAGACTTTTGGTGTGTATGCTGACTTTAGTAAAGCATTTGACTCGGTTAATCATGATCTCCTTTTACATAAGCTTGGCCTAATGGGTTTTCCTTCTTCTCTTATTATATAGATATTTTCCTATTTAAAGGACAGGACTCAAAGAGTTTTGCTTAGAAGCCATACTTCTAAGCCAATTTGCGTGTCTTCTGGTGTTCCACAAGGTAGCCACTTAGGTCCTCTATTGTTCACTTTGTTAATTAATGACATTCCTCAATCTTTGTCCTATTCCAATATTCGTATGTAAGCAGATGATGTTAAACTTGTACTTTCTTTCAAAGATTTGCCTTCCAGCAATCTCTTTCAAGATGATTTGAAACAAAAGTAAATGAGTTTTCATGACCTTTTCTCGATTTCCCCCTTTTCAGCAATATATGCGATCGATAATGTCTGATTGCAACGCATTTTATAACTTCATGACCTTGGAGTAATATTTGATCCTAAATTAAGCTTCATGCTGCATATTTCTGATATTGTAAGCAAGGCCAAGGGTGTACTTGGATTCATTAAACGCTGGTCTAAGGAACTCAACGACCCTCATTTTACCAAACTTTTGTATACCTCTCTAGTACGTCCCATTCTTGAATACTGCTCATGTGTTTGGTGTCCCCAGCTTAGGTTAGAATCTGTTCAGAAACAATTCCTTTTATTTGATTTTTGGGGTTTAATTAGGGATCCTAATCTTCGCTTACCACCTTATTCAGCTAGATTACTTCTTATTAATCTTCCGTCTTTATCTAATCGTAGGACTGTTCTAGGTGTTTTATTTCTTCATAAGTTAATTTTAAATGAAGTTGGCTCACCTGCCCTTTTGAATCAAATTAGTTTTTCAATTTCTCGTTGACCAACTAGGAACTTTACGCTATGGACAATAATTTCCTTCTATTAAACTCGTTTTCCTACAATATCTAACATATTCTAACATTTCATCTTAATCATTGTAGATTTATATATTTGTTTCACTCAACTAACCACTAATCTTGGTTTGATTGGGTTTTTT
The DNA here is from genome assembly GCA_035045125.1 of Hypselothyrea guttata. Classification (NCBI taxonomy): domain Eukaryota; kingdom Metazoa; phylum Arthropoda; class Insecta; order Diptera; family Drosophilidae; genus Hypselothyrea; species Hypselothyrea guttata. The sequence continues at coordinate 3,812 of JAWNNJ010000041.1, forward strand.
TTTTGGGTTTTCCTATATCCTCGCAGCAAATGCTGGACCATTATTTTTTTCCTTAAATTTTGATTTCATATTCTAATTTATTTCTACCCCAGATTTTCCTATTTTTTATATTTTTAAATAAAGTTTTATTTATTTTAATTTTAATTTGTAATTATATTTTTCCCTTCCGACTGGTCTTAATCGACATTTAAATAAATAAATAAATGAATAAAACAAACTTGATCTGTTTCACCTCGTCGTTGGGACTGCCATGCCTCTCTCTGCCTGATATATATCTTCTCCCAAAGTTATTAACCCTGTTTTGCCTATTTCTCATCAAATTATAAGACTATACCTTTAAAACTATGGCTGCAGTGGCTTTTTGTGATTTGTGGGGATATCCAAAATCTAAAACAAACTTGATTTGCTTACTAAATAGGAAAACCTAAATCTCGCTGGTTTCTCTAGTTCTTATACTTATGTAGTTTCTGATATGTAGGTGTCCATACAGACGGACAGACAGATGGACAGACGGATGGACATGTCTATATCGACTCAGCTGATTGTACTTTTTAAAAGTAAAATGCGTAAAAAAAAGTACCACAGACTTAGCAAATGCCAGTTGTGCATCATCCATAAAATCTGAAACACTGTCAACATAATAGTTACAACATGAATTTCGATGGCAGGTTAGGAAGGAATCACCTGAAGGAATCAACTTCAACTTTCGTGATTTGTTGGTTTGTAGACGCAATGTTCTTGAAAGTTTTAGATGTTCCATAAAGCATGTAAGGAGTGAGGACAAAAAATTTTTAAGTATGACAAGTGACAGACAGACATGGCTAAACCGACTCAGCTCGTCTCCCTTCTGCCTGTTACATATGTACATTCGCACAAAGTTATTAACCCTGTTTTTTCCATTTTTCAATCGGTACAGGGTATAAAAATAGAAAGATATTACAAATTGTTGGCCTAATTATTTATTTCGCGAACCTTGTAGTCGATTGTTTCTTCTTGGGGTTTGCTATGACAATGCTAAGCAAATTGCACAATGGACATTCAGGTCTTATAAACGTTTATTATACCGAAAGGAACGATTTTATTAGTGTAAACTTCTGTGCATTAGAAAATAAGATAAACTTTTGTTTTTCGCACGTAATATAAGGTCAGCCATTTTGAATCCATTTGCAATTCCTAATACAAATATTAATGAAATTTGCAACTTAAGTTAATTCAAGAAATCAAATCAGTATGAAAAAATTGTATGTGAATATTTCGCTCATTTACCAGAGGAGTGTCATAACTGAATAAAATGAGTTTCGAGATAAACGCGTTTAAAGTTTTCAAGTATCTCCATACAAAGTGTATCTCCATACAAAGCGGAGTGACATATTTCTTCTCACGCTGTGTGTATTGAAGATAGGATAATGAAATTTAGACACAAGATAGATTAAAAACCAACGAACATTACTGCATCATTAGCTATGACACGAGCGATTGTTAAAGTTTTATTACAAAGTATAAGTTTTTACAAAGTTATTAACCATGTTTTTATTTATTTATTTATTTATTTATTGTCAACTATTGTCAGTCGACATAAAAAATTAAAAGTACAAATTAAGTTAAGTAATTAAATTAAAAGTAAATGATAATGATGATCTGGGGATAAAATTAAATGCAATTAAAAGAAAAAAAAATAAAAAAGGTCCAGCATTTGCTGCGAGGATATGGGAAAACCCAGAAAAACCCAATCAGACCAAAGTTATTGGTTAGTTAGGTTAGACAGTTTTACTATTCTACTATACAATGTTATTTGGGGTTAAATAATTCAATATAGCGAACTTGATAGATGGAAGAGAGGGATCGGTAGAGACGATTAAAGTCAGTGCAGAGTATTCGAAATGGTTCATGCAAGGAGTAGTAAGTAGTACAAAAATTCAAAGCTAGCGGTGTAAAGTTACGGATAGGTCGCTGCGGTACAGAAAAAAAATGATTTTTTCTAACAATGTAGGGGGGTCAATTTCTCCACGTAGCAACATCACCATAAATACTACACCTAACATAGAACGTCGATTTGCTAGGGAAGGAAGGTTAATTGGGAGTAGTCTACTTTTATAGGGAGTCAATGGCTGCGTTCACGGCCGTTGTGCTCCATGGAGCGATTAACCGATAACGATTATTTTGCCGAAAATTGCAACCCTAAATGTGGCATAATTGTAAAATCTCGTGGAGCGCATGTAGCATAAAATTTTTGCGCTCCATTGGACAAAATTATCGCTCCATGCAGCGAACACAGCTGTTTAAATTTGAAAATGTAAAAATTTATCGAGTTATCGCTCCATGGAGCGCAACGGCCGTGAACGCAGCCATTGGCTGCGTTCACGGCCGTTGCGCTCCATGGAGCGATTAACCGATAACGATTATTTTGCCGAAAATTGCAACCCTAAATGTGGCATAACTGTAAAATCTCGTGGAGCGCATGTAGCATAAAATTTTTGCGCTCCATTGGATACAATTATCGCTCCATGCAGCGAAAACAGCTGTTTAAATTCGAAAATGAAAAAATTTATCGAGTTATCGCTCCATGGAGCGATTAACCGATAACGATTATTTTGCCGACAATTGCAACCCTAAATGTAGCATTTAATTTTTAATTTTTGCGCTCTATTGGAAAAAATCATCGCTTCATGCAGCGATAACACATACAAACAGCTGTTGTAATACAAAAATTCAAAGCGAAAGGTGTAAAGTGACGGGTAGGTCGCTACGGCTCAGAAAGCCCCATTTAATAGGTACAAGGTATACAAATTTAAGTTTAATTTTCGGATATCTCCTGCAATACTATATAAAAATCCCCTTATGCTCCTAAGAGTTACTGCTCTTTCCTTGGAAGTTCAGTTTGGTTTGCTCCTGCTGTAATTGCTCTAGGTAACTGTAGTAGTTGTTTTTGTACTTCAAAGTTTGTAGGTGGGAGCAGATAAATAGTTGGATAAGGAAGGAAGGCAGCGCGGTATTCGCCCACAAGGCACCTATAATTTAGCGCTGTTTATTTGTAAATGTCTATGGGAGTGGAAAATCTAGTGGCGGGGGTCTAGTGAAGGTCCATGTCAACAACTTTATTGTCTGTCTGTATGTGTGAGTGTGTGTGCTTGGGTACATGTCAGTGACATTAAGTGAAGTTTGGTTGCTGCTGTCGTTGGATTTCTGTTCTGTTGTCGATTCGCAGAAAAACGTTTTGCAATTTATTAACTGACAGTTGAAGTGGTTGCTGCCACGGGCGTAACTTGTGCTGCTTCAGCCTCTATCTCCGGATCATCAGCGATAAGTAAAACCTATGACACTTATTAGGGTAGCAGCTGTGTGGCAATCAAAAACAACGCCATAACCCCAAGTCCTGGCGTGTTGCATGCATATTTGATTAAGCTGCCGCAAGGTAGGCAATGATATTTGCAAGGCAAAACTTTGCAGACAAATGCGCCCGTGGGGGTTTTAGCAAAGAGACTGAGTAAGGCAGAGACAAAAGTAGTGGAAAAGAGCGTGAACGAGCAGAAAGAGATTGTCACTTAAGGTCCCAGAATAATGATAGTTTGGCGTAATTTCAAGAGAAACGGGTAGACAACAAGTTCATCTACAATTGCCCTACTTTTAATAAAATTCTACTGTTGAAGCCCGACTGTCTTATACCCTGAACCAAAGCTCGCACTGCGCGCTCGCGTGCTGCACAATTTAAAATATTGTGAATATTAAATTTAATTTATTTATAAACAAAAGTAAAACAACCAATGGCTTTTGTGTTTATTAACCGATTTCAAATAATTACATTTTTAGGAAAGAATAAATATACTTTACAAGGTCCACCACGCCTCCTTCTGTTTGTTATATACATTCTCCCAAAGTTATTATCCCTGTTTTCCCACTGTTCAATAGGTATAAAAAGAAATATTGTGAAAACAATTTTTATACCCTGTACCCATTGATAATGGGAAAAACAGGGTTAATAACTTTGTCAGAATGTATGTAACAGGCAGAAGGAGGCGTGGCAGACCCCACAAAGTATATATATTCTTGATCAGGTTGACGAGCTGAGTCGATTTAGCGATGTCCGTCTGTCTGTCCGTCTGTCTGTATGAACGCGTCGTTCTCAGCAACTACAAAAGCTAGAGATGCCGTTTTGGTTGCTATAGATAGGTAGTTATCTTACGCAGATCAAGTTTATTTCGAAAATTGGATGCCACGCCTCCTTTACGCCCAAAAATCAATAAAACCCACACAACCTCGTGTTTTTGAACATAAAAAGTTGAATAACAAGCGTAATATTAAACATAGAAGGTTGTTATTTGGAACATAAGCTTTCTTCTATTATAATTAACTATTCTGAAAAGCGCATTAAAATTGGTTAAGAAACACAGGAGATATAAGCTTCACAAAAGTTGAACTTAAATGTTCAAAAACAAGCGTAATATTAAACATAGAATGTTGTTATTTGGTATATATACTCTCTTCTATTATATTTAACTATCCTGAAAAGCGCATTAAAATCGGTTAATAAACATAGGAGATATAAGCTACTCAATACTGCATGTATTGCTTCGCACGGGCCCTGCAGCCCAGCAAGTGTATGTGTGTATGTACAGTACAACTTCGACAGTCCGGACACATATAGTTTTGGGCAAGTCCGGATTATCGAGTTGTCCGGACTATAGTAGTAAAAATTTTTAAAACAATCTAAATGAAGTAAATCCATACATATGTGATATGATTTATTAAAATACATTTAATTATTATATGAAATACATATACATATACATATTATGCTTTTTTGAAAAAAGAAGTTATTTTGTGTTGACTAACTTTGTTTAGATGAATGATTTGAGCTTTTATATATTATTTTGGTTTAATATTTACCGGGTCCGTTATAGGTATTCGAAATAAATTGATTTATTTTTCCCTTATTTTTTTTAATGTCGCAAATCGTTGATTTAGGAACATTAAATTTTTCGGCAACATGCCTAATAGTTTTTCCCTCATCAAGACTTTTTAAAATTTCACACTTTTCCTTTAAAGTTAGTGTTTTATGTTTGCGTTTATTATTTAAAGACATGATACTTGGTATGAAGTTACTCAACCACGCTCGCGAAAGAATGCACCGAAACTGAAGTAATGCGTACACAAAGGTTAGAATAATAAAACAAACAAAGTAAACACGGGAAACCCCCGAAATTTATTTTTTTTTCTTCCATAAGAAAAATTGTCCGAATTGTAGAGGTAAAAATATTATTTTGTCCGAAATGTAGAAGTGTCCGAATTACTGGAGTGTCCGGACTGGCGCATGTCCGGACTGTCGAAGTTGTACTGTATAAACAGAAACACACATACATGTAGAATAGACGAATACCATATATGCATGTGTGCATGTACGCATGTAAACAACACCAATTGCAAGGTGCCAAAATAAGATTACGCAAAAAAAGCAAGCGACAAGTGTTTGAGCGCTACCTTCATCGTGCCAAATTGAGTATTGGCGGTAGTGTTGCCACATCGTCAGATCGTTTTGTGCGTTCGTTCGATTGCTGCCTAATACCCTGTTTACACTGAGCCCGAATCACGAAATAGAATATTCTGCCATAAGCCCTCTGTGGGTAGAAGAAGAGCCGAATAATCCAAGATTCGACTATTATGCTGAAAGTGTGGCCGTATCTTGGTTAGTATTTCGATACAAATTTAGTATTTTCGATACAAAAATGTGTCATATCGATAGCAAACAGCTGTTTATTACCGTTGCTTAAATTAAAATCAAAATCAAAACAAACAAAACGAGTGCTGAAATGGACATTGAAAGCGAAATAAATAATAATACGCGGATTAAATGTAAATGGACCGAAGCTGTGGAGAATATTTTAATTGATTTGTGGGGCGAAAAGATGGAAGATTTTCGTGGTGTCAGAAAAAACACTCACATCTACTTAGAAATGGAAGCCGAGTTGAAGGAGCAGGGGTTTGAGATGTCCGCAATGGAAATAAAAACCAAAATTGCAAACCTGCGACGCAAATATGTGTAAGTAAAACAATGAACAAGCAATAATAACAATTCATAATTAACAATTTTTCAACTTCTAGATTGGAAAAGGCAAAAATTGGGCCAAGCGGTGGGTCTCCCTCAACATGGGTGCATTTTACCAAATTGACCCAAGTTCTTGATGGCTCAAAGTCCATTAATTTCACCGACTATGTTGAGGAAAGCACTGGTAGGATAAACAAAATATATTCATTTTAAAATTGCTTTTATTAATATATTTATTACAAATTTTCAGACCCGCGTGAGGACGACGCCAACTCTTCGATATGTTCAGCGCCTTCATCTGCGAAAAAAAGAAAAATGAATGCATCAGACATGGCGGAATTAATAAACAGAAGCTGCGACAGCCTTGATAGTGCTGCAGACAGCCTGAAAAGAATAGCAGCCGAGTCGGAACGTCGCGGAAACCAAATCGACAAGCTGCTTGAAATAATGAATAAGGTTATTGAATAAAATTCTCATTATACCCAAGTCAAAGGCCTTGTTAACTGTTATTAAGTTGGTATATTTGTGTAAAATAATATTATTAATAAATAATACTTACATAAATGAACAGCAATTGCGTTCCTTATTAATTCTGCTTCTGCTCTGTAATCTCCAGATGTATATCCAAAGCATGGTTGCTCTCTCTCGTTGCAGGGCAGTTCAGGTTCAAAATCATCTTGAAGATGATTTTCGCTTTGAATTATGTAGTTGTGCAAAACGCAGGCACATTTAATTATTTCATTGTTTTGGCGTGGCCCATTTTCAAGACCCCTTCCAATTCGTCGAAATCGCGCCTTTAAGTGGCCGAACGCATTTTCTACTACTCGCCTGCATTTGGACAGGTGGTAGTTGAATAGTTTTTGCTGCGGCGATGTCGTTGTTGAAAATGGGTAGGGCTTCATCAGCGATTTTGAAAATCGAAAGGCCGAATCTCCTAAAACTGTTACTGGAACCAAGTAATTTCCAAGCTCTTTTGCGTTTTGCTCGAAAAGTGGACTAGTTTGTATTAGCCACTTGAGTTTGGACTGCTCAAATACTTGAGAGTCGTTGCACCTTCCCGGGGCTCCAACGTTTATGTATTGGAATCTATATCTGCAGACATAAATAAATACAAAATTAATTGTTGTTTACATAATCGGTTTCACCACATACATACTTGTGATCTACTAGGGCCAATAGTAAAATTGAATACCAGCCTTTGTAATTGTGGAAGTCCACTGCATCCTTTTTAGGTGGACAAATTTCAATGTGGCATCCATCTAAAAGATACAAGAATAATAGGAAAATACAAAAAATGAATATTGGTACCTACCTAGAGCACCAAAGCATTGGGGAAACCCCAACTTCTGAAATCCTTGCACGCATTCCTCCAATATTTCTTGTGTAAGAAAATTGATGGGCAAAAATTCATTTGACATGAATTTCCATACCTCAACGCAGAACTCCTGTAAAATCTTACACACTGATGCCTTCGAGACACCGAAAAGACCTGCCACAGTGCGGTACTCTCCTGAAGACCCCAGCGTGAATAATGCGATGGCTACTCTCTTATTAAGGGGAATACATGGTCTAAAATTTGTGTCCTGTTTGACCATATTTGAGTCAGATAAGCGCCGTACAAGATCGTCATATGTAGTGCGCTTAATTCGAAAAAGTTCTTTAAAACCCGCATCATCAATAGATGGAACATCCAACTCCCAAAAGTGGCCAAACCGTTCCTTAAATAATACAAAATGATTTAATGCCAATCATAGAATATACATAAAAATACTTACTACGGTCCACACAGTTCGATTGCGACGCACGTCTTCTAGTTCCAACAAATTTAATTGTAATTGAGCAGTTTTCATATAATTAAATGCGGTTAGCCCAATGCCTTCGTTATTAGACTCCTCCTGAAGCGCTTTCACCAATAATCCAAAGCAATTACCAAATGCACCATTTAAAATATTTTTATTCATTTTTGCACATAAATTTGCGCGTTTTCTCGTTTGTTTACGTTTGAAATGGCGCGTTTTCTTGTTTGTTTACGTTTGCGCTGGCCGAACAGCTGGTCGCGTGATTCGATTCTTGGTGTAAACACCCAAATCACGTTTAGAATATTCCGCTCTGTGTAAATAGGGTATAATACGTTGTGTAATTTTTAAAATATTTAAAATATTTATAATATTCGTACTATTATAAATAGTTTAAAGCGCGATTATCATTGCGACCGTTAAGTTAGTGAATTAGGCGTGATCCGTTGCGTGCAATTCGTGCGTTTAATTATTTATTTAATAGGACTCTTGTTTATGTGTGTGTGTGTGTGTGTGTGTGTGTTCGTTCGCGCATTTTGGCGCTGAACTATTAAAAACTATAATTAGTACATTTGAAGGTACTTTCAATAAATAATATTAAGAGAATATTTTACACTATATATAGTACGGGCATAAGACAGTCGGGCTTGCCCGACTGCCAGGTCGAGCGCGCCTGAGCGCGCGAGATTTTTTTTACTCATACTTTTGCTGAATCTTATCCGATCGAAACTCAATTTACACCGTCGCACAGTGGGGTATTTTACCCCAAAAGTGTCGTTTAATTCAGGGGAGCAGTATTTGATAAAAGTTATATTTTTCCCCGATAGACTGGTTTATTGTAAGTAAAGAAAAATTGTTTTTACAATATTGGTGGAGCAATTTTATTTTTAATTTTTTTGTTGTTTAGTTGCAAAATGTGAAAAAAAAAGAAGTTGGAGTATGCAAATTTTTTTTATTTTTAAAGCTATCAATATGAAACTTAGCCAAAGTGAATTTCTCATCATTATACATAAACTGACCAAAATTGATCAAAATCGGACCACTATATCTTATAGATCTCATAGGAATTATAGGTAAAAATGACCGATTTTAACGTTTTTGCAAAAAAAAAAAAACAATTTTTTGTACTTATTTTAACAAAAAGAGCTAAAACCAGTAAGGACGGAGCTACAGTCGGACGCAACCGACTGTAGGAGACTCTGTACTTTGTGTTTTCTTCGCTGTTTCTTATTCGATCGTAATGTAATTCACATCATCGATGGGGATTGTCATAGACTACGTACATGCCACATCCCAAATCTTTAGCTTTAAAACTTGAACTTTAAAACTGCAAACTGTTGCTAAATTGGTTTTTCGGTTAGCGGAGGAATGAGAGGAGTTATCAAAAAACCCATACTAACTTGATCTGATGGTTGCATAGAAGAACATAAATACCAAAAAAATGGTATTTCTAGCTCTTATAGTTTGCAAGATCTAGGCGGCTTCTCTGTCTGCGCTATCTTCGCTGTTTCTTTTCCGTTGGTAATATAATTCACAGCGTTGGTGGATATTGCCATAGGCTGCGTACATGCCAAATCCCAAGTCGATAGCCTTTAAACTGTGGCTGTAGTGGCGCTTACATACATTTATAAAACAATTCATTGGTGCATAACTTCGCTGTTTCTTCTCCGTTTGTAATGTAATTTACAGCATCGATGGATAATTCAATAGGCTACGTACATTTCAAATCACAAGTCTGTACCTTTATTATTGTGGCTGCAGTGGCACATACATGCATTTTGAAAAAAAATTGTCTCTTGCATATCTTCGCTATTTCCAATTCAAATCATAAATAAATTAATATCATCGGTGAAGAATACCTTAGGCTACGTACATGCCAAATTACAAGTCTGTAGCGCTATTATTGTAGCTGCTGTGGCGTTTATAGTTTTCGAGATTTTTGAGATAGGTGTAGATTTTTGATGATTCGCGGATGAAGGAGGCGAGATATCAAAAGTTTGAAACAAACTTGATCTGCTTGCATTAGCTGACTACCTAAATCCGGAAAGGTGGTGTCTCTATCTCTTTTAGTTGCTGAGATCTAGGTGTTCATACAGACAGACGGACAGACGGACAGACGGACAGACGGACGGACGGACGGACGGACATGGCTATATAAACTCAGCTCGTCGTCCTGAGTCAGAATATATATACTTTGTGGGGTCTACCACGCTTCCTTCTGCCTGTTACACACAGCTGTCATTTGCACAAAATTAATAGACTCTTTTACTTTTTTAAAGTACAGAGTCTAAAAAATTAAATTGTGAACTGCATTTTTATAATCTTTGTCAATTTAGGTTAGGATCAGACTACTATATCTTACAAATTTTAAGTAACTAATTGATAAGGGTCTTAATTTCAGTGTAAAAAATTATGTTATTCCTATAAATTTCGTAATAAATTATTTATATCAGAACTTTATAGTCTACAAAAATAAAATACATTGTATAAAAGATTTATATATAAACAATATAAACATTATAAACAATACATTATTTTTATTTCTCTGAATTAAGTCGGATTTAGAAATAGTTACACACATGTTCGCATTGCTTTTCCCAGACCTATTTTGATTCCTATTATTAGGTCTTGAAAATTTTAATAAACTGTGTTTCTCTGTGAATAATTTATTAAATTTTGTTCTTTACACAATTTTATTTTACTATAAATTATCGGAGCTGATAATATAAAGAACCAATAATTAATGCCTACATGTAATGTAGCTCTGCTAATGTTGTACCCTGAACCCATTAATTCTTGTATACTTTTGTCTATTGTTTTTTAAGTCCCTGTTTCTGGCTTCCTGGGCATCTTCGAAGAATTGATCTACGGTTTATAAAGCAGTTTTAATATCTCAAAACCATTTATTAAAATCAGCAAATCGTACCACGGATGGAATGAAATATATTTAGCTCGCGTGCGCATGATTTTAATTTGACGGTATCAATTTCATGTCCGTAGCAAGGTTATTCAAAATCCATATTATTGTATTTTGGCATTTTTTAAATCTTAGTATCTAAACAAACTTTCAAGTGTACTCCCATTATTAAAATATCCAAGTCCAGGCTTTGACTGACTTATATTTACTCCTGATTTAAGCTTTCTTGTTTGAGAAACTGTTTCCTTGTCCTCTGATGTACTGATTAGCCATTTTTTTAAAGAATCAATTATAAAACATGCAAGAGACACTTGAAAAATCGTATTGTATAATATAAAAAGGTCCGAATTGTTGCTAAATTTGGTTATTTAGGTTGTAATAACTTTACATAAAAAATTGTTGCATGCTTTTGGGCATATGAAAAAAGTGGTGAGTTTTGATCTTCCATGACGTTATCTTTTATATCTCACCTGGCGCAAAAAATCGCTAGACCACGCCTAGTGGGCGTAATAGCTGAATATGTGTACAAAATTACCACATATATTTAATGACAGGCGGACACAGGCACAACTACTTTAAAGCTAATGGAAATTGCAAAAATACAACTTTTTTGAGTTTTTTTAATTGCACATAATTTAAAAATAATAAATCTTAAGTATTTTTAATAAAAATATTTTAAAAATTACTTTAATATATCCTTTTTCAAAGTGCATTCAAACTTTTTTACAATTTCAGTGGCGAAACAAAAAAAAAATTTTTTTTAAATTGCACAAAATAGTGAAATTTTGACTCGTTTTGACAAACATCAAAAAATTTGCTCAAGTTTGATTCGTGATATCTCGGTTCCTGTTATACATAGAACAAAACTTTTTTCATATTTAAATGAAGAATTTTATTGACTTTCATAAAATAATAACGTCTAGTGCCAAATCTCAAATTCGTTTTTTGAATTAAACGACACTTTTGGGGTACAATACCCCACTGTGCGTCGTTGTTGTTGTGAATTTTTCGTATTCTCTTTTCATTTGCGTTTTCGGCTTGTGTAATCGGGACAGACGCGCATAAAATTTGTGGTGAAATAAGGAAAAAGTTTTATTGTAAGTATTTAATAAATTTATAATTATTGAATTGTGATATCGTTTGTGCAATATAAAAATGTGGTAATTTTTATTAAAAACAATGAATTATAGTTCAATAATTTTATTGTTTTAATTGCGCTTTTATTTATTTTTATTTTTATTCGCAGCTCCAAACGAAAACTGTTAAACGACGAAGTCGCAAATAAAATGTGTTATGATTTTATGTTATGTGTATGTGCAATAAAAATTTGAGAAAATAAAATAGAATTTGGTGTGCAATTAAAATGTATTTTATTTATTAAAAAAAAAGTATCGCAAAAGGTTCGCAAACAAGTCGCAAAAGATATCGAAATAGGCTCGCAAACGATTCGCCAGCGAATCGCAAAAGAAAAAAAAAAAAACTGAACGACGGGTGATTCGTTTGGGAATCGTTTGCGAGAGCGTCGGCGATAGTCGTCGTTCGCCAATGGTTGCATTCACCAGGTTACCGCTCCATGGATCGATTAAAGAATTGCAACCCTTCGCTCCATGTAACCTGGTGAATGCGTTTGATACATTCTGCGCATAATTTGGCAACCTCGAAATATGGCCACCTTTTTCAATTTTCACAGCTGATGGCAAACAAAGAAAAATGGAGCGCGAAAGTAAATTGAAAAAAAACGTTAATTTGATTTAAAACATTTATTTATACATTTATTTGTTGCAGTCGATGATAAAAAGTGGACAAATTAAACTTTTGCTGAGTGCATACTTCGATGCGAAGGAGGATTTTCGTGATTCGAAGAAAAAAAAACAGAAATGTTTGGCAAAATGTTTGCAACAAACTGGAAAAGCACGGTATAAGTGGCTTTACCGTGGAAGAAGTTGACACAAAATTTAGAAATTTGAAAAAAACCTACGAGAGGATATTGGCCAGAAACAAAAGCACAGGTGAAGGCACATCCCACTGGGAGTATTTCAAAGACATGGCCGAAATTTTGAGCAACGATTTGACCGTTAGTGGAGCGCCAACATTGGAAGTGCGAGAAATGGAGGAGGAATATCTCGATAGCTTCACATTCGAAGATTTCCAGGAAGCTGTGGCGAGGGAGACGGTTGAGGATGGGCCCAGTTGCAGCTCCGATGAGCCCAGTTGTAGCTCTATTATCTGGGACGACAGCAGCCCATCAAGCTCCTCAGCATGTCAAAAGCGAAAGCGGAATGCGGCTGCTGAAAAAAAGCGATATAAAAAAATCTCGCGCGCTCTGGCGCGCTCGACCTGACAGTCGGGCAAGCCCGACTGTCTTATACCCTGTGCCACAGCTCGCGCTGCGCGCTCGCCCGTTCAGTATATAATAAAATTCTTTAAATATAATTTAATCTATCTTGATTAAAACGATCTGACAAGGTGGCAACGCTACCGCCAAAACTCAATTTGGCACATGGTATGGCGATGAAGGTGGCGCTCGAACACTTGTCGCTTGGTCTCTGACGTCACGCGTCACAGACTTTAGTTATTTTGCGCAATCTTATTTTGGCACCTTGCAATTGGTGTTGTTTACATGCGTACATGTACACATACATGTATGGTATTCGTCTATTCTACATGTATGTGTGTTTCTGTTTATACATACACACATATGTACACTTGCTGGGCTGCAGGGCCCGTGCGAAGCAATACATGCAGTATTGAGTAGCTAATATCTCCTATGTTTATTAACCGATTTTAATGCGCTTTTCAGGATAGTTAAATATAATAGAAGAGAGTATATATACCAAAAACCAACATTCTATGTTTAATATTACGCTTGTTTTTGAACTTTTAAGTTCAAGTATTTCGTAGCTTATATCTCCTGTGTTTATCAACCGATTTAAATCCTCTTTTCAGGATAGTTAAATATAATAGTAGAGAGTATATGTTCCGAATAACAACATTCTATGCTCAATATTACGCTTGCTATTCAACTTTTTGTGTTAAAAATTCGAGGTTATGTGAGTTTTATTGATTTTTGGGCGTGAAGGGGGCGTGGCATCGACGATTTGAAATAAACTTGATCTGCGTATTGAATACACCTACCGATAGCAACCAAAACGGCATCTCTAGCTTTTGTAGTTTCCGAAATCGACGCGTTCATACAAACGGACAGACAGACAGACAGACAGACAGACAGACAGACAGACAGACGGACATGGCTATATCGACTCAGCTCGTCTCCCTGATCAAGAATATATATAATTTGTGGGGTCTGCCACGCCTCCTTCTGCCTGTTACATACATTCTGACAAAGTTATTAACCCTGTTTTCCCATTTTTCAATGGGCACAGGGTATAAAAAACCAGTAAGGACGGAGCTACAGTCGGACGCAACCGACTGTATGAGACCCTGTACTTTGTGTTTTCTTCGCTGTTTCTTATCCAATCGTGATGTAGTTCACAGAATCGGTGGAGATTGTCATAGACTACGTACATGCCACATTCTAAGTCATTAGCTGTTAAACTGTAGCTTTAAAACTGAAAACTGTTGCTAATTTGGTTTTTCGGTTAGTGGAAGAATGGATGGAGTTATCAAAAAACCCAAGCTAACTTGATCTGATTGCTGCATAGAAAAACATAAATACCAAAAAATGGTACTTATAGCTCTTACAGTCTGCAAGATAAAGGTGGTTTCTCTGTCTTTGCTATCTCCGCTGTTTCTTTTCCGTTGGCAATGTAATTCACAGCATTGACGGATAATGCCATAGTCTGCGTGCATGCCAAATCCCAAGTCTGTAGCTTTTAAACTGTGGCAGCAGCTATAGAAGGCATGAACTCTGACATAGAGTAAATAAAAGATCTTATGGGTTTTCATCTAGGCTGCAACCGTATTGAAACCAGAATTACGTAAAATTTTTTATTTCGAAATAGATCCAACCAAACCACACTTTTTGATTTTAATTCAAAGTTTTCGAAGTTTATTTCAGTAAAATATATTATCAACTTAAGACTTCAATTTGCGATAGTTCACACGGTATATGGGCATAAGAAATTCAGCTTATTCCATAAAGATTAAATTAAATTTCATTTAGTAAAGTTATTATACAGTAAAATTTAATTATTAAACATATAATATTACAAATTTCGATAACATTA
>JAWNNJ010000045.1:0-31948 GCA_035045125.1 Hypselothyrea guttata
GAACTGTGTCTCTGTGAACTGTGTCTCTGTGAACTGTGTCTCTGTGAACTGTGTCTCTGTGAACTGTGTCCCGCTGAACCGTTCACTGAACTGCAATCAGGAAAACAGTTCTTTAGTTCAGTTTGAGGAACCGTTCAATTGAACTGTGTCTGAACTGAACGATACAACTCTATTTTACATCCCTAGTTTTCTTTTCATTTACGTTCTATGGACGCTTTATTAATTTAATATATACATACAGCATTTATAGCAAAGATGGTTATTTTTCGTATCTAAATTGTGCGTGTATAAGTGTATTTATCGTATTTTAACTTTTGTTTTTGCTATTATATCTACGTTCGCTTATAACGCAATAGATAGATCACATTCATATAACTACACACGTATGTATGCATAGGTACATATGTACATACATATATCGCACGTTTACCAGAAGAGTGTCATAACTCAAAAAACGCGATTTTTGAGTTAATAATGCAGTAATGTTCGTTGGATATTAATCTATCTTGTGTCAAAATTGCATTTTCCTATCTACAATATACAGAGCGTGAGAAGAGAATATGTCGCTCCACCTTGTATGGAGATACACAGCGCTTGAAAACGCGTTTATCTCGAAACGCACTTTTTTGAGTTATGACACTCTTCTGGTAAACGAGCGATATGTGTGTTTATATTTTGTTTAATTTACAAAATTGACAAATTAATAATTAAATTGTTGTGTAGGCAGATCAAAAAAATTAATATAGTGACCAACGAATATTAGTAAAAATGTAAATGTAACAAATTAAAAAAACCAGTAAGGACGGAGCTACAGTCGGACGCAACCGACTGTAGGAGACCCTGTACCTTGTGTTTTCTTCGCTGTTTCTTATCCGATCGTAACGTAATTCACAGTATCGGTGGAGATTGACATGTACCACGTACATACCATAGCCTAAGTCATTAGCTGTTAAACTGTAGATTTAAAACTGAAAACTGTTGCTAATTTGGTTTTTCGGTTAGCGGAAGAATGGAAAAAGTTATCAAAAAAACCAAACTATCTTGATCTGATGGCTGCATAGAAAAACACAAATACCAAAAAATGGTATTTATAGCTCTTATAGTCTGCAAGATATAGGTGGCTTCTCTGCCTGCGCTATCTTCGCTGTTTCTTTTCCGTTGAAAATGTAATTCACAGCATTGATGGATAATACCATGGGCTGCGTACATGCCAAATCCCAAGACTATAGCTTTTAAACTGTGGCTGTTGTGGGACTTACATACATTTATAAAAAAATGGTTTGTTACATAACTGTTTCTTGTCCGTTTGTAATGTAATTCACAACATCGACGGATATTTCTGTAGGCTACATACATGTCAAATTCCAAGTTTGTAGGTCTAATATTGTGGCTGCAGTTGCACATAAATTCATTTTGAAAAACATTGTACTTTGCATATCTTTGCTATTTCTATTTAAAACCATAATTTAATTCAAAGCATCGGTGGAGAATGCCATAGACTACGTACATGCCAAATTGCAAGACTGTAGCTTTATTATTGTAGCTGCTGTGGGCGTTTATATGTAGTTTTCGAGATTTTTGAGGTGGGTGTAGATTTTTGATGATTCGCGGATGAAGGAGGCGAGATATCAAAAGTTTGAAACAAACTTGATCTGCTTGCATTAGCTGACTACCTAAATCCGGAAAGGTGGTGTCTTATGTCTTATAGTTGCTGAGATCTAGGTGTTCATACGGACAGACGGACAGACAGACAGACGGACATGGCTATATCAACTCAGCTCGTCGTCCTGAGTCAGAATATATATACTTTGTGGGATCTACCACGCTTCCTTCTGCCTGTTACACACAGCTGTCATTTGCACAAAATTAATAGACCCTTTTACTTTTTTAAAATACAGGGTCTAAAAACTGAGACGAAAATATATAAATAGAAACAACTTGTATCAATGTAAACATTGAAATAAAACCTATTGGACGTGCTTGAAACGCGTATTGCAACTTATTCGAAAAAGCCTGTGCTACAAAATGTCAAACAGTGAAGACTGCGAGCTGGACCCGCAAATTCAGGTGAGATTAAAAAACATTACATTGCAATTTATAATCAATTCATACCAAGAAGAACACAATCTGCTTGTTGTGCGATTGCTGCCTTGGTTTGTGAGTTTCAGCATTTATTTTACAATATACGTCATAAATTGTTTTTTTGTTATTTTCTTATGAACTCTGCAAAATTTATTTTTTAATGCCCTGTACCCATTGAAAAATGGGAAAAGCAGGGTTAATAACTTTAGCGTGGCAGACCCTATAAAGTGTATATATTCTTGATCAGAATGTCGTCTGTATAAATAGAATTTTGTTATTTGGAAAAAAACTCTTCTATTATATTTAACTATCCTGAAAAGGGTTTGGGTTTGCATGAGTTTTATAAAATTATGTTTAAAAGATCACTGGGACGGAGGCTGCAGTCGGACATAACTGACAGTAGAAGACCTTGTGCTTTGTTTACAACCACCAATTAATAATTAAACAGTTCGAATAAACTTTAATTGCATATTATTATTACATATAACTTTTTCAAAGAACAGCGTTTAATAATAAACACCACGCACTCACTCACTTACACATACACACACACTCACACATAGAGGCAACCCAGCCAGCAATACAGTCGAATCTCGATAATTCGTACCCCGCTAAATCGAAAGTCGCGATAATTCGTAAAAAATTCTGTCCCCTTGAAAAAAACTCGTTGATTCGTAAAAATCCATACATTTTGGTCCCCTCGTTAATTCGTAGTATTTGGCGCAGCGCAAAGAATGTTGAACTTCTTATAAATCGTAATTTTGTTTCGTAACCTCTTATAAATCGTAATGCAAAGCGAAATTTTTTGTAGTTAATGCACCGTTAGATTTTGCAGACAGCTATGCCGCCTTTATGTCGCTATGCATTATGAATTTTGTGTTTTTCTCGCTGTTTTTGTTTAGTTTGCTGATTTTTTTTGGAGAGTAACATCGTTCTGAGAATAACATCGTTAATTTCGTTAATTTTTTGTTATTATAATTTTATGTTATTGTTTAATTTTCCTTTAATTTCAAAAACGAACAAATGAATGTACATACTTATAATGTTTGTTTAATTTGAATAAAGTAAAATAAATATGTCAACATGATGCGAAATGTAAAAACCCAGTTTATTGGACTTTTTTATTTTTGAGCGCCGTTAAATAGAAATCTCGATAAATGGAATTCCCGTCTAATTCGTAAAAAAAGTGATCCCCTTGCCAATACGAATTATCGGGACTCGTCTGTATGAGCATTTTGGGACTCTTTTATGAGGGTTATTCAAGAGTTAGGAGCGCTCATTTTACTATCCAGAAAGAGCTATTTTTTCTACGTAGGACGTCGCGTTTTAGGAGGGTGAATTTTTGGGAAGCTACCCGGCCCAGCTAGCAATTTTTGTAGCGCTCATAATTAAGTGCCCGAAAAGAGCCCAGTAAAAGAGCATTTTGGGAGGGTGCTCATAATTCTGAGGGTTTTCGGAGCATATTAAGAGCCTTAAAATCGCGGGCTCCGAAAATGCACTTATTTATGAGCATTTTGGGAGCTGAAGTAGGCAAGTGAACGAAAATAACAGAATAAGGGAATGGAGAATCGTGGAAGACAATAGAAAATGCATATACAGAGTTGCGAAATACACAAGTGGAAGGCAGACGTGTTTTTGCTGATGCATTTTTCAAAGTAAGTTAAAGATTTAATACAATTTCGTTTTTAATACATTTGAAATTTTATTAAATTACCGTTCTAATGTTTTATGTTTTATAACTGTTTTCTGCGCACAAAAAGGAGTTCGCCGCAAAGGCTTTCAAAATCCCAAGGGTATAATTAAGTATTATAAGAAAAAAAATAATATTGAAGAAAAATATGTACATAAGTCTAAATTACAAATATAAGCTTTGAATGAAATATTGTAAATAAAATATAAATATAAAATCAATTTTTGACTTTTATTCAGTGCTCTTTTTCTATATAAGTCTGCACCAGTGTTGTCATTTTGTCCTTTTTCAGGACAGATCTGTCCTTTTTTAAACCGATCTATCCGCAAAAATTTTAAAACGTCCCCTATCCGGAAAAAATGCCTTTTTTATTTTAATCTATCCTTTTTTCATCCTTTTTTTATTTGTATAAATTGCGCATGGAAAATATCATTTAAATCTACATAGATCAGTTTTATATTAATATTCCAAATTCTTCAAACAGATTTTTTACATGTGCCAGTTTTATGGCTGCGCTTATAGAGAGTGAGCAAGGCAAAGCCCGCAATATTGTTTCGTTAATATTTCCTGTTTTTTTAACCGATTTTAAGGACACTTTTCAGTACAGTTGAATACAATAGAAAATAGTATATATTTCGAATACAAATATTCTATGTTTAATATTACGCTTATTATTCAACTAATTATGATCAAATATACGAGGTTGTGTAGGTTTTATTGATATTGGGCTTAATAGAAGCATGGTGTTGCAAGCCAATATAACAATTTTCTTGCGTTTTTGAGTAGAATTGTCGTTCGAAAACTAA
This sequence comes from Hypselothyrea guttata, assembly GCA_035045125.1. Lineage (NCBI taxonomy): Eukaryota > Metazoa > Arthropoda > Insecta > Diptera > Drosophilidae > Hypselothyrea > Hypselothyrea guttata. The sequence continues at coordinate 4,579 of JAWNNJ010000045.1, forward strand.
GTTTTTCAACCCAAAATTACAAATTTTTAATGTTTTTAATATTGTAAGGCACTTATAAAGCGAATCCAATCCTTGGATTCGACAAGAATAAAAAATTAGACCAAATATTCGATAAAATCTGCATGGAACAGGATTTCAAAGGATTTGGTCAAATCCTTGGGCGATGGAGTTTCAAATTAATTCCAAAACAGCTTAAATGCAAAGAAGAATATAAAATTGATTAATTTTAGGCATAAATTGCATTAGAAATCAAAATTTCCCATTAAAATTTGATATAAATATTTTGGTCAAAATACTTGTGTCGCTTTGGAAATGCAATATTTTAGTTTAACAAAATAAAATAAACAGAAAAAATGTTTTGAAAATTGTCAAATTGTAATTTTTATAAACAACTACAATATATCTATCTAGTAAAATTAAAACAACCAACTGTTTTCACTTAGAATCTGAAATACCCGCCATTGAAAAAATTTCATTTTTCGTCAAAATAATCATGCCGACCAGTGTATAATTACATCTACCGATAGCAGCTAAAATGGCTGCTCTGCTCTAGCTAAATCGACTCAGCTTGTCTCCCTGATCAAGAAAATATATATTTTGTGGGGTCTATAATAATAAAAAAATTTGTTGGCGTTCTTGATTTAATTTGATTAATATTTGTATTATGTAAATGTTGCTATTTATTGACTAAATTAACAATTTTTAGCCAACTTATTTCCCTATATAGTTTGTCCTGTTTTTTTGTCCTTTTTTTTAAATCTGTCCGTTTTCTGTCCTGTTTTTCGGGTTCATCTGTCCTTTTTATATGGTGAGAAGTTGGCAACACTGGTCTGCACTCCCATATGCCTTTGAAAAGAGCCCTTCAGGAGGCGATTTAAATGCCCAAAAAGGTAACTTTTAGGAGCCTTTTCAGAGGGTTTTAAGTGCCCAAAATAGCAACTTTTAGGAGCCTTTTCGGAGGGTTTATTTGCCGCATTAGGAGGGTGAAAGTACACTTATATCTCCCTCCTAAAGGAGTCCGAAAGAGTCCGATATGAGCTAAAAAAACCACCCTCCTAAAACGCGACGTCCTACGTGGAAAAAATCGCTCCTTCTGGATAGTAAAATGAGCGCTCATAGCTCCTAAATAACCCTCATAAAAGAGTCCCAAAATGCTCATATTGCTGGCTGGGTATGTACGTATGCGCGTGCTTGCGACATGTCTCTAGCTCTTATATATAGTCGCTGAAAATCTAGATGTTCATGCGGACGGACAGACAGTCGGACATGTGTATGTCGGCTTGTCGGCTGATCAAGACCTCAAGACCCTCCTTTTGGGTCTTACACACATTTCCTCTTTGCAATAAGTTAATAGACCCTTTTGTACTTTTCTAAAGAACATGATCCAAAGATAGGGACGGGCCCGACTGTCTTATACCCTGTGCCAAAGCTCCTGCTGCGCGCTCGCAAATACAGTATATAATTTAATTAACTATTTTTATACCCTGTGCCCATTTGAAAAATGGGAAAAACAGGGTTAATAACTTTGTCAGAATGTATGTAACAGGCAGAAGGAGGCGTGGCAGACCCCAAAAAGTATATATATTCTTGATCAGGAAGACAAGCTGAGTCGATATAGCCATGTCCGTCTGTCTGTCCGTCTGGATGAACGCGTCGATTTCGGAAACTACAAAAGCTAGAGATGCCGTGTTGGTTGCTATCGGTAGGTGTATTCAATACGCAGATCAAGTTTATTTCAAATCGTTGATGCCACGCCCCCTTGACGCCCAAAAATTAATAAAACCCAAACAACCTCGAGTTTTTGAACATAAAAAGTTGAATAACAAGCGTAATATTAAACATAGAAGGTTGTTATTTGGAACATATGCTCTCTTGTATAATATTTAACTATCCAGAAAAACGCATTAAAATCGGTTGAGAAACACAGGAGATATAAGCTTCACAATAGTTGAACTTAACAGTTCAGAAACAACCGTAATATTAATCATAGAATGTTGTTAAAAAATTTAAAAACATAAAAAATTATAAACGGACAGCACGCCGATTTATTCTAGATTTCCTCTAGTTAAAACTCGCCTTCATTAAGATTAAACCGTTGAGTTTAAAATGAAAGCACTAAAAATGAGCAATAGATGGAGATGGTAAAAAAGCTTGGGGGTAAACTGCTAGTCTTAGAAATAGTCAGATGAAGATCTCTTGATGAATGCAGTTAAGCGGCGGCTGGGCTCGGACAGGACTGGCGTTCTGGTTAAGGCATTCGCCTCACTAACCACAGGTTCAAGGTTCGAACCCGACTTACGACTTACTCACATATACAGACAAGTTTGACATTTTTCATTTCTAAGGTCACTGATGAAAATAGTTGGCACTATTCGAAATAGTACTATCTGACCACTGCCATAAATTTTTCCATTAAAAATCTCCCATTGCTCGACGTCGAGCCCGAATTTCCCATATTCAGTTATCAAATTATACGTCGCTTTACAATTGTAAAATTTAAAAACATAAAAAACAGTAAAACATTTAATTTTTGTTTAATGGGATTAATTTAAACTAAACATCCTTATGAGTTCAGGACCTTCAAAAGACATCCTGGATGTGAATTTTTTTAATTTTGATGCATTTTGATGTGTTTTATTTTTTATCCTTTTTTCAAAAATTAGCTTTTTTTAGCTCTTTAAAGGATAATTATTGTGTCCTGTTTTTATAAACATATTGGAATTCGATACCTCAATGGTTTCCAAGCAGATTTTAATCTGGTCTACTCGCTGGCTACTCCAAAAGAGGGATTTTGTTCTTCAAAAACACGCATCCTGGCGACTTTCAGTGTGCATTAGTGCATTATACTGCTAAAAATCCATAAAAAAAACAATTAAATATACTTGCCAAATGTTAATATATTTAGCTCCTACAGTTACACATCCTTTTCGCCATTCGTCTAGTGTTTTATGACACATAAAAGTCATTATATTATACCCGAGAGCAGCGCATATCAGTAAGGACCCTCAATGGGAGTTTCTCCATACAAGGACCTTTTTGGGGCACCGAAAACCATTTGGTCCATCTAAATTTAACATATTCATCACACATTTAACATTTTTCTACTCCAAAAATTGTGATAATGCCGTTTTGTACATGAACAGTAGTTCCGATTAAAGGACATTTATTCCGTACAAGACATTAACCGAACTTCCTAAAATTAGTTTTATTCGGAAGGTGGATATTTTTAGATCTAAATTGGATCGAATTTAAGAAGCGCTGACGATCTGATTAGCAGCAAGAAATTAAATTCGTTTTTTTGTCGCGGTTATCAACTTACGTTGGGTACCAAAAACAGGACCTAATCCTTGAATTTATGGTTCCTTAACACAATTTTTGTTGTAGACTTGTTTCTACCAATATTTCTTGCAGTTTTCCGTATTACGCTGCTTGTTTTATGAAGCGCAAATATTTTTTAAAGTTTTTTGTCAATTAAATGGGTAAAATTTAACATTTCATACAAAAAATAATCCTTGAAAAATCTTTGAACAACAAAAAACATAATTAGACCCTGTACTTTAAAAAAGTAAAATGGTCTATTAATTTAGTGCAAATGACAGCTGTGTGTAACAGGCAGAAGGAAGCGTGGTAGACCCCACAAAGTATATATATTTTGACTCAGGACGACGAGCTGAGTTGATATAGCCATGTCCGTCTGTGTGTCTGTCCGTATGAACACCTAGATCTCAGCAACTGAAAAAGATAGAGACACAGTTTTTTGAAATGCAGGTTTTCTATTATCGTACGCAGTACAAGTTTGTTTTAGATTTTTGATATCTCGCCTCCTTCATCCGCGAATCATCAGTTTATTGATCTCGAAAACGATAAGCGTCACAGCAGCCACAATAATAGCGCTACTAATTTGTAATTTGGCATGTACGTAGTCTATGATATTCCTCACCGATGCTATATGATTATTTATGATTTGAAATAGAAATAGCGAAGATATGCAAGAGACAATCTTTTTCAAAATGCGTATATGTGCCACTGCGGCCACAATAATAAAGCTACAGACTTGCAATTTGGAATGTACGGAGCCTACAGAATTATCCGTCGATGTTGTGAATTACATTACAAACAAACGGACAAGAAACAGCGAAGTTATGTAACAGACAATTCTCTTATAAATGTAAGAAAGTGCCACTACAGCCACAGTTTAAAAGCTACAGACTTGGGATTTGGCATGTACTCATCCTATGGCATAATCCATCAATGGTGTGAATTACATTACGAACGGTAAAGAAACAGCGAAGATGGGGCATTCAGTTCAGCCACCTAGATCTTGCAGACTATAAGAACTATAACTAAAATTTGTTGGTATTTAGGTTCTCCTATGGAGCAATCAGATCAATTATATTTAGGTTTTTCGATAACTCCTCTCATTCCCCCGCTAACCGAAAAAAGAATTTAGCAACAGTTTGCAGTTAAAAAGCATCAGTTTGCAAGCTAAAGATTTAGTATATGGCATGTAAGTAGTTCATGACAATCTCCATCGATGCTGTGAATTGCATTACGATCGGAGAAGAAACAGCGAAGAAAACACAAAGTACAGGGTCTCCTACAGTCGCTTACGACCGACTGTAGCTCCGTCCTTACTGGTTCTTTATTAAAAATAATTTATTTTAATTTAGTCTATTAGTTTAGATAAAAAAAACATTAATTTTCCTAACATAAATTAAGTAAATGCCATATGCAAATAAATTGACCTACTTACTTATTTCGTTCGGTAAAGCCAATGCTTGTGCATAAAATTGAAATTAACGGACAAACGTAACAGTATTTTTTCAAAAATTTTTGTTTTTTTATCGAGTACAATTCAATTAAATCAAAATATAGAAAGATAATTGCATACATTGTTTTTTAACAGCAAGGAAATCATTTCAAATTATTGTCCTACTTATTTCGCGACTGTCTTATACCCTGTATCAAAGATCAGCCTTGCTAGTACAGTAGTCTATTTAAAATATATTTTGAATCTAATTCACTTTATATTCCGAATACCAACTTTCTATGTTGAATAATAATATTTTATTTATATTATTTCGCTGCACGAATCCGCTAACGATTAATACATCTAATCGATACCCAGGGAACACCACGAGGAGGGCAATGGTATATCGGGATATTGTTATATGTAGCATAGCCTACTACTACTTACATATACATCAAAATTCAATTTAAAAAAATTTTTAATTAATAATAATTCTTTTAATAGTGGAACGATATAATTGAAATTTGCAAAATTGGTAGATAATAATCATCTCCACAGTTCGTAGAAGAAAGATTTTATTTAGATAGATTTATATGTCTTTAATTTGTCAATGTATTGTATTTATGGCCATGGTTCGCGGTAGGGGCGTGGTATCCAAAATTTGGAATAAACCTATTCTGCGTATGGTATACACCTTTCAAAAATGACCAAAACGGCTGATCTAGCTCTTATAGTTGCTGAGATCGACGCGTTCATACAGACGGACAGACAGACAAGGCTAAATCAACTCGTCTTGTCCTCCTGATCAAGAATATATATACTTTATGGCGTCTACCACACCTCCTTCTGCCTGTTACATACATTCTGACAAAGTTAATAACCCTGTATTTCCCATTTTTCAATGGGTACAGGGTATAAAAACAGGGCTGAAATAAATTCAATTCAACGTAATTTTTATAGAAAATTTTTATGGTGAAATAAAAATGCTGGGACGAACAAAATGAATATATTTCACAGAAACTCTTATTTTGTATAAAGGATTCAGACAAACTCATAGCCAATACCAAACTGAAAGCCGTTGAGGGTTTTATCAGTTATTTGACGACGTAAAGGGATGCAGTAATTGAGCTCGATGCGAGCCCGTTCTGCCAGCTTGACAGCTACGCCAAAGCCATATGAGCTACGCGCGTTGTCTGCAGAGAAGGAAAAAAATTGTTAGAATCATGATAATTCATAATATATGTTGTACTTAACCTGTGCTGAAACAATTGCTGTTGCCCATGTTGTAGAAAAAATGCATGCGGAAATGACTAGCCAAGCCCTTGAAGACACCAGCATATGGGAGAGGTGTCCATAAGTGTGCGCCTGTACACCAGTATGTTTGGGCGCCAACGGGCGTACCATCAATGACAGGTCCAGCCCCACCGTACTTAAAGCCACGTAGTGTCAGAGGCCCTCCACAGTAAAACAGATTATTAAGTGGCAGTACTGTGGTTTGTTTAGTCTCTTTGACAATACCAACACGACCACAGAACTGGGCCACCAAGCCTGCAAACAGCGGCACATTCACTTCGCCATGTGCCGTGCTGCTCGTATAGGCAATATTTCCGCCTAAACCACAATATTCATTTACTGACTTAAGTAGTATGCCACGAGTGGGAAATACATTGCCATCGCGATTGTCAAAGATCAGAGAGTAGCGCAACAGAGATGCCAACTTTGGTCCACAATGATCTCGTATAGCAAAGGGCACTGACTTATTCAGCAAACCTACGTCCCTAATGGAGTTCTCATACTGCAGCGAATGTGTAAGCTATATTTAAAGAAAAATTTTTTTTAAATATACAATTTAAAAATGTTCATTAATCTATTGCTTACATCCAAGCCCAGCATAGTGTGTGCACTAAAGTCCGCCAAGTAGCCCAAGTTGGTGCTTTGGAATGAACTTATGTCAAAGCGATCTGTTTGTCGAAATATACTAAACGAAATTCTGTAAACGAGCAACGTATTATTAAACATTATTTGATTATAACATATAGCTAATCCACTTACTCCGGTCGATTTTCGTAAAAGCGTGTATGAAAGAAAGGCTTCCAGAATTTCAGCTGCAAATCATTGGCTCTAGTGCTGCTATAGCTGCCTTGCAAAGAAATACTCTCACCACGTCCAAGTATATTTGGTATGGTTAATTCAGTGCGTAGTGACCCTTCGCTTTGGCCAATTTCAGTCCCAGCTGAGCCCATAATCCGAGTGTACTCACTGCCTTTTAGTGTGACCTCATAGCCCTGAGGTGTGGCGTCTGTGCCGCGACTTATATCTATATGCACGGTTACATCCTTAAATATGCCTAGCTCGTGCAGGTACGATCTGGCAGCCAAAGCTTCAATCATCATTTGTTGAAAGTTATGAGCTTTGAAGAGACCCTCGGCTGCTCGCATAACGTAATCATTGTATGTTCGCAGTAAACCATTAACATTTACCCGATCTACTCTAGCTGAGATTTTGCTCAAATCGTATTTACTGTTTGAATTCCTTGTAATGTCACCATCGCCTCCGCTCGCTGTTTGTGACATAGTTTAACTATAAATATAATTCAAAACATTCTTTTATTGTTTTTGCAGATTGAACTGGAGAATCTCAATAGTGCTACAGACGAAATAAATAAACTCGAAATCGAGTTGGAGGTAAATAGTAATAGCAGAACCAATTATTTTTCTTACTGAATTTCACAATCTTATCAGGAGGCTAATTCGACGTTTCGCATACTATTAAATGAATCTACGCGCCGCTTAAAGTTATCATCCAAGAAGCTTGGCAACTGCATTGAAAAGGCGCGCCCATACTATGATGCGCTGGACAAGGCACGCGATGCACAAATCGAATGCCAACAGGCAGCTGTGAAGTTTCAGAGAGCTAATGGTGAATATTTATAGAATAATTATTTTATTTTATTGTTTGCATAAACGATTGTCAATTATAGAAATTCATGCGGCAGCCAAAGAAACAGTAGCCCTGGCCGAGCAGCGCTTCATGTCTAATTCACACGAATGGCAGTTCGACAATGCCTGGCAAGAGATGTTGAACCATGCGACCCAGAAAGTGATGGACGCTGAGAAACAGAAGGCTGACTACCATGCGGAGCATCAGCGCCGCACACTACTCTTTCACAGCGCTGAACAGAAACTTCAACAGTTGGAGGATCGTTTCCGACGCAGTATCAATAAGTCGCGTCCGTATTTTGAGGAAAAGCAAGTGTGTCAGGATCAGTTGCAGACGCAAAAGAACCGCATACAACAGCTGCAACAGCAGGTGGCTTGTGCCAAAACGACCTACTCAACTGCACTGCGAAACTTGGAGCGTATCAGTGAAGATATACACAGACAAAGAGGAGATTATCCAACATTGAGAGTTTCCCCCTTACCACCAGGACCTCGTGAGCCAGGTGTAGGTGCCGAACTGAATTCTCCCAGCTCCACTGCATTAGTATCATTATCCAATTTTCACATAGAATTGGAAAAATGCGACTATGCTTCAATAGTTAGCAGTCAAATATCACTGAGTGAAGGCGTCACAGCAGCCCGTATTAAACCCCTTGAAACCGAAGACGAAGAAGATGATAATGTTTGCGATTATGACGAGAGCACAACGTTAGCCAATAGCTTACGTTGCAGGGTCGACGAACGTCAGCTAGAAGCGTTGCGTCAAAGGGTCAAGATACTTGCAGTTCGTCCCATTGAAGGAGGTGACGGTCAGCAGCAAAACGATTTATGGGAGCATGAACTCAAGTCCACTGTAGACAAACTGGATCATTTAATGATGCTAAAGGAAACGGCCAAACATCAACAACAGCAGCGGCAAGCATTAGGCTTATGCAAAGAGGTACGACCTGATTCACTTGGTGCCGAAGCACTTAAGCGTCACAGTGAAGCTGATGGTAATGAAATAATCATCAAGAATGGTGCTGTGCCCACTTCAATTGTCCAAAGTTTGCCTGTAACGCCGCAGCATTCGACCCACGTTGCCACAACATCCATAAAGAAGCTGCAACAACAATTAGCACCCTTACCATCTGTCAATGTTTCAATGCGTGAACTGCCACTGCTTGCGAGAATATCAAACGAGTTGCTCGATCGCAGCTGTGCTGCTTTGGGTAGTGTGCATAAGCAACTGCGACGAAGATCTCTCGAGTAGCGACAGATGAGGTAGAGAATTATTGAAACGTAAACTGAGAAGTTCATATACTGTTGGGCTATATAAGTAAAACGCTTTTAATTCACAATGAATATTTGAATATTTACTATAATTTTTTTCGTAAATGTAATTGGTTACTAAAAATTTTTTCGTACCCAAATGTAAATGTATGCGAACACAGTTTTTTTCGTAAAATTTTTAAGTACTATAGCGATTCATATCTGTTAAACTATGATATATTATGTTGTTAAAAGTAAACGGTTGCAAAAGCAAAAATTTCTGTGTTTGAAGCGAAAGGTACACTATCAAATTTTAAATAAAATAAATAATTAATTTTTATTCTTGTGAAAATGTTTTTTTTATGTACGTTTTTTTCGCTCGATATGCGGTGTATTGTCTTGGTTTTATCAATCGATTGGTTCGTGACGATGGTGACACACACTGCGGCTAGATGTTAACGCCCAGAATGTAATGTAGTATCGTTTTTATATGGGGAAAAACAGGGTTAATAATATTGGACCCCACAAAGTATTTATCGCTCCTTTATCAAAAGAGTGTCATAACTCAAAAAACACGATTTTTAAGTTAATAATGCAGTAATGTTCGTTGATTAATAATCTATATTGTGTCTCCGCTTTGTATGGAGATACACGGCGCTTGAAATCTTTAAACGCGTTTTTATCGAAACGCACTTTTTTGAGTTATGACACTCTTCTGGTAAATAAGCGATATGTACACTGCCGCTCAACTGAATAGGTTCACATAATTTTCCTTGCATATGGAATGTAAACATGTATTATGAATTTTAATAGAATTGGACATGTGTACCTATCTGAATGCGCTGGAAAAGTAGTTAGAAAAGATCCGTTATTTTGCATATTTTGTTTTCTTATGTAGTTCGCTGAATTCTATGCAAGATTTCAGCTCTGAATAGGTTCAGCTAATTTAATTTCAGTTTGCGATGAAATTTAGCAACGTAGCGACCCATATCCTCGCAGCAAATGCTGGACATATTTTCCTTTTATTGAATTTCAATTTTTTTAACTTTTGATTTTTTATTCCCAGGTCATCCTTTTATATTTTAAACTTTTTTTTATTTTAATTTTAAAAATAGCATTAATATGTAATTAATTACCTAAATTTATTTTAAATTCTATGTCGACTGTTCATAGTTAACATTAAATAAATAATTAAATTAAATTAAATTGGTTTCTAAATTTGTAATTTTATTTATTTTCTGTACATTAAATGCAAAATAGGTCGCGGAGAGCAATTGTCCGGCTACGAAAGAGGTCAAATCGTAAAAATCGACCAAAAAATGGAAAAAAGCCAAAATGTTAGTATTTTTTTTAAGAAACAGCAGAATATGGCAAAAAATATGAAAGGCGGTATCAAACATGCGACCATTACGGCAGGCTGGAGGCATATTATTCGAACTGCGTCCAATTCCCATCTCTCAGCACCCAAAATAAAGTAATTTGTAGTGTTAAGGCAAGTTTGTCATCTGTGAAACGTGTGATATTGTCGGATGATCATCTAAATCGATTGAAACTTAAAAAAAACACCACGTCGCCACTCGTGTAAAGGGGGCGTAAAGGTGTAGGGATCCAAAATGAAAAAAATGGTAAAAGACTGGATAAAGGCTCAAAACGTTAAATTACTCAAATAGCCTCAATTTTCACCTGCCCTGAATGTAATGGGAAATGTGTGGGGATTACTATCGCTGAAGGTTTATGAACTAGGCAGACTATCAAAATCATTATCGTCATTATCATCAGTATTATAAATAAAAGGTTTTACATAAAACGGAATATTGGTGAAGAACTTATAGTCAAATTAGTACAACAATAATTGTGATCCTATTCAGTTGACCAGCAGTGTATGTATGTACATACATATCGCTCGTTTACCAGAGAGTGTCATAACTCAAAAAACGCGATTTTTATGTCGCTCCACCTTGTATGTATGTATACACGGCGCTTGAAAACTTTAAACGCGTTTATCTCAAAACGCATTTTTTGAGTTATGACTTTTGGTAAACGAGCGATATGTATTTAGCTGCCGCCGCCGCCGCGCCGGTTCATTTTGACCACCGCTGCCGCTGCAAACCCCATCGGCGTAAATCTCTAATACAGACTGTTACACAGTTTACAGACGGACGCGACCAAATGACCTCCACCAATTATTGTTCGCACAGTTGAATAAACACAAAACTGCACCAAAAATCTATGAAGGTTACAACAAATACTTTTGGCAACAACCGAAAATTATGTAAGCAGTTTTCCTTTAAAGCTCTTATTCCCTCTTACCTGGTACTTTGTTATTGCTTATGATACTTAAAGACGACGTTTAAAGTATCGATTTAAATTTTCTGTACAGTAATATAAAAACGAACTAAAAGTTGCTGTAGCTATCAATATTTTCCATTAAATTTATTATGACAAAATAAACGCGCGTGTAGTAGAGTTGTATCGTTCAGTTCAGACACAGCTCAATTGAACGGTTCCTCAAACTGAACTAGAGATGGGCATGGGCTGCAATTTTTCGGAACGACCCAATTCGGCACATACAGTATGTCAAGAAACTGTTTACACACTGCAAAAACAAAATATTTTTGGACTTTGCATGGGAAAAATAGCGCTTTTGGTTAAGTTTTTTAAATTTTTTAAAATGCAGAACTGTTATACAGAGTATTCTTAATAAGTATGTACAAAAATAAAAACAAAATAATGTAAGGAACAATTTTTAAGCAACAAATTATGAGTTTACACATTTTTGACACTGTCAAGAAACTCTTTACACCAGGGGTGCCCAGGCCCATTGCTCCCATGGCTCCTTTGTTATTGTAATCGCTCCGAAGCATAGGCAGAGCCAATGCGTATATGTACACGGCTCCCGGCATATGCCAATGCTAATTGCAAAAACAATTTTTCACTTTCGTTTTGTTATCTCTATTCTTCATCTGCATTTGAGCAAGGTAACGGGACTTGCATGTGGTTGTTGTTGGGTCATAAAATTTCATGAACATTTTGTTGTTGCTTTGGCGACGCGCATCCACTTGAAGAAATTCTGTTATGCTTTTAGTTAGTGCATTGTCGACGCGTCATTTGACAAGTAGATATCACGAGGCATTTAAATTTAAATTAAAATGGATCGCTGGACGCAACATTTGTTTGAACGGAATTTTAAATATCAATTTCAATGCATTATTTGCAAAACTTTTGTACAAGAATTGTCTTTATTATAAAAATGTATCCCCCGATTTTTTTCAGTGTATCCATTGAAAACAAAAAAAAATTTCTTTACTAGTATTGGTGTTTTCGTTTGAATGTGTTGGAATTTGCTCCGTCATAAGCAGCGTTTTGGGCACCCCTGCTTTACACACTTCAGTTTTCGATTTTGTTTTGTTCTTTTCCAAGAAAAAACGGTACTTTGCCGTTAACTATGGTTATGCACGCTGTGATTGCATATCTTTAGATTTAATTTCAAAATCTGGCTAAATACGCATAAAATAGATCAATATACCCTGTTTTTTAGTTAGTAAACATGCCTGGAGCTATATTGACCTTTAAAGTGACCCAACTGACTTATTATAATCCCCAAATGGGAAAATCTGTACCTGAGCTAGTGGATATATTCCGTGTATCGCGAAAAACAATTTAAAATGTTTTAAATAGAGCCGAAAATGGCCGGAGGGGGATGCAAAGTATGGAAAAACAGTATTGAAGATCGGGCAGACCGCCTAATCACGCGAAGAGCTGTTCGGCCATTTAAAACGTAAACAGACAAAAGAACACGCCATTTTATGTGAATCCAGAGAGCGAGCGAGGAAAAAGCTGCGATATCGCTGGATGATTATCTTTTGTGATTTGAATGCGCTTTGCAGGATAGTTAAAAATTTTAAAATAAAATATATATTTTCAACCATTTTTAATGGGTACAGGGCATAGAAACTTTAAAATAGTGCATTAGGAATAAATGTTGCATCGGCCTATTTATTATTATGCTCTTATAATTCATTTCGGTTTATTTTATTTCAGTCATTTATGGTTTGCGGACGTTTTTATACCCTGTACCCATTGAAAAATGGGAAATACAGGGTTATTAACTTTGTCAGGATGTATATAACAAGCAGAAGGAGGCGTGGTAGACCCCACAAGGTATATATATTCTTGATCAGGAGGACGAGCCGAGTTGATTTAGCCCTGTCTGTCTGTCCGCCTGACCGTCTGTCCGTCTGTATGAACGCGTCGATCTCAGCAACTATAAGAGCTAGAGCAGCCGTTTTAGTCATTTTTGAAAGGTGTATACTATACGCAGAACAAGTTTATTTAAATTTTTGGATGCCACGCCCCTACCGCGAGCAATGGTCATAAATATGGTAAATTGAAAAATTTAACACATATAAATCTATCTAAATAAATTCTTTCCTCTACGAACTGTGGAGATGATTAATATCTACCAATTCTGCAAATTACAATTAAATCGGTTCATTATTAAAAGAATTATGATTAATAAGAGATATTTGTTTTTTATACCCTGTACCCATTGAAAAATGGGAAATAGAGGGTTATTAACTTTGTCAGGATGTATGTAACAGGCAGAAGGAGGCGTGGTAGACCCAACAAAGTATATATATTCTTAATCAGGAGGACGAGCCGAGTTGATTTAGCCCTGTCTGTCTGTCCGTCTGTCCGTTTGTATGAACGCGTCGATCTCAGCAACTTTAGGAGCTAGCGCACCCGTTTTGGTAATTTTTGAAAGGTGAATACCATACGCAGAACAAGTTTATTCTAAATTTTAGATGCTATGTCCCTACCGTGAATAATAACCATAAATATTATTATATTTGAACTAATTTGAACGCTTCGATCTCAGCAACTATAAGAGCTAGAGAAGCCGTTTTGGTCATTTTTAATAGGTGTATACCATACGCAGAACAAGTTTATTTTAATTTTTGGAGGTTACGCCCCTACCGCGAACATTGGCCATAAATATAATACATTGACCAATTTAAGACATATAAATTTATCTAAGTAAATTATTTCTTCTACGATCTGTGGAGATGATTAATATCTACCAATTTTACAAATTTCAATTTAAATCGGTCCATTATTAAAAGAATTATAATTAATTAAAGATCTTTATTATACCGTGTACCCATTGAAAAATGGGAAATACAGGGTTATTAACTTTGTCAGAATGTATGTTACAGGCAGAAGGAGGCGTGGTAGACCCCACAAAGTATATATATTCTTGATCAGGAGGACGAGCCAAGTTGATTTAGCCCTGTCTGTCTGTCCGTCTGTCCGTCTGTATGAACGCGTCGATCTCAGCAACTATAAGAGCTAGAGCAGCCGTTTTGGTCATTTTTGAAAGGTGCATACCATACGCAGAACAAGTTTATTCCAAGTTTTAGATACCACGCCCCTACCGCGAACAATGGCCATAAATATAATACATTGACAAATTTAAGACATATTAATCTATCTAAATAAATTCTTTCTTCTACGAACTGTGGAGATGATTAATATCTACCAATTTTGCTAATTTCAATTATATCGGTCCATTAAAAGAATTATGATTAATTAAAGATATTTGTTTTTTTTTTAATTTAATTTTGATGTATATGTAAGTAGTTGTAGGCTATGCTACATATAATAATATCCCGATATACCATTGGTCTCCTCGTGGTGTTCCCTGGGTATCGATTATATTTATTAATCGTTAGCGGATTCGAGCGGCGAAATAATATAAATAAAATATTTTTATTCAACATAGAAAGTTAGTATTCGGAATATTAATTGAATTAGATTCAAAATATATTTAGACCCTGTATTTAAAAAAATAAAAGGGTCTATTAATTTAGTGCAAATTACAGATGTATGTCACAGGCAGAAGGAAGCGTGGTAGACCCCACAAAGTATATATATTCTGAATCAGGATGACGAGCTGAGTTGATATAGCCATGTCCGTCTGTCCGTCCGACCGTCTGTCCGTCTGTCTGTATGAACATCTAGATCTCAGCAACTAAAAGAGATAGAGACACAATTTTTTGGAATGCAGGTTCTCTATTATCGTAAGCAGCACGAGTTTGTTTCAGATTTTGGATATCTCACCTCCTTCCTCCGCGAATCATCAAAAAACCACACTTACCTCAAAGATCTCAAAAATGATAAGTTCACAGCAACCGCAATAATGAAGCTACAGACTTGTAATTTGGCATGTACGTAGTCTATGGTATTCTTCACCGATGCTATATGATTATTTATGATTTGAATTAGAAATAGCAAAGATATGCAAGAGACAATCTTTTTCACAAAGCGTGTATGTGCCACTGCGGCCACAATAATAAAGCTACAGACTTGCAATTTTGTATGTACGTATCCTACAGAATTATCCGTCGATGTTGTGAATTACATTACAAACGGACAAGAAACAGCGAAGTTATGCAACAAACAATTTTTTTATTAATGTATGTAAGTGCCACAACAGCCACAGTTTAAAAGCTACAAACTTGAGATTTGGCATGTACGCAGCCTATGGCATTCTCCATCAATGCTGTGAATTACATTGCCAACGGAAAAGAAACAGCGAAGATAGCGCAGACAGAGAAGTCGCCTAGATCTTGCAAACTATACGAGCTAGAAATACCATTTTTTGGTATTTATGTTCTCCTATGCAACCATCAGATCAAGTTAGTTTGGGTTTTTTGCTAACTCCTTCCATTCTTCCGCTAACCGAAAAACCAAATTAGCAACAGTTTTCAGTTTTAAAGCTTCAGTTTTAAAGCTAAAGATTTGGGATGTGGCATGTACGTAGTCTATGACAATTCCCATCGATGCTGTGAATTACATTACGATCGGAAAAGAAACAGATGAGAAAACACAAAGTACAGGGTCTCCTACAGTCGGTTGCGTCCGACTGTAGCTCCGTCCTTACTGGTTTAAATAGAATACTGTACTAGCAAGGCTGATCTTTGGTACAGGGTATAAGACAGTCGGGCTTGCCATAATCATATCTCGATATATATTCACACTATACTATACACGTAAGATCAAACTCTGGTCAAAGTGTACAAATATTATTTCTTACGTTGTTAAACAGCAGAAAGTTGGTATTCGGAATAAAAATTGAATGAGACTCAAAATATATTTTAAATAGAATACTGTTCCAGCAAGGCTGATTTTTGGTACAGGGTATAAGACAGTCGGGCTTTCCCGAAATCGGGAAAATTGTATCGAAAATACTAAATTGTATCGAAATACTAGGCAAGATACGGCCACACTTTTCGCATAATAGTCGCATCTTGGATTATGCGGCTCTTATGTCCGTCTGTCTGTCTGTATCAACACCTAGAGCTCAGCAACAATAAGAGCTAGAGACACCATATTCGGTACTTAGGAACTCAAGTACTCAGGAGGCGTGGCACACCCCACAAAATACATATTTTCTTGATCAGGACCACAAGCCGAGTAGAAAATAGCCGTGTCCGTCTGTCCGTCTGTATGAACACCTAGATCTCAGCAAGAGTTAGAGACACCTTTAGGTTCTCCTATTCAGTAAGCAGATCAAGTTTATTTTAATTATTTTGATGTGCCTTGCATACGCGCCTAGCTTAGTGTGTGTGCATTTGATTATGATTCGATTCTTCGTGCGTTCGGACGTGTTTACTTTCGCTTGCGACTAAAATATTAATTAGACCCTGTACTTTAAAAAAGTAAAAGGGTCTATTAATTTTGTGCAAATGACAGCTGTGTGTAACAGGTAGAAGGAAGCGTGGTAGACCCCACAAAGTATATATATTCTCACTCAGGACGACGAGCTGAGTTGATATAGCCATGTCCGTCTGTCCGTCCGTCCATCTGTCCGTCTGTCCGTATGAACACCTAGATCTCAGCAACTATAAGAACCAAAGACACAACCTTTCCGGATTTAGGTAGTCAGCTAATGCAAGCAGATCAAGTTTGTTTCAAACTTTTGATATCTCGCCTCCTTCATCCGCGAATCATCAAAAATCTACACCCACCTCAAAAATCTCGAAAACTACATATAAACGCCCACAGCAGCTACAATAATAAAGCTACAATTTGGCGTAGTCTATGGATTTTCCACCGATGCTTTCAATTAAATTATGGTTTGAAATAGAAATAGCAAAGATATGCAAAGTACAATGTTTTTCAAAATGAATTTATGTGCAACTGCAGCCACAATATTAGACCTACAAACTTGGAATTTGACATGTATGTAGCCTACAGAAATATCCGTCGATGTTGTGAATTACATTACAAACGGACAAGAAACAGTTATGTAACAAACCATTTTTTATAAATGTATGTAAGTCCCACAACAGCCACAGTTTAAAAGCTATAGACTTGGGATTTGGCATGTACGCAGCCCATGGTATTATTTATCAATGCTGTGAATTACATTTTTAACGGAAAAGAAACAGCGAAGATAGCGCAGGCAGAGAAGCCACCTATATCTTGCAGACTATAAGAGCTATAAATACCATTTTTTGGTATTTGTGTTTTTCTATGCAGCCATCAGATCAAGATAGTTTGGTTTTTTTGATAACTTTTTCCATTCTTCCGCTAACCGAAAAACCACATTAGCAACAGTTTTCAGTTTTAAATCTACAGTTTAACAGCTAATGACTTAGGATATGGTGTGTACGTGGTACATGTCAAACTCCACCGATACTGTGAATTACGTTACGATCGGATAAGAAACAGCGAAGAAAACACAAGGTACAGGGTCTCCTACAGTCGGTTGCGTCCGACTTTAGCTCCGTCCTTACTGGTTTTCCTTTATTTCACCTCATATTTAATACTTATTTCTGTAATAACAGTTTAAGCTAACTTGTGTTAAACAACAGTCGGTGTTTTTCACTAGTTCGATAGCTTAAATATTTCGCTTTAATCAATTTAATTATTTTGTCTTCAGTTACAACAACAATTTGCACTGCTGCTTTGTCTTGTTTTGCTTGCAGGACAGTTATTCTTTGCGCTTTGCATATTATTGTTTTTGTTGTTCAACACTCTCGCGATCTTTTCGTTCTCTCTCGCGCTCTTGCTCCCGCAATCTCTTTACGCGTGTTGTTGTTGGTGCTAGCTTTTACTGTCTCTTTGTGCTTCTCACTTTCGTCGCGTGTGCGCCATTTGCTCTGTGTTTGCATATTATTGTACGTGAGTACGCTAGCGTCAATTTTCGTTTAACCCTAGAGTGCCTTTTTATACCCTGTGCTCATTTGAAAAATGGGAAAAACAGGGTTAATAACTTTGTGCGAATGTATGTAAAGCGGCCCATCCATGGCACATATGTTTGGCAATCCGTGTTTGATTTGACGAAAATTTTCTCGTGGATGGCGTTGCTCACAAACAAATTTCGTGAATGACACTTTGTTTGCGGAAGATAGAAACGTTTCTATCTTGCGCGTGTTTGAACACAAAATTTGACTGTGGATGGTGGAGTTCAGTCAAACATCATTTGTGAAAAGTTGCGCTAGCGTAAACATGTGGTGAAAATGGCCAAAAAAGTGCTGCTTAAATTTTTATTGGCCTGGAAAATGAGCCGGCGCTATGGAATATCAAAATTGATGATTTTTGCTCTTGTTTTTTCTTGAAAATAAAATTAAGGCAATCACAGCGTCATTATCCGCTGACATGTTGACTCGCTGAAAATTTTTTTCAAATTATGCTTGAAAGAATGTTTGCCCTCGTTGGTGGCAAACTGTCTTTTTTGGAATCAATCACGGATTGCCAAACAAATGTGCCGTGGATGGGCCGCTTAACAGGCAGAAGGAGGCGTGGCAGACCCCACAAACTATATATATTCTTGATCAGGGAGACGAGCTGAGTCGATTTAGCCTTGTCTGTCTGTCTGTCCGTCTGTCCATCTGTATGAACGCGTCGATTTCGGAAACTACAAAAGCTAGAGCTGCCAATTTTGACATGTAGGTAGATAAATAACGTACGCAGATCAAGTTTATTTCAAATCTTGAATGCCACGCCCCTGCCGCCCATAATGAATGAAATAAAATACATTCGCCTATTTAAGAGACAATAAGCTATTTACATAAATTCTGTTTTCAGTAGTTGGTAGGTCTATATCATACGCAGATGAGGCTATTTTCATATTTTGGATGCCACGCCCCTTTTACGCCTTATTCGAAAAAAATCGAATAACGTAATATTGAACGTAGAATGTTGTTATTTGGAACATATACTCTCTTTCATAATATTTAATTATCTTGAAAAGCGCATTGAAATCGGTTGATAAACACAGGAGTTATTAGCGAAACAATTTTGCAGGCGGCAACTCGCCGCCTCTAGCAGCGCGGCCGTTAAAGCTGGAACACATAACAAAGTAAGAAGAAGAGTTGCTGAAACGTTTTGTATGGCATTTAAAATATAGGGTACAGGGTATTCTACAGTCGGGCCCGTCCGACTGATCTGCCCCGTCCGACTGATCTGCCCCGTCCAAATTTTTATACCCTGTACCCATTGAAAAATGGGAAATACAGGGTTATTAACTTTGTCAGAATGTATGTAACAAGTAGAAGGAGGCGTGGTAGACCCCACAAAGTATATATATTCTTGATCAGGAGGACAAGCCAAGTTGATTTAGCCCTGTCCGTCTGTATGAACGCGTCGATCTCAGCAACTATAAGAGCTACAGCAGCCGTTTTGGTCATTTTTGAAAAGTGTATACCATACGCAGAACAAGTTTATTCTAAATTTGATTCTTATACCCTGTGCCCATTGAAAAATGGGAAAACAGGGTTAACAACTTTGTCAGAATAAATGTAACAGGCAGAAGAAGGCGTGGCAGAGTATGGCAGAGTAAGTATATATATTCTTGGTCAGGGAGACGAGCTGAGCCGATTTAGCGATGTCCGTCTGTCCTTCTGTTTGGATAAACGCGTCGATCTCAGCAACTACAAAAGCTAGAGATTCCGTTTTGGTTGCTATAGATAGAGGTAGTAATCATACGCAGATTAAGTTTGTTTCGAAAGTTTGATGCCCCGCCCCCTTCATGCCCAAAAATCAATAAAACTCACATAACCTAGAATTTTTATAAAATTGTATATAAAATAAAAGGTCCAGGGTATTCTATAGTTGTATATTTCTTTGGGTATTTTTAATCAAAGTTCAATTAATTTCACACCGGAAAATAAAGTGCGTCAATAACTAGTTAGAGTTGCTCTTTTCAATACATTTTTTGCAAGCTATCGCATCTGTTAGCATTAGCATAAACAGCTGATTTATAATAACGTGAACATGTTAAGCCCGTTACAATTAAAAAACTCATAAAAACAATGCTGCACAGCCATTAACATACAAAATAAAAAAAAAGGTCAGATTTCCGAATAAAAAATAGAAAAAAAGGACAGATTTCTGGTATGCGGATGTTTTGCATTTTTTTTCCGGATGAAGCGTTAAAAACAGGACAGATCTGTCCGGAAAAAGGACAAATTGGCAACACTGATCAATGGAAGTTCTTCAACTCCTATCAGCTCATGTTATTTAACAGAATGTTGTTTAACAGAGACTCGCCGAACACAACCAGAATCAGGTCCCTCATGGATTGACACCTGGCGATCAGTACAGAAAGCAAGGCCTGTGTGAGTTCGTTATTATTGGTCTGTTTTGCTTTTCCTTCTTTCATTTTGTGTGTGTACGCCTACCATTCCTTTCTGTTTTGCTTATGCATATATGTACATATATGCCCTCATGCTTGTGTATGTGATGATTTGCCAGCGCTTGTAATTTTTGATATTTGAGAATCTTTTTTTATGTAAAATATTCTTTATTTACATCTGCCCAACGTGCAAATTATTTAAATTGTGTGGTAGATTGACTGAGAGAAACAGAGATCAACAGGGTGAATCCTTTTCATCCTGTAAGTCGTTGAGCTTTTGATGATGATGATGTTACTGTTACTGATACTCATGCAGAGTGCTTTGAATACAGTCCTCTCCTGGTGTAGAGGCATAGGCCTAAACATGAATCCCAAAAGGCGGTCTTAGTCCCCTTCACCAAACGTTACAAAATTCAATTAGGTCTAATTTTTATCGATGGTGCCAAGATAGAGCCATCCAACGAAGTCAAATACCTTGGGGTCACCCTGGATAGACGACTGAATTGGAATGCCCATCTCGGCAAAACGCTCACAAGAGCCACGCAGGCTCTGTGGATCTGTCGTCGCCTTGTTGGTAAGATGTGGGGCCTAACCCCCAAAAACATCATGTGGATATTCACCATGATGGTAAGACCTGTTGTAACTTATGCTGTCCTTGTATGGTGGCCAAAGACGCAACAGGTCACCGCCGCCTCTAAATGTAGCAAACTACAGAGATTGTTATGTTTAGTGCTGACAGGTACCATGCGTACATGTCCCACTGCAGCTATTGGGTTAATCCTTGGACTAACACCGCTGCATTTGTTATTCATTATTCAGAAGGCAGCTTGCAAAAGTATCCTTCGTATAAAGCTTACTACTGGGCTGCTATACGCCAACTCCAGGCATGCTAGCTTACTTAATTTGGTTCCTGGTTTATCGATCTGCACCAGAGCAGATTTTAAGACCAAGGAACTTTGCTTCGGGGCAAAATTCAGAACTCTCTTTCCAGACCGTACGGAATGGATTGATGGCAACCATTGTAATGATCCCGGGAACCTGCAATGGTATTCTGACGTGTCGAAAACTGACAAGAGAGTTGGTGCTGGTGTGTATGGACCCAACACCAAAACCTCTATTGCAATGGGCTCTTGGCCCAGCGTTTTCCAATCTGAGGTTCGTGCTATTGAGTTCTGCTCCAAACGCATACTATCAAGTGGTATAAGAAGAGCCAACTTACTATCTTCTCTGATAGCCAAGCTGCCATTCGTGCTCTCTCCTCATGGAAGATCACCTCAAGGCTGGTAGCGGACTGCTGGCACAGCCTCCAGCAAATCTCCACAAGAAACAAGGTTTCACTCTGTTGGGTACCAGGTCACTCAAGTATCCCTGGGAATGAAATAGCTGACGAACTAGCAAGGGCCGGTTCGGACGCTCACCTCATCGGTCCTGAGCTCTTTTGCGGACTCAGTTGAACATCTGTCAGGAACATCATCGGATGTTGGCTGATGGATGAAACGAAAAAATTCTGGTTAGCTCGGGGTGGCATGCGCCATACTTGGAAGCCAATCACCCCCTCGCACAAAAGAAAAGCACTGGAGCTTTCCAAGGCGGAGTTAAGACTTCTCGTGGCCTATCTCACAGGTCATCACAAGCTTAACTACCACCCTCACAAAATGCGTCTATCTCCAGACCCAGAGTGTAGACTCTGCAAGGAAAATGATGAGACTGCCATACACATATTATGTGACTGTCCAGCCATAATATGGACTAGAAAACAGTTTCTGCGCAAAGAGCTTGTGAGTCCTGCACATTTACAATCCACTCCAACAAAAGACCTACTCGCCTTCATCAGGGAGGTTGAGTTGCTTTTGGTACCATAGGGAGCTAAGGTGGTACAAAAGATCTTCCGGTCGCAGTACACTACACCATCTGTTGTTTGACAGACTCCCTCCTTAATAATAATAATACTGATTTTTGTGATTTCTTCGTAGACAGATGGAATCTTCAGATCTCGTTTTATTGTAGTACGCACGTAGTACGGGGAGTTTACTATCTGCCTAAGTATTCTGCATTCTGATCTTTGAAGCTTTTTAATGTTTGTGAACGAAGCAGTGCCCCAGAGCTCTATTCCATAAGTCTTCTGGACAGCAACCATGACATTGACTGACATTGATTTAATCTTTTCATCAATGTTTTGTTTCCATGAAAGCCTCCGATCCAATGTCATTTCCAGGTATTCCGGAATGATAGAGCCCTTCAAAGAGATAGGTGGGCAACTTAGGGAGTAAGTGTTGTGGGAAGAATTGTCTGCGTTGATGACAATATTCCAGCGTGTTAGCCAAGGTTGCTGGTCATTGAGGACATGTTTCACTTCTGACTGTCAGTGATTCTGTTGTCGGCTAAACAAACAAATGCTGTGTCATCCGCGTATGTGCATGTTGTGAAGTGATTTTGTGATGGTAGCGGCATGTCGGCAGTATATACCGAATATAGTATTGGGCCAAGGACGCTTTCCTGATGTACTCCAGCACACACATCCTGAATAGAGGATTCAGCTTGGTTGGGTCTGACGTAGAATCTTCTATTCTTGACAAAGTCTTTCAGGAACAGGTAGTTAGGCGTGGGAAAGATCCTTTTCAGTTTGTGTAGCAGACCTTGATGCCAGACCCTATTAAAGGCTTGCCGCAAGTCCAGGAAGACTGCTGCATAATACAGCTTGTTCTCAAAAGAGTCAAGTACCTTGCTCATAACTCTATGGTACTGCTGGGGCGCTCCGTGGCCATGTTAGAAATTAACAATGCTTGCTCGAGCGCTTGCTTTTGCCGTCGGGACTTTGTCGTTCGATCGTATGAAGCAATGCGACTTTCTGCGTTGCTTGTAGATTGTTGTTGGCGTTGCTTGTACGATGCTTGCAATTGCAACTTAATTGTTTGCAGTACTTGGTTGAACCTATTTTCTTGTTTGGTAACTAGTATAGTAGTAGGCCGCGGGGCCACTGGAAAGGCAAGGAGAAATACGTGTAACTATGGGAGCCTCTTGGTTACCATAGTATGCGCCGTCCTTGCTCTTTACCAGTGGAAGTGCGACTACACTCTCCTCGTGAGGGCAGCTGGAAGCAGATCCATGGCAAGTCTATGTCTATGCTATGGATGCTGACTAATAGAAGTCGGGCTTAGAAACGGAAATACTCCTAACAAATCTCCCCAACCTAAGGTGGAATAGCATATGCAGAGGGGTGCATGGCCGATGGGTTGATCGGCCTCTAATATGCGAACTCTGGATACATATCGGCTGAGGTAACAGGCTATGCCTCAGCGGACCTTCCTTTCCTGTACACTCGTGGGATCCAATGGAACAAATCTCAAAAACTTTATACACAGAGCAAGATACAGCTCAGAATGCAACACTCCAGGCGGAAACGTCCACGGTTAATCCATCATCTAGCACCGCAGCCACAGGGCTGCCGGCTACCACCCTGGGCAACGGTGACATTGGTTGTATTCACCAGGTTACCGCTCCATGGATCGATTACCCGATAACCGATAAAAGCAACCCAGAATGGATCATAAAATTGGAGCGCATGGACCATAAAATTTTTCAGATCCATCGCTGCTTTTTCCTCTCCATTCATCGAAAGACGATAAAAACAGCTTATTTCAATTCAAAATGTAAACAAATATAACAAAAAGAACTGTATGCATTTTAAAAATTAATTATTTGAAGAGTTTCTGCATAAAAGACTGTTGCAAGTTGCAAAATGTATCAAACGCATTCACCAGGTTATATCGTATTTACACTGAGCCCGAATCACGAAATGGAATATTCTGCCATAAGCAATCTGTGGGTAGAAGAAAAGCCGCATAATCCAAGATGCGACTATTATGCTGAAGGTGTGGCCGTATCTTGCCTAGTATTTCGATACAAATTTAGTATTTTCGATACAAAAATGTGGCATATCGATAGCAAACAGCTGTTTACTACAGCTAATAAATTTAAAAACGCCCGCAAATATAAAATGACTGAAATGAAAATAAGCGAAATAAATGATAAAAGCAAAAATATAAATGGACCGATGCAACATTATTTCCAAATGAACCATTTTAATTGTTGTTACTCATTTTTATGCACTGTACCCATTAAAAATGGGTGACAATTTTTATTTTTTTTTTACAATTTGTGACTAAACTGAAAAGCGCATTCAAATCAAAAAAGATAATAATGTAGCAATATCGCAATTTTTGTCTAGCTCGCTTTCAAAATGCACATAAATTTGCGCGTTTTCTTGTTTGTTTACGTTTTCGCTGGCCGAACAGCTGGTCGCGTGATTCGATTCTTGGTGTAAACACTTGAATCACGTTTGGAATATTCCGCTCAGTGTAAAAACGCTATAAAATCTCGTGGAGCGCATGTAGCATACAATTTGTGCGCTCCATGGGATAAAATTATCGCTCCATGCAGCGAAGACACATACAAACAGCTGTTTAAATTTGAAAATGTAAACAAATAAATAATAGATACTTGGTTAATATTGGTTTCTTATCCGGTCAGATCAAAATTCACAGCGTCAATAGAGAATGTCATAAGCTAGTTACGTACCAAATTACAAGTCAATAACTTGAAAGCTGTGGCTGCAGTAGCTTTTTACGGTTTGCTGGGGAAGGGGGGGAGGTATCCAAAATCTTAAACAAACTCGTTCTGCTTACTGAATAGGGGAACCTGAATCCCGAATATGGTGTCTCTAGCTCTTATAGTTGCTGAGATCTAGGTGTTCATACAGACAGACAGACAGACGGACAGACAGACAAACGGACAGACGGACATGGCTATATCGACTCGACTTGTCGTCCTGATCAAGAATATATATGGGCATTTCCACAAAAAGGTCCACCGCGGCCAAAAAATTAAAATTTCTTAAAAATGATATTTTCAACATTTTTAACATTAGGAAATGTTAAAATTTAACAGATTTGAAAATATCTATTATAATCTATTATAGTTTTCAAAAAATTCGAATGCAAAGTCGCGAAAACGCATTTTTTGTCGTTTTGACGTTTTTTAGGGCATTTTTTTTTAAACAGCTTCTCAAACAGAAGCACCATGCTCTGTCATTTGTTTTCAAAATCACTCCTGTTATGTAAAAATAAATATTTCCAATTATTATTGTCAATTTAAAAACATTTTAACCATTTATTCCTTAAATACTTTCCAACAATAACAAAAACATACATAAAAATGGTCCTGTGCCAAAAGTCCCGTTACTATTTTTTTTAAATTGAATTAAAAAAAAAATGCAAGTCCTCTTTGAAAAAAATCATAACCATTTTGAAGAGGCATCCATGCACAAGAGTTTAAAATTTGTTGCATTAAAATATTGCCACTGGATTCGCTGAAATTGGCGATTGAATTGGTTGACCTCAAATGCCACTACCATTTTCGTCCGATGACAAATGACTTGAATTTTTCAATTTTCTGAAAAATGAAAAGTTACCCAAAATCAATCTTTCCACCAATGAAAGAGCTAATTAAATGATATATGTTAAGCCTTAAAAAAAAAAATCGCTTCCTTTTTACAGTTATTTTACTTTAAACGCGTACGAATGTACTGTGCGCGACTGTGGAAATGCCCATATACTTTGTCGGGTCTGCCACGCCTCCTTCTGGGTGTTACACACATTTCCTCTTTGCACTAAGTTAATAGACCATTTTACTTTTTTAAAGTAAAGGGTCTAAAAATGATATTTTAAGATGGTAATCAAATATCTGGACCTAAAATTTTGTAATCTTAAATATCTATGTATATTTATTTTACTATTCCCTGTAATAATTATTCTATTTATTTATGTAAAAATTTAAAATAAATCACTATGTATAGTGCAGACTTTGTTGATGAACATGGACGAACCAGAAGGAAACAAACAAAAAACGCAGTGCAAATTATTATTATAATATTCTGTATGCAGCTTTATTGAACTATTCATTCATTTCTTGTCATCCACTGCAACAAATAACAATTAAATTAATAATAACTACCCATTTTATTTGCTTAAAAGGGTACTTTTGCGCCAGATTTCAAATTTATTATCAGCTGTATGCAAATGCCATGGAGCGCACCCATAGAGTAACTAAAACAAGAGTGGAATTGTCCCGCCCCCTGTCGTCGTTATCGATGGAAATGTTTCAACCCGGATCGGATCGTGTTATTTAACAGAATGTTATTTAACAGAGACATCCAGAGTGAGCTCTTCGACGATTGACACCAGGCTATCATCACTGAAAGCAAGGCCTGTGTGCGCTCGCTGTAAATGTTTTTTGTTTTGCTTTTCCTTCTTTCATTTTGTGTATTTCTCTCATGCTGTCGTGTGCTCACATACGTATGCACGCATGTATGTGTGGCTTCTGAACGGGAAGAGCTAAGTTTAATTGTTGGGAGACCCTTCACAGTCGTTGACTTACTAGACATCCTCCTCAGCTCGCAAAACAATTTTAATGCAGTATGCAACATGGCAGCAGAAATTATCAAATCCCTGCGTCGCGCTGAAAGACTGCGCAACCAAAATTCAAATCCTAGATAGTACCTAGTGACGGCTTTCATGCCATCTCCCCCTCGCGAAGTAATACCTAGCGGTTGTACCACGAGAGGGAAACGGTGAGTAGGGGTGGGTTTTACTGGGTGAAAGTCCCAGACTCAGGTTTTTAACGCTTTCCCCCCTATACCAAAAAAAAAAAAAAAAATGTATGTGTGGCTTGTGTGGAAGTGTTTTTGTGATAATTTGAATGATTTGCCTTCGCTTACAATTTTCATAC
>JAWNNJ010000046.1:0-179126 GCA_035045125.1 Hypselothyrea guttata
ATGCGAACGTTTGTAATAGGCAAAGGGACCACATAACAGATCCCATAAAGTTATATATTCTTGATCAAAAGTCAAGTCAATTTAGATGCCCATTTGGATGCCACTCCCATTCCGCTTATAATTTGCGAATTATAATTAATTGATCTATTTAAGAAATACGAATCCATCTATATAAATTCTGTAGTTGTTAGCGGTCATTTTTATCTTCCAATTCTGTAAATTATTCAAAATAGGTCCATAAAATAGGTCAAAATATAGGGTACAGGGTACTCTACAGTCGGGCGCTTCCGACTGATTGGCTCCGCCCATTCTGGTTGTAATTGGTTTATTGCCACACAATAAACGTTATGCTATATTTAATGTGTAGCTCATTCTACCTTGTATAACCCAGCGTATTAACCTACATATTCATATGAATTTATATATACATATACATATGTAAGAATATGTACATGTAGAATACATATTTATATGCACATTCGGCATGTTTGTTTAAACTTTTTGTTGGGCTCAATTAAAAATTGTTTACTTAATTCGTGGCAGTCGTACGTTATAATTTTAATTAAATATATATACCCTTTTTGTTTTAAATAGATCCGACAATGAAATGGAATACAATTGAATTTTCAAAGCGAAGTTCGTGAATAATGCAAAATACAGCTTTAGTGGCTGGCATGTGCAATAAAAAAGAAATGTTTCAACAGCGTATTGAATGAATGTGAATTTGTTTGATTTATAAATTCATCATTAACCCTTTCGACCCCGACGTTGCCTGTGAGCAACTTCACCACTTTAGCGATTAATGGCGTGTTCTCCTTTTGTTTATATCAGTTAACTTTTATTAATAACAGTACCTCTATGTATCCTTTCTTGAATTAAGCAAAAATGATCAAATTCGAAGATCATTTGGCGAAGTTATAGTGAAAAGACTGAACGCGCATCGCTTAAAATTTGATTTTGAAATTCAGTGGATGAGCCGAAATTAGTAATTTACTAATATAATATATTGACTAAATTGAAAAAATAAAATTAATAGCACTTAAACTAATGTTGAACTAAACAGTGGCAAACTTAAAATAATATAATTTTGTTTAATAAGAAAGAAAATTATTTTCAAAGTTGTGAAGTTGCTTGTGGGCAACCTTGGGCCGTAGTGGTAATAAACGTACACCCGTCACCATACAAATAACACACTACAAAAATGTAACTTTTTTTATGCATAGCTCGTTTGTTATACATCCGATTTAAATAATATTGATCTTAAATGATTAGTCTAATATCCCATATGAATCACATGTATTATTTTTACCGTTATCTTTTTCCGTTTCCGATTTTTGCCTAATTTAAGTTCGAGACAGCTCATTTTGACCTGGCCACTTTGTTATTGATAAAGCTGATTTCAATTTTCGAATTGTTTTCGCTTAAATATTAGTTATATTGGTTAAGTATATTATAAAATTAATAAATAATGCTAAAATGGGTAGTGAACGGCGTTGCCAGGTTGCGAAAAAGAGTCTTATGTAGAATATAAGCAAATACAAGGAAAATCTACCTGTAATTGCTATTTTAGCTAAATTTTTCAAGAATTGAGCATACAACTAACTTAATTTAATAACAGCAACTAGTTTTAATTATTCTTAGAAAATAAAACGAAAGAGTTTTGCGGTAAAATTTCTTGTATTTTGGTGCAAAGCACCTGCTCAATGCAAAGTTTGGTTTTACCAGATCTCGGATTCTTCGGCTAACTTTTCTTTTGACCAAAACTTTATTGGGGCTTATTCATTCAGATATTCTTGTTATATTAGTACCATATTTTTATTAAAATTCCTGCGTAATCCTTCGGAACTAGGCAAAAGGATCAGCGTCGCTCATACGTGCAACTGGCCTATCAATTTTGGGATCATTTATTTTAGCTTTAGCTGTTGTTTTATTTTTTCAAATGAATAAATATTAGTTGCTGTTACTAAATTAAGTTAGTTGTATACAAAATTATCAGAAAAGTTCATCATAACAGCCATTTTAAAACGATTTTCCCTGTATTAGCTTATATTCTTCAAAAGACTCTTTTTCGCAACCGGGCAACGCCGTTCACTACCCATTTTAGCATTATTTATTAATTTTATAATATACTTAACCAATATAACTAATATTTAAGCGAAAACAATTCGAAAATTGAAATCAGCTCTATCAATAACAAAGTGGCTAAGCCAAAATAAGTTCTCTCGAACTTAAATTAGGCAAAACTCGGAAACGGATAAGGATAACGGTAAAAATAATACTTGTGATTCATGTGGGATATTAGAATAATCATTTAAGATCAAAATTATTAAAATCGGATGTATAACAAGCGAGTTATGATCGGAAAAAATACAAACTTTGAGTATGCTATTTCTATGGTCATTGCTATACCACCATGGCCCAACGTTGCTCACAAGCAACTTTCGCTAGCGCCCATACCAATGGGCGTGGCAACTTAATTTTTTTTGCTAAAATCTTACAAAATTAACACAAGTAGATTGGCATCAAAAAAAAAATTTTCACTCTACGGAGAAAAATGCGGGGTCGAAAGGGTTAAATATGCAAATATATTATTCATAATTGAAATGGGTATTTTTGCACAAAGTGAGCTATGAGAAGATTGTAAAACATACAGAAATTAGAGATTTTTTTGTTTTAAATATATATCATTTTAATTGTACCTTTCATTTATTTGTATGCCGTTTTTAGATTTTTATTTAAACATCAATGTTATTTTAGTGAATTTATTGATATGAATTTTTTGTTTGTATTGGTTTTAAGTTTTCTATTGACAAATAAATGAATAAAACTGTTTTATAAATGGAATTATTTGAGCAGATCTGTTTAAGCTTATTTTACTGTGCATAAATTCAAGTTAAAGAAAGCTGCAACTTTTAACACAATTTAAACAGTTTCAAACTGCAAGATACAATGCAACATGGTGTTTAATGCCATTATATCTAGCGCCCACATGAAAGTTGCAGCTACTAGTGTTGACTGAGGATTGTCTAGAGATACTATTTGATGTCACAGCCAATTCATGGAAATTATGAAGCCCGCTTTCAGTCTCCAGCATTCCAAAGCAACTTATGGTATGCCAAAAAACCAAAAAAATCTAAAAAAGAAAGAGAAGACGAAAAGGCAATCTGAAGAGACGCCCACGCGACAAAAGCCGAAACGAAGACGAAGACGAAGGCGAAGAATGAAGCTGAGAAAGATGCGTTTAACTGTAAGCTGATGGCCGGGTTGGGTCGAACTCGAGCCGCTCCTTACTTAGGCCCGGCCTTTTGTAGTTATATCAAGGCAAATATCTCAAATTTCAATGCACATTTTGCCAAGATGAAAACAAGCCAACAAAATAAACTATGCATGGCTGTGTGTGTGCAAATCTCGACCGGCCTGCTGGCACACATTTCAACATCATCATCGCTGTAGGAAGGTCTGCCAGGCGACTTTGACTTCGACTCAGAATGAGAATGAGATCGAGTTGAGGAGCCGGAGAAGGTTTAGTTATTCCATGGTTAGCCGTCCTTTAGCGCTGCTTCGTCGTCGTCGTCGTCGTCGTCGTGTGTGCCGCCCATCAAACAAAGCAGCGAAAATGGTAGGAAATCCAAATGTATCTTTGTATCTTTGTATCCCTCATTTTGAGTATCTCTAAATATGCATGTGTGCAAAGAGATGCCAATGTGTCTGTCTGACTGTCCGTCTGTCCGTCTGTCTGGCTGTGTGTGTGAAACCACAAAAAAGGCTAGCATTGAATGCACTGAAACTGGCTTGAAACTCCGGCGCTGGGCTCACGGCTCACTTAGTCATCAACGCAGAGGGAAACCGCAACGTGTCCCATTTAAGTGAACCCAGAGTAAAAAGATAGTGAGTGCTGCGTACCCCAATGGTCATAAAGCAGCAACAGTAACAGCAACAACAGCAACAGTAACAGCAACAGCAGCAACAAAAGGCAACGGCAGGCGATATCCTTGAGTGCTCTGGCCAGTGCCACAGCCAGTGCCAGGCCATTAGCCGCAAACGAGAAATGAAGATTATCTAAAAGATACATGCGACGACGTTGGACAGTCAGAACGACGACCGACTTCGGCCGATGGACGAAGCGAGCCAGTTTCATTACAACGAAAATTTGTATACCCTGCAACAATTGGGAAGGGTGTTCCATAGAGACGAAAGGGCGCAGAAGATAATTCAAAATCGATTGGTAAAGAACAAGAGCGGACATGTCGCCGCTTTCTTAAACAACAGAAAGAAAGTATTTCGAACGTATTATATAGAATTAACTTTAACAATACATAAATATCTATATAATATTAGTTATACTACATGTCAGTGATAGCAAATTTGTGTTTTATTATATTATTTATTTCGTATTACCTTTATTTCACAAGTCACAATTAACAAGAAGTCAGACTAAAATTAAAATTCCCCCAAGGTGCTTGTATCTTTTTTAAACAGTTTATAAAATAGCTATAATACCTAATTAAACAATTTAAATTCTATGGATAATTATTTCGTGAATAAATTCTAGATTGGCCAATTTAAGATTACTCAAAATCTAAAAATATTTCTATTGTATTTAATTATATATTAAATTGGCGGTTAGCTTCACATTTCCACATTTCAAATAATGGAAGATACATGTTTATAAAACTTTAAATAATAATATGTAGGTATACAGCCCCTTTACGACATTTAAGCTTATACAAAATACAAAATTTTAAGGGTGGTTTTTTTATAAATCAAATATTTATAGATAACCAACTTAATGTTGGTTGAGGTGCCTAGGAAATATTTGTGCTTTCTGATTTTCATTGTAAGGGTGCCCTCAAGAACAAATTAATTGAATTATTATCCATGTCTGCATTAAAATATTTACCCAATCGTATTATGTTTTCACATTTTGTGCGCAATAATTAAATTAACTTTGCTAAATTGTCAAATGTGAATGTGATAATGTACAAATTGAAATCAATTATTTGTCGTTTCGTAAAGAATATCGTTACATGAATCCGATTACATTTTTGACAATATTACCTAGACTGAGTACGCGGTATCTGTTAGTCGTGCAGTTCTCAGCGCGATCGTACTGGCGAATTTTTTCATTTGTTTTGTTTCAACGCCATTGTCTAGGCATCCGCCTGGCTCGGGTGGTGTCCGAAATGTAACTTATGCTGTAGCCAAAAGCTGATGCCTGCGACTCGCCTGCATTTCATTTCACATGCATTAGTGCGGAGCTTGTGGCAGTGGCAAGGGGGCGCTGCAGAAGGGCCGGCGGTAGGGGCCACTGCCAGAGACAGAGACAGGGACAGAGACAGAGACAGGGACATGGACAAAGAAAGAGATGGGGAGACAGAGAGCCTTGGTCTCTCAGTTTCAGACTGGCGCGAAGCGGCTTTTGTGGCCTGGCATTGGAGGCGCCATTGTTTGGCATACTTTTTCCACACACACACACACATGCATGCATACAATATACACACACATGCATACAACATACACACACATGTGTGTGTTTGTAGTTGCGCCTAGTTTTCGCATAGTTACAGTTACTGGCCGCCAGGCAGACAATGGCATACAAAAGCTGCAACTGCAACAATGTTGGCGATGTTGAAGACGAAGCCGATGATGATGATGACGGCGATGATGATGATACGATGATGATGTTGTTGCAGATGAGTTTGGCAGGCCTCACATTGTATTGACCTGTTGTTTTTGTTGTCTTTGGCATTGCATAATTGTTTTATTAGCTACATACATTTGCCTAAGCCAAAATCCGTGCCCAGTTTTATGCATTTTGTGTATCTTGCAGATACTTCTTGGACGTGCTCATGCCAAAGCCTTGGAGCATTATTTTTTGCCCTCTCTACTTTGTGCAAGTCCGCAGCATGCCTTGCCCCATGTGGGTGATTATAGGCATAGAGTAGTATAGTAGTTTAGGTCACAAATAACAAAGCAAAGCAACACACAACAGAAAATAGGATCTCGAGAGCTCAGGCTCCAGGCTCCAGGCAGCAGTCGGAAAATGCAGTTTGATTACTCTGTGACAGTGTTTCAAAGAGGAAAACCAACAATGTTATGATTTTCAATTAGAATTCTGTACAGCTCGGTGTACGAATTAGAGCAAGTTTTATGAAATTTCTAGTCTATTTCCAAACAAGCAAGGACGGAGCGGATCAGTTGGGCGGGAGTCTACTGTCAGACGTAACCGACCTTAGGAGACCATGTACTTCAATAACTTCAATAACCGTTGCTAGGTATATATATACTATATATATACTTTATACTTTTATTTAGGTAAAGGGCCTAAAAATATGAGAACTTCTGATTATTGTCAACATAGTTAGGGAATAAATGTTAAATATACATTTAGAGTTTGCTTTTGTTCCATTTCTTTTTAAAATGTTAACAAATTGGTCATTATCTAATTACAAGAGTTTGTAACTGAAATTGACTGTAATTTCCTGCCAGCTTTAATATTCTTGAATTTTAAACAACGCCTTATGCAATTATGCATACCACAACATAAAATACAATCCGTATATCCATTGTTTACTGTATTAGCTAACGACATTCAAATAATTAATGAGCTGTTGGCAGATAGAAACTTTCGTGAATTAAGCATGCTAATTGAACAACAAAATGTGCATTAAATATTGTAAAGAATAACATATACTATGTTGATAAGTCAATTTGTTTTTTCAAATGTGAATATACAGTCTTATACGCTTCTTTTTTACTGCTCCCATCTATTTTTCTATCACAAGGAAATTTGTGAATTTTGTTGTAAATGCAGTTGAGCTTGACGAGATTTTTAAATTTTAAATTTTGGGAAACTATATAAAAACGAAATTCGCGAATTCTCGAACAAAACGTAAGAAACGGTCTAACAATCTGCCAGCGCAGATCGCATGATAATCTGAATCTGGCAACGCCAATCGCCATTCGCTGTATTAAATGTTTTTCCTCCAAATTTAATATTTAATAAAATTTGTAATTTAATCAGTAATTGTTTAGCAAACGTTTGAAAGCAGGGCAAAACGGTCTAACGGGTTATTGACCCTTTGTAATGCAAAGTTCAGAGTCCCAAAGTGGCGAAGTGTTTTTTCCTTGTATGAAACGTCATATAATTAATACACCACTTCCAACATTATAAATATAATAAGGTTATTAATTTCATAAATATAAGTGCACCATTTACTTATAAATTCCGATAGCTCGTATAGTTCGTACAGTTCCTTAGTATTCATCTCAATTCCGTGAACACAATACGAACAAAACGATGAAATTTCGCTCACCACTAATTTGTTCTACTACAATAATTTTTGTTTTTTTATTTTTTATACATCGGCAAAGGATCTATACGGGATAAAATCAAGTTCCATTAAGGAGTGCAATAAAAAGTGTTTTGGATTAAATACGAAATGCGATAATGGAAACTGCAATTGCCTAGATGGCTATTATGAGGAATATTTAAATGATTTGTCTTGTATAAAAAACTATTGTAATCCTCAGTGCAAAGAAAATGGAATATGCTTAAGTAGTAAATGCCTGAAGGGATAATGGCCATTTTATTCAAACTTTCGACAAAATGTTTCAAATTTTATTTTACGATAATAAATCTATGAATCGTGTAAGAAATAAAAGGCAAATAAATATAATAAACCGATACAAGGTTCGACATCCTGTAATAGTGCATACTGTATTTATACCACCAACATCCGAAACTACCTATGGGAATCCATCCAATGCTTCACCTGCTCTAGTGATATTGATAGTATCACTCCTACTTATTTTTGCAGCGCTGCTTTTATATTGGAAATACAAGAAATAACAATATGTAAAGATTTATATTTGTATCATTTAAGATTTTTAAAGATATAAACAATAACTGAGATTTTGAGATACCGCAACTTGTTATTCAAAATATATTTATACACAGTTATTGCGGTTTAACACATTTAATGTACACTGAATTTAAAAAGTTAGACATTAAAAAAAAAAAAAAAATTAATTATTATGGATTCTAAATATTATATACAAAATATATTTATAAATATAATTCTCAATAAATACGCATATTTAAATTTTTTTCTTTAAATTTGTATATCTTTATATAGTATATATACTACTTGTATATAGTTTTCGTGAATCTCATTCAGCAATTTCAGTGAATAATTCCTTAAAAGAATCGTTCTACGGACAAATCGAACTATCGAACTAAATAATACCAATTTAGTGGATACTGTTGAAGCTGTTTAAAAAGAGATAATATACTATATAATAATATAAATACTTGTAATATACATTATATGACGAGTGGCATGATAAAGGATTTTATTAAACCCTAACTTGGAAAACTGAAGACAAACAATTGAGTGCTTTGATTTGTCATGCTAGTTCCGGGAGTCGTTCCATGGGTTTGATTCCTGGGGATTCTCGTTGTTCTCGTAGTTCTAGACCATAGTTTGCTTTTACATTTTTAATGATTTCGCATTTACTTAAAGCCTTTCAAAATATAATTTACGGTGTTATATGCATGCGAATGACCGCACTTTGAGCTTCCGGCCGCAGTTTGAGTTGGCTCAAAGGCGATTGATAACGTTATTTCACTTATTACAGCAGGCGAACTGACAGGCAGACAGTCAGTCCCTTGGCCCAAAGTCACTTGCAGATACATGCGACCTATCTGTATCTTTAGGTTGAAACTTGCAGCAACCCCGAGCATGCAAAGGCAGCAGCGGCTGCCTCGCTCGCCAATAAAAAAGTAATGATAACAACAACAATAACAAACTAATAGAACAACAGCCATAACAGCAACTGCAGCAACAACTACAGCTGTGCCGGCTGCTGCCTTTGATCAATCAACCGTCAAAATTATCGCTGCATGAGCCCCGTGCCACCGCCAGACCCGTAGCCCGGCCGTAACCCCGACGGGAGCCACGGATGCAATTATGAGCATTTCCCTGTGCCGCTTCATTGGAGCTCAGCTCGCGGCCTGACAGTAGCCGTTAGTTAGTTTACAATTCCCCCTCTCCCTCCGACCATCTCTTCCTCGCTCCCTCGTTCCCGCCCTGTCTTCCGCCAACAGCACTTGGCTGGCCCTAAATAGAAATTTATTGGCCACCGACAAACGCCCACAACTGCAATGAAGAGTAATATTGTGCGAGTGTGTGTGTGTGAGACAGTGTGTGTGTGCACTGTAAAAATATTAACTAACCCTCGCGTCCCACTGTACTTCCCAATGGGATGGTCAATATTGTGACAACAGCAGAAAAGCCAACTGCAACATCTATGCAGTAGTAACAACAGTTGCAACAACTGGCAGTTAGGTTGTATAATCACTTTGTGAAAACAATTGAATAATTAGGATAAGCAGTCAAGATACTGTAGCTACTATATCTTACTACATTACAGTAAGAATATACCACAACAATTTTATATTTTCACAAAAATAAAAAATATATATATATATAGGGACAAGGCCCATCACCCCCCTCTGCCCAGTGCGGCAAATTGTAGGCGGTATATCCTCATTGTTTCTTATCCGATCGTAATGAAATTCACATCGTCAATAGAGAATACTATAAATTGGTCACATAGGAATTTGCAAATCAATAGCTTTAAAACTGTGGCTCCAGCAGCTTTTTGCGGGGGAAGGGGGGAAGTATTTAAAATTTAAAATAAACTTGATCTGTCTAAAAACTCAAAGGGTATATTATTTTTATGCAAACGAAAGTGTAACATTAATATTGCATTTAGGCGACAAGGGCAAACTAGAAGCATTTTGTCTGAAAAAGTCTTAGCGCAGTGTAATGCTAGTGGCAAACTGCATGCGAATGTGTGTGTGTGAGTGTCTGCGTGTGCGTGTGTGTGTGTGAGTTGACTTTGTTGTCAACAGTAATACAGCTGTTGTTGCAGTTGCAGTTGCTGCTCAAGTGGCCACTCTCATATGCAACAGCAA
The DNA here is from genome assembly GCA_035045125.1 of Hypselothyrea guttata. Classification (NCBI taxonomy): domain Eukaryota; kingdom Metazoa; phylum Arthropoda; class Insecta; order Diptera; family Drosophilidae; genus Hypselothyrea; species Hypselothyrea guttata. Next base: position 9,983 of record JAWNNJ010000046.1, read on the forward strand.
CATGTGGAGTGGGGGGAGGGGAGGACTGTCCGTAGTTTTCTTTGGGCCTAAGGCCTGAGCTAGAATGATTGCGTTTATATATGCCCAGCGTGGCGCATAATGCAGCTAATCTAGGGAATTAGGTAAAAAAGCTGACAAAAGGCAAACAAGCGGCATTCAAGTGGCTGTTGCTGATGCCCCACTTGCAACAGCAGCAGCAGCAACAGCAGCAGCAGTAGCAGCAACAACCACTGCAGTGGAAGCAATGCAATTTTGTATCCTATTACGCAAAGTAACTGTCAAGTCGTTTAGGCAGCTGGACGAGCAGAAGCAGCAGCAACAGCAGAAGCAACAACAACAGCTACAACAGCAACAACAGCTACAAGTTGGCAGTGACTCAGAGCCAAGCTTATCTCTGGCAGGCAAATGTCCCTTGGCTGTGAAGGATTTACGCATAAAGGCAAGCGATACGCCGAGCCGAAAGTAGCTAAGCGAATTAAAAAGAAGTAAACTCCAAGTAAATTAAATGAGAAACTGCGAAAGTGGAAGAGCGAGTGAGCAGCAGATACATAAATACACTCAGAAAAAAAGCCAACCATTCCTTCTTCAGTCAATCCAGAAGCGGGTCAATAATCGTGTTATCCGGAATTTATTTGATTTGAGTAAAAACTAAGTTACATAATTAATGTAATCCTCATGTAATCCAGAATTTCATGATTTTAAGTAAGTTTCGGATAGTTTCTACAAAACTTTTCTCTCTTGAATTGAATTTAATTTTTATGAAATCTATCCTAATTTTTCTTAGTTCCATTTTATTTTAACTTAATTACATCGTGATTGATCTCTTTATTAATCTCTTTTTATCAGATTCAAACTAGATTTTCTTAAATAATCCCAAATTGACAATACGTTTTTCAGATTCCTTGAGGAGTTCTTTGAACTCAACACCTTTTTAAATACGTTTTCGAAATATCTTTACCTTTGTTTGTCGCCCGGTGCGAGGTTTTCGACTCAATTCAAGCTTTTTAGCTTGATTTATAATACGTTTTGTTAAACAATTTATTACATAACCAGACATTTTTTTTCCAATGTAATTAAGATTTTACATAAATCAAGAATCATCCAAATAACAAACGATCTGGAATTTGCAAGACATATTTTCGGATTGATATAATCTATGAAAATCAAGAGATTCTGGTTGCGTTTCGCTGAGTGTATGTACAGCAGAATATAGACTGCGTCTGACAGAGCGTCGAACAGGCTCTGAGCTGCTGATAAGAGGCTAAGCCCCGCTGATGCCGTCAGCAACCGCAGCAGGCGAAACAGAGACATAGAGAGAGATGAGAGAGAGAGAGAGGAAGAAATGTGTTTTAAAAATGAAATCACTTTTAATGAGTCATTCAAGTGGAGCAGTGGCAGCAGACCACACAACTGCTCCGGCTAAGAAAAGAAAAATAAAATACAAAAATAAAAATAATAATCATTTTTACAGCGCCGCCAACAAAGGCGCAAAGGCATCGCGAGCACGGGCAGTGGCAGTGGCAAAAGGCAATAATAATTTCTCGCTATAAATGCGAATGCTGCAGGAAGCAGCAGTTGCCAGTTGCCCACTCTGGCAACGCTGACAACTCACCGGAAGTCGCTAGCATCCCTGGCAACGTGGACTTCCGCCTGCTCCCGCCACAGCGAGCAACAAGTTGCCATCTCCTGCGGCACATTTCATTTGTATTCTTTTTTGTATAACTAATTCCTTGCTCTGTTTCGCTTTTTAGTTTTATTTACCTTTTTTCAATCTACAAGCACATTGGAGCAGGAAGATGGGCTTGACCATCTAATGAAATACTTCAACGGCAACAAACTGTTTAAACTTTCTTGCGCTCTCACTTACAATTCTTGCATTTTATTTTACCAAGGTTTATTCTCCTTTTATCATAGGCATTACGACGCAGAATGATTTGAGCCAGACAATTTAAGTATTTTAAGAATTATTATACTTATGTACGTAGTACGGAATGGCTTCAATATAATAAAATTACTCTACAAATTCTAATTTGGTGAGCATTTTAAAATAATCCTAGTAAATTATTACATAAGTGTTTCTGGGTTTAGTTTGTAGTTTATTGTTCACTGCAAAATAAATTTTTTTTTATTTTTATTTAAATAATTTAAACACAAAAAACCCTTATTTTACCCCATAATATTTAAAAACAGTAGATTAACTATTAATTATTTTGCAAACATTTGAGCGCAACGCACAAAACCTGCCAACAATATGGCAACGCCGATCGCAAGGTGGAGCTGCCACACTTGTAGCTCATTGGTGTGATTGCTTGTCAAATACGCAAAACTGATTCATCATATCTCTGCATTATGCACCGATTTTAATGAAATTTACAGAGGTGGCATATATTGGTATGGAACTATATACAGACAGGCAGAAAGTAATTGATCCCGTTTTTACTTATTTGCAATGCCAGAAGGGTATAAAAAGTTAATAGTGAATAGGTTAGTAGTCGGGTCTTGAGTTTATAATTTGAATATTATTTAATATAAAGCAATGTCTCACTAAGCTTAACGACTAATACATATATTTTAGAAATGCAGAATGTTGTTAATGTCGTTGTAGATGCAAGCGTATGATTTCAATATTTAATTCTGGCAGATCATTTTGAGTACGCAACCGATTGTAGTACCTAAGAAGGCGAATCATCGTTAAATTCGTCACCTCCTCCAGCTGAGCGATACGTTGTTCAGTGCTGAAAAACAGTCATGAAATATCGGTTAATAGTAAAGGTCAATTTACGCACAAATGCAACCGTTGTGGCAAGTATTCCGTTTGCGTGACGTTGCTGTGAAGGCAATATTTGTATTAGAATTCGCAGTCTAAAGGATGGTGATCATTTTGCTTACAGCTTGAATTGAGGGATTGTTGCAAGTACTTCATGATCGACCTCATGCCCCTCAAATTCTCCTTTTTCGTCAATGTCAATCTTGGGCCGCTTCTTCCGCTTGCAATGGAACACTAGATACAACAAGTCGTATATAGATCTGAAAAAGAGTTTGATAACGAGTACCAGTCGAGAGGGCCGTGTGCGTAACTTCCGATTGATTTTGTCATACGAATTGTTTATGATGGCCATGAGGGAGAATATAATAAACACATTCACCAAAATTAAGAACGACGTGAAGTAGAACCAGCCCGTTGACCTATTGTGCTTTAACAGCGCCGAATAATTGAAGTCATCGGCGGTCCAACGTACCATTGTCAGCATGGCCAGGGACAGGGTATGAAAATATGGAACGTGGGCGCCAAACAACAACATGCCACACTGCGAGTACGCCATAAAGATGCCAAAAAACATTAGCATAAAGCCTCCCAATTCCATCTTCGACTGCTCGAATACAAAAGTAATCAAAATCCACATTTACAAATGGGTGGAGGCAGCTCACCTTGTGCAACATGATCACAAAGATCACCATGGTTCGATTGATGACAACAAAATGGAGCATGCGCAGCCAGCGGAAAAACACCATAAACCCAGCCACACAATCGTATATATTGTCCATTTCCGCAGCCAAGTCCAGGCTGATATATGCATCGGTACTTGCCATGCTCTTCAGTATTTTTGTCATACAAATATAATGTCCTATACTCAACAATACCAACATGTAGGAAAGCTAAACGATAGGGAAAGAATGTCATATATGTGCTTATTATCAATATATTCGGACCCTGTACCTAAAAATAGTACAAAAGGGTCTATTAAGTTAGTGTAAATGAGATATGTCTGTGATACCCAGAAGCTGTCTATACATGTATGTATTACTATTCTTCATCAGGACAAAGAGATCAGTCGATCTAGCCAGTCTAGTCTGCCTGCCTAGACTGTCCGTTGTCTGTGTGTGATCCGTATGAACACCTTGATTTAGAAGAGCTAGGTTCTACTATACTGGACGCTAATTAAATTTATTTTAGATATTTGATACCTCATATCTAGCCTCATCTAACCGGAACAAGAGCACAGCAGCTGCAATTTTAAAGCTACCGACTTGTGAATACTGGGAATTGCATTACGGTAAGATAAGGCACAGCAAAGATATGCAACAGACAATTTGCTCGACTAGTTAGAAAAGGGTACTAGTTTTCCGTTGATATAAGCCCAAAAAACAGATAAATTAGATAGCAAAACAAGCGAATAGGCTTCATTATGTATTGTATTGTATTGATTATTTTGGATGAATCTAAAGTAATCAACACTTTCATGAGTCTTTTAATTATATTAGCTTAGCATTTTTAAAAGAATTGATTGAATGTGCAAATAAATGTATTCTTTGACTTACCACACAAGATATAAAGTCGATAAAATTAATCATAACGCTAATGTATTTGCGAAAGCCCAGTTTTCTTATTAAAAATGCCTCTCTGCAAGTGCTAAGCAAATTAAATAGATAATAGATCACAAATATCAGAATATTATTCCATTCGGTAGCGCTAACCCCAGGCGCCCGCTTGAAAGAGCGCAATGAGTAGACTGGAATTATTGCACCAGTGTATGTTTGTTCAATCATAAACCTGAGGCGTGTCATATCGTTATATAAGTAGGCAACAAGTGAACAGTTAATCGAACTTACTTGCACGCATTGAAGAGGCGAGTGTCCACATGATAGAGGTTGAACTCCAGTATCGCCACAGCTGTACCATAATCGATCCAATTCTCTGCTTCCAGCTGTCTGAGCAGCTGTTTGTTTTTTTCGTAATCATACGAAAAGTTTACAATGTATCCGCCTCCTAGGTACGTTTCGACATTCGCAAAAACCGGTGTAGCTCCGGCCTCTATCATGCTATGCCAACTATAATTGCCATATTTCGAATGGTCTTCATTGAAGAACGTGTGTTTATGATAGCATGGATTAGTAGTATTGACAAAGATCTTTGAGTATGGACAAGTTCCCTCAGTGACCCTAATCTGTCTCAGTCGTGGTGGACCCAGTAATACATTTCCATGCAACACGGTCCGATCAAGGAAATTACCGAAGATTTCATCGCTCGACCTTGTTTGGCCCGGCCATAAATGGATCTTCGCTTCATCCGTCTCCTTGGCATCTCCATATTCAGGAAATTGAAATATTGTGAATTCTAAAAAGTTATAAAAGTCCCATACAGTGAACACTTTTTCAAAAGTGTAGCCTTTCCTTTCGGCCAAAAATGTCTCCAAGGTTTTGTTATAAAAAAAGATTGTTGAATGGGTTGTTGTATATGCCACTGTGTTATTTCGAATCTGATTAGCTGTAAGCAGAATCGGCCCAATTGTTGTACTTACATATTGTAGCCAAGCCTAGAAATATCGCATAGATGAAGAATTCCAATATTGCAATCCTTGTCTTTCTAATTGTGCTATATCTCACTTTCTTTGGTGCCCTCAGTCTTTGGTTGAGGTTTTTTATCAACCAACACCATTTGCGAGAACGATTATCAGTCGCCTCTTTCGATTCTTTGCCACGCTTTTTATTTTCATTCATTTTAAATATACCCAATAATCGAATACAGATATTTTTTGCAACTGAAATAGTTTAATGAAAGTAAGATGTTTTTATGAAATCGGTTTACTGGGATCTCAGGCAGGTTGGCATAAAACGAAATATTCAAATGAAGCTCCAACTTTTTCTTATCGCTTAATTTATGCTAGTCGTTGGTCAATTTAAACTTAATTTTGAACTCGCTTAGACCTACTGTCTCTATCCTACGGAGTTTTGCATTTGCCCAGTCTAGCCAGCTGTAAATGATTTCAGCAAACGTACTTTGTCTGCAAACATTGTTATTATCATTTAATATATATTTTCCTGTCATTTCATTTTCTTTTTGTTTTCCACATTTCCTTTCCTTCCCCCTCGCTAACCGTCTTCCAACTCGCTTTGTCAAGTTGCTTTCGCTTTAATGGGGCTTTGTTTTCGCGCCAGAGCACAGTGGGCGAAACGACCCATCTAGCAGGAAAAGTCTCAAATTTGAGTTTTCGAAAATTGAATTTTTTTTGATCGCTTTCGATAAACATTGGCTTGCTTCGTTCAAAACAGGTTTTGGTTTTCAAATTGGTTGGATATTTTAGAAGTTATGGGGTTTCAAAGAGGGGATTTTTTTTCAAAATTGCGCATCATATAATTTAACCGTTTTTTTCACGCAATTCAAAAATCTCGCAAATTTCGAAAAAATTGTTTTTCTCACAATTTTTTTTTGTTTTGGTAACTTTGATATATTTATAAATAAAAGAAAAAGTAACCGTGATCTGATCGATAATTTTGTGAGCTAGAGGCTTCATAACATAAGTACCTCCGTTTTGACACTATTTCTCGACTTTAGATAAGCTTACAAAATGGGATTCGGGTGGATTCGGCTCAAATCCTATTGATTTAGTTAGTATAATCAATTATCTTTCCAAAAAGTGTAAAATGATCTGCTACAATGCACTACCCTGCATTTGCGGCTACTTTTCGTAAACGTCAACGTGGTAAAAAGGGCGAGATGAGGGTATATGGGACGTATATAATCTCTTATGCGTCCCATATACCCTCATGAGCAAAAGCATGTTACACACTTTCGGAGGCGTGGTAATTCTCAAAAAGTAAACATATTCTTTAATGAAATGATAAACCCATTCTATCAAACTATGTCTGCTCATCGGTTTTTCCATTTTTCTGCTTTAAGGAACCAATTGAAAACAACATTTATGACCTGCACCATTTCCACATGTTATTCATGCGGAAAATATGGCAAAGATCAATTTTATTGCAGTCGGCAGGTTTTTTATTAAGGGTAAATTCAGGTAAAAGCAAATACCGCTAGACGTTTTTTTGAAAATCCTCAATTGTCTTCTTCAATAACAGGTGTGAATGAAGAACTTATCTGCAGACTTGACGTGATATTACGTGCTATGGCCTCTGGGCATGAAATAAATACAAATGCGTTTCGTATTTATGCCTATAAAACTGCAGAAATATTTGTGGATGCCTATCAATGGTTTTATATGCCATCTTCGCTTCATAAAATTTTAATTCATGGAGCCGATATTATATCTTCTGTAATTTTACCTATAGGCATGATGTCAGAAGAAGCGCTAGAAGCACGAAACAAAGATTTTCGAAATTTTCGACTGAGGCACACGAGGAAAATATCACGTTTGAACACTATGACGGATATTATGCATGCACTATTATATACATCTGACCCATTAATTAGTTCGTTGTCCGAAGATACTTCCCGGTGAGGTTAAAAAATTACTTTCACATTTCGAGTCAGATGTCTCTAGTTCTGACTATTCAGTCACTAGTTCAGTCTCTGAATAATGACAAATTTTTATGATGTATTTTATTTTTTTTAAGTAATTTTTAAATTTTAGATATTTTATAACTATTTTTAATATTTTCTATTAATTTTTTATATTTGATTTTTACTTTTACCTAATAAAAAAATTGATATAAACATGATTTAAAAATACTGTTTTTTTGTCAACTTTGAACTCACATAAAAAAAATACCTGTTACAAAACAAACAATTTTTTTCAGCAGGACTATGCTTTAATTAATTACCAATCAAAATCAAAAAACAGATCTGAGAAATCTTTATTTATTTACGAAATATTCGACTTTTCTCGCTAAATGAGCCCTTTCGCCCACTGTGCAGAGCTTTGAAAATGATTTTGTAAAACGCGATGGCAAATAGAAAATCATCATAATTTTCGTTTATTACGAGACTTTTACCCATTTGCCCATAGTTGTTATTTTGTTATAATTTTTTCGTTTTGTTAGACACTGTACTATGAGGTACAAGAGGGTCTATTAAGTTGGTGAAAATGGAATAAGTGTGCAACAGGTAGAACTTGGATCAGGACGACGAGCTTAGTGAATATATCCATGTCAATCTGTCTATCAGTATGAATATCTAAATTTTACAAACTATAAGAGCTGAAGACAAAATTTTTGGTATGTAGGTTTTCCTGTGATGAAAGTAGATCATGCTTGTTTTCGATTTAATATATGTGCTTCTTCACTAGAGCCCCATTTCTATACCCTGTACCAATTTAAAAATAGGGAAAACAGGGTTAATAACTTTGTGCGAATGTGAGTAACAGACAACCTTGTAATGTGGAATGTAAGGAGCCTATGCTGTGAATTATATTATGACTGAATAAGAAACAGCAAAGATATGCAACGATCAATTTACTCGACTGCGCAGTGGGGGAAAGGGATTATGAAAACACATAGTAGAGGGTCACCTACTGTAGGTTACGTCCTTCCGACCGACTGATCTGCCTCGTTTCTACTGGTTTTTTCTATATTGTAGTATATATAAAATATATTTTTATGGGCAAAGTTTGTGAGTTGGCAACATTGTTGCTTTAATTGCCATTGTCATGGCTTGTCCTTGTTATTGCCAGTGTCATTGTACTGCCCCGTGCCCAGGCTCCACCAGCTCCATCAACTTCACCCACTCATCAAGTGAATAGAATGGCCAAAGCAGCAAGTTTGCAACTCCTTTGATTTGTTTGGCACAACAGCGCAAGGAAAACAGCTAAGAAAATAAAGGAAAGCAAAACTTTGAGAGACACTTGGCAACGCCAGCAGAGACCCAAAGCCAACCAGACCTAGGCATACACCCGTACCCGTACCCGTATCCGTACCCATGCCCAGGGTGCGCTAAAAGGTGTGCGCTCTCCCAACTTTTATAAGCCAAAACATTTTTGAGTTATTAATGAAAACTTGTTGGCCCGCTTTTCTCGCACACACACACACACACACACACACACACGGTCTGTCTCTTGTGCTTTATATAAATACAAGTGCTAACTAAATGTTATGTTTTCATTATGCTTGGCTTAGAGGCAACTTTCAGCCAACTTGCAGTCAGTTTCTAACTCCAGCTGTGGCTTTCTTCTGCCGCCAGTTATTGGCTCAAACAATGTGCTCTTTTTTTTACCATTTTCCCAATTCGTTTTGCCTAAAGTGCACTTTTTAACTAACTTGTCTAACGCAACTAATGAAAAGATTTGTTATTAGTTCTGCAGGTGCAAAAACTGACGGTCAAACTTTTGCCAGAGAATAGCAAAATAAAAGGTGAAACATCTAGGAAAAAATAAAAATCTTCAATAAATATTTGAAGAACTTCTTGTGACCCAGGGCGAAGGTAAAAGTTTTCTTGTACAACTCTGTGGAATTTGCCAAGTTTACGCTTAGAAAATTGATCACACAATTTTCAAGCTAATTTAACAATAAATACCAAAATGCTCTTAACTTAAACCTAAAAAGGTAACGACCAGAGTGTGTCTGCCATAAACCAGTTTCCACAGCGAGTGTTCATTGATATTTGACACGTCTTTGTTCTATTGTTCATTTGAGAGCAAATTGTTTTTTGACTGTTCAAATATTTTTCTGGTATAATATATTAATAAAAGACATTCAAAGTCATGTCCCAGCTCCATATATGTAACCGCATTCATTTGGCTTTTGTTCACAGCCAATTGGCGTATTAAATTACCCATTTCCATACATTCTCTGCCTATTTATAGTTGCCAGTTTAGTTTATCGTCTAAGATAATTAAGTCAGCTTAAAAAGACGCTGATTGATTGACTTTATCTTTTTGGCCTGCACCTTATCAACACTCTGACTCCATTCGATCTCTGCCCGTGTTTATCTAGATGCAGCTAACGCATAAACAACCAACAACCGACTCATGCCACAAAACAGGCTCAAAACTCTGGCCAAAAGCGACTGGGCTCTAAACACGTTTTCAACCGCATTCACGTAGGCCGGGACCCAACGTTATCTTTATCGCTGCATTTGATGGCAAAAAGGACTTCCTGTCCTGCAGTAGGATTATTCTCTCTCATTTTAGCAAGGTTTGACTCAATATTAAATTGCATGTTTTATATTTTTTAAAGTAAATAGGCAAAGTTCGGGGTTTTCATTCAATAACAATCAGTTTATTCACATTTTTCACATTTTAAAATGATTTATTTTCAGTTAGTAAATTAAATGTAGCTCGAATAGCATAATTATAAAACTTATATATTGCAAACATTTTAACTTTCTATACATAAACAACAAATATAAAGTTTTTATAAGGAAAATACTTTGAATTCATTAACATTATTTATTTGTATTATTTTTTTAAGACCTCATTTAATATTTCAAGATTTACATTAAAAAGATTGTTTTGTGAAGTATATTTTAAGCTGTTAATGAGAATTACATCTTAAAAGTTTTTAAAATTTAACTAAAATAGAAAAGCGAAATTACTAAATAATTGAACTTAAACTACAAATAGGAGAAATGTAAAATATTACAACAATTTATTCTTCATTGCTTAAGCTTATTTTGTAATTACATGTTGATTTAAACCATTAAATTTTATTTATGCATAATGTTAAAATTAAGAATTATTTTTAAATTTTTTAAGTTAATTAGTTAATTTAATTACAATTTGTTTCATGGAGCTGCTGCTCAAGTCGCTTTTACTTTGAAACTGCTTCTCAGTAGTACCGGCCCGTATGCCCTGTGGAAGCTGTAGAAGCTGCCCGTCCACCTACAAGTATGAATGAATGAGTGTGAATTTATGTGAATATAAGCGCACTCAATAAAACTTGCCACTTGAATGTTATTGCGGCTCCCAGTGGCAGCAATGTGGGGGCAGGGGAGTCGCCGGCAGCTGCTGTGACTGCTGCTAAATGCTCTCGAATCTGTGTGATAAATGCTGGCATGGCAAATCAATCAATCGGGCATTAAACAAAGCATAACCACTGTTCCGGCTAACCCGGGACAGTCCGTCCCTCCCTCCGTCCGTCCCTCTATCCAACCGTCCCTCCAGCTGTCCCAGCTGATGTCACCCGCATGCTGAACCCAACCAGCTTCAACTCCCAGCAAAAACATAGAAATATTTGTTTAATTTGATTAATAGATGAGCATAACTGTAAATTATAAAAAGCATAAATTATTTATGATAACATTCAAATGGAAAGCTGTAAAAAATGCGCATATTAAAATTCAGTTCGTTCACAGCTGCAAAAAATGTCATCAAATGCACGTTGTTGATAATTTCGATAATAAATAAATATATGTATATTAATTGTTGTATTTGGATGAATTATGCACTACGCTGAAATGAAAACCAATCGATAATTATTGTATTTATTGTTGTGGCTGCTCCTGCTCCTCTTCCTGCTCCTTTTTCTGCTCCTGATCCAGACCAAACCAAAACCAAACTACAACAACTCCAGTCAGCACCTGTGAAAGACAGAGAGCAGCTGCCGCTGGCAAGCTATATGGCATTATGTAGGTACAGTTGAGTGGGGGATTTGAAATTCTGGAAACTACGACGACGCCACCACTTGCGATAGCTGCTAGTGCTGCCAAACTAGGTTATATGCGAGACTAGTAAATACCCTTTACTGGAATAAATCATCTACTTTATTTTGTCCAACTTAAGTTATTTATTTCATAGGATTGTTTTAAACTTCAATCAAAAACTCTTCGGGGTTCTATATTACTTCTGAACTACATTCTTGGATGCCTAAATTGCTTATTGCTGTTTAGTTCCATTAATAAAGTTTATTGGATCGAAATAAATTAGATTATGATATAAATGAATTCTGGTCTTCAAAACAATTCGATTTGCAGAACCGGTCTGCAGGTATTTATCATTCTGTTAAATTGTTTTGAAGCTTAAGATATATAAAAATATTATTTTATTTTAGAAATGATTTATTTTACTTATTAGCAATGAACTTTTTCAATCATGTCTAAATTTTTAAAGTTATGCAAAAGCAAGAAAGAAAAAAGATTTATTTATTGCGAATTTCATAGTTGAATTTACTTTTTGAAACTAAAAACTAATCTATTTTATTTTTTATTAAATAATTTAAATTGTTATTTCTAAGTTAGTTATTTTCTAAGCTTATTTTAAAATTCCCTATGCTGGGTATAAGCGGGAGTGCTAAAAAACAGCTCTCTGGCTGTTAGAAAAGGTTAAGCGCGCGCACACACACCCCTGACACCCCCTACAACCACACACACACACACACACACCGAGAGGGAGAAAGCAAAATAAAAGAAAAGCTAAAAGAAATATAGCTGCAAAAATAGCATGCAGTGGGAGGGCTAAAGCTCAGAGAGCAGCAACCCGAAGCCAGGTGAAAATGGATTCTGGAAATTGGGTTAATTGATGCTTAGTGTTTTTGCCAGTGTGTGTATGTGTTTGTGTGTGTGTGTGGGGGGGAGGGGTGTATGTGTGTGTGTTAAGTATATAAAACTTGGGCGTCTGGGCGTGGTTATTTAGCTAAAAGTGGCTAATAGTTTTTTGCCCAAGCAGCAGCGGAAACGGAAGCCGGAAATGCGCACAAGAAACTACACACACACACTCGCATACACACAAACCCACACACAGAGTCGCATATACATATATAATTGGCAAAATGGCGGCGTCGCCTCAAAATTTGGTATGGGAGTTCACTTAAACAGCTTCAACATGTAATTAGCATTAAACCATTTGTCGAATTATACACACCGGGACTTCCCAGATCCGTGAGATTGGCATTCAGAGCGCCCGTTGCGCCCCCCATGGCCACGCCCCCTCCTCCAGCAGCGCCGCCGGCAGCGGCATTGCCACTGCCACTCCCACCGCCCCCGGTGCCGCCATTGCTGTTGCTGCCGCTGCCGCTGCTGCTGCTGCCCGTCTGTGTGTCCAGCGCCTGGATGATGTTGATGTGACCACCTGAGAGGAGGAGGAGGAGGAGGAGGGGCAACAACATCAGCAATGGCCGCTGCATGGACGACCCTCTAAGCGACCTCATTTTGCAATTTGGTATTTTCGCTATGGGCTTGTTGTATTCCAGCGCCGGCATCAACATGTTCCATTTGTTGTTGTTGGCGACAACGGCTGCTCGCTGGGCGCCAATTGTGTCCTATGTTCTATGTCCTACGTCCAATGTCCTATGTCCTACGTCCTATGTCCTATGTCCTGAAAATGAATGCGAGAAACAAACACAAAATGATTAGGTGAAAATGCGTTAAGGTCGCTTTTGCTTTTGCTTTCGCTGCTGCCCTGCGGCCTCTTCGCATTGATTGCAATTACGGTTCACGGATTTCCGTTTGATATTTTAACCGTCGTTTTTGGCGTGTTTTTAGTGTTTCTAGTGTTTGTGGGCGAAATGTTACGTTTACACTTTTACGATTGCCTTTCAATTAAATTGTACTAGTTTATCTCAGTTTGGTATTGTAGGGTTTCATATGCTTATATTTCTCAGATACAAAAGAACTATTTTGTGGCGTAATTTCATTTCTAAGGATTTGTTGATTAGAACAAAAGAAGGATGTAGTAACTCACAAATATCAAAGTTTTTCAACCAACAGTTGAACAAATGGTATGTCGCATATCTTCGATGTTTCTTTTTATGCGGATAGCTTGGGAATGGAAGGAAACAGCGAAGATATGCGACATAACATTTGTTTAATTATTGATTTCATTTTTAAGGATTTGTTGATTAGAACAAAAGAAGGATGTAGTAACTTACAAATATCAAAGTTCAACCAACAGTTGAACAAACGGTATGTCGCATATCTTCGCTGTTTCTTTTGATGCGAATAGCTTGGGAATGGAAGGAAACAGCGAAGATATGCGACATAACATTTATTCAATTATTGATTTCATTTTTAAGGATTTGTTGATTAGAACAAAAGAAATATGTAGTAACTCACAAATATTAATGTTTTTTTCAACCAATAGTTGAACAAATGGTATGTCGTATATCTTTGCTGTTTCATTTAAGTTTCTGTTTTACTGTTTTATGCGGATAACTTGGAAAGGGAAGGAGGTAACCAAAATCTAAAACAAACTTAATCTGCCTACTGTATAGAAATCTACGAAATAGTTTTCGAGATCTGGGTGTTCATATAGACGGACATTGCTATATCGAATCAGATATAATCAAGAAAATATAGCTGGTATGCCAGGTATTAAACTCATTTCCCATTCACTTGCTTGGATAATTAATATAGAATAAATTCAGCATTAAAAGTATCTTAAAGCATACAAAGGCATAGAATAAACTTAGCAGTAACCAGCCTATATGCCACATATAAAGATTGCAAGAACTTTTGGGAAACACGTCTTATAGATGCAAATGTATTTCACTCTTGAAGCTGCCGTTGGGCAAGACTTTGATCGCTTAGCTACGCTTCACTTTATGTCTGCGGAACTTGAATATTCGCATGAAATGTTTTATGCAGTGCACGTTAAGACGCGACACACCCTGGGCGCAAATAAGTATCTTGCAGATACAATTGCAGGAATTACAATATTATATGGTGTTTTTTCGCCAGTTGTATCTCACGGATAAGGCTTTAAATTATTGATTTTATTGTTGTTGCTTGTTGTTGTTGTTGTTGCTTTTGTTGTTGTTGTTTCTGTTGCTGTTGCTGTTGTTGTCTGTAACTCGCTTAGCTTGTTCAACTTGTATCTTTGTTTATATTTATGCATTGCACTTGCGCCCAAGTGGCACTTTCTGCTTTTTGTTACATTTATAAATGGTTTACAGCACATGTGTGCTACACACACACACACACAGATACACTCGCACACACACACGCACAGCTGTGGCTACAATTTGTAACTGTAGCGCATTTATAACTGTGGCTACGGCTCCTTTTTCCGCTTTTCCTTTCGCCAGTTTTCCAGTTGTCAGTCCCCTTGCTCGTGTTTACACGCTCAACAACTTTTTGTTGGTCGTCAACAAACCATCAAGCGTCTTCAGCCAGCGCCTTATCAGCCGTTGTCGCTGCCGTTGTCCTGCGGCGTTCCTTACGGCATAAAGAGTCCGTATTTTCCCTTCCCTTCCCCTTCCTTCCCTTCGGCAAAAGGAACGTGCTCGCATGCGTTTTCACTTGAATTTTTGTTTCGCGCGCTTTTGTTGTTTCAGTCAATTGACGCGTTTTAAAAACGCATAAAATTGCTTTATGTTTGCCTTTCCATTCCGGCTCCCCCCGCCGTCTCCGCTCCCTTCCCAAATGTGCCACGTCTTGGCTTATCCGCCTGGCCTCAATTTATGCAAAAGGCGCCGCGCTTGATGCATATGACAGGCATTGCTCCTGGGGCCAATGCAGCTGCACCGACGCGTTCCCTTTGGTTCCCTCTCGTCTCCTCCCGATTCTCCTCGTCCCGTCTCGCTGCTTGCGGTTAAGTATCTGTAAGTGGTGCATAAGTGGAAAAGAAATGTTATTGATGATTTATTTGCATTTGGCATTGATATATGCTAATGTTTCTTTCTTTCTCTGTGCCTCTCTGTCCCTAAACTGCATGCCTCTCTATCTATCTCTCTCTCTCTCTCTCTCTCTCTCTCTCTATCTATCTACTCTGTCTGTTTGCCTCTCCAGTCTCTTTCTGTTTTCTTTACTGATCCAACAGCAAAAGGTTTCTGCTTTTACATTTGGGAGCATTTGTTATCTTTTGGCTATGCTCCCTGCTCTCGAGTCTTTCCGTTTTTCAAATGGAAAATTATTATGGCATTTCTAAGTCATTTTTATTTGCATTTCGTGATTTTCGTATAGACTCGACAAAGATAAAGACCATTCGTTTTGGTGTGCTTGCTGCATGAGTCTCCATCTCTGTCTCTGTCTCCGTCGCTGTCTCTGTGACAAACTCTCAAATATTTGATTTAATTCCCTGACATATAATTAATCACTCTGCACCTTTTACGAGCTAAAAGTCCCAAGAAAACAACAAGAGAAAAATACAGAAAATACATCAAACCAGTCGGACGGACGGCTACAGTCGGACGTAACCGACGGTAAGAGATCCCGTACCTTGTGTTTCAATAATACACACACAATCGAGCCAATTGTCTGCTGCATATCTTCGCTGTTTCTTATCCTATCGATAATTGTGGAAATTATAGTTTACGAGATGTAAAAGTCTGCTGAGAAATCAAAAATCTAATCCAAACTTGATCTATTTGAAGAACCCACAAAAAATGGCGTCTCTAGCTCTAATAGTTTACGAAATTTAGATGTGCATAGGGACGTACTCAACTCGTCTTCTGATTAAGAACATATTTACTTTGTTGGTGTTTACACATTATTCATTCGCATTAATTTAATAGACCCTTTCGTAATTTTCTAACATACAGGGTCTAAAAAATTCGAAAAGAACAACACGACCCCGTTGAGTTGCCTGAGGCCTTTTTGGTAGACTTGCGTTTATTTGTTTATAATTAAATATTATTTGGCAGTCCAAATGAGACAGCCGGAGAGCAGCCGAGTGGCATTTATCAGTCATTCCACTTCCAGCTAGTTTCGTTTCATTTCGTTTCGTTTTTTCTTCGTTTTTTTAATGAGTTACAAATTTGGTTTTTCAGTTGTTTAATGGCTGACAGCATTATAGATTAGTGTCCGAAAGTTTTTCTAGTTCGCTGCTCTACCCATTCCCTCCCCGGACTCTGACTCTCTCACACTGCCTCTGCTCTATCCCCATGGCTCTGGTCTGGGAACTGTTTTGGCTGGCGGCAATTTTTGTTCAGTTTTTTTGTCATCTCTCTCGTCTGGCTACTTGGAGGGTCTCTCCGGCGTGTCTGGTTTGCTGGCTAATGTGTTGCAGCTCTTTATGTGTGTTTTTCTGGGCTAATAGCCGCCAGCCTGTAAGCCAAGTGGCCAGACAACAACCAGTGCCTTTTTACTCTAGAATTCTTGTTTTACTTTGTTCGTCTCTCTGTTAATTTTTGCCTCGTTAGATATGCTAGTTTATGTGACAGTGGTACAAGTTATCAGCTTAATAGTTGCTGCCACGATTACAGCAAGTAGCTGGAGCTCAGATCAGAACAAACCAAGCACTAAAGGGTACTTGGATGTAAGACAGTTACGATGTACCTTTAAATTTATCGACAAGTCTTAAAAATCCGATTAGGAATATTTCAATAAATATTTTTGGATTCTATAAAATAATAAGCTAATAAGCTAATCAGTAAACAAACCACAATCTATGTAGTCTAAGATATTTTTGTGATGGATGGATATAATAATAATCATACCTTTGTACAGGCGAATTCTTAACTTGCAGATACAACTCAATAATAATTGGAAACTTGGAATGTATTTAGAAATGCATCTTTGCATATTAAGCAGCAAATTTCGTGGTAATTGCAGAGCGAGAGGAGCTGGGAAAGTGGAACAAGCCTACAAACGAATGTATCTGTTATGAAACAGATATTATATTTTAAATTATTTCCCGTTAGGTGAGGAGGATACTGTATTATTCAGATAGCTCTGCCGTAAACAAGCATAAATTACCTGTGCTAATGCCATCTGCATATGTATCTTTCAGCTGAGAGGCCTGCAACTGCACAGTGGGTTAGAGGCAGAACGCTTAGCATATTGATAAGTTTAACCGCATCAAGTTGTTGCGATGCTTGTTGTTTTTTCTTGGGTGGCGGTGGCAGCTCTAAAAGCCTGCCACATGCCACATTAAAAATTCATATGCTCAACGCTCAACTGTCAGGCAACGGGAAGCATTTGGAATTTGAAATTCAAGTGCGCAGCCGTTAAAAGTGTCAAATTGGCAAAACGACAACAGTTGATGAACAATGCAGAGCAGAAGGAGGCAAGCCACAAAATATACACAGCAAAAAACAAAACAAAACAACACAACACAACACTGAAAAAACAAACTTTTGACGCCTATACATGTGTGTGTATGTGTATGTGTATGTGCCGCACGGGGAGAGTTCATAAGAAATTGATATCATTTATCAAACTGACGCACACAGAAGCGAATCGAGCAAATTCTCCTCGTCTATATGTATATTTGGAAACTTTTGCAAATGAGCCAGCGAGCTGAGGCACATAAATTATGCGCCTGGGAGCCGGGAGTGAGGTGTTTAGCGGGGAGGGGCGAGGTGTGGAAGAAGGCGTGGCACACGCCAAATTGAATTGAATCGAATAAGTAGCCGCGAGTTGAGTGCCGCCTCGGAGTTGGAGTTGGAGTGGGGGCGGGGGCGGGCTGGGGCGCCACAGAAGTAGTTCATTAAAGAAGCTCAGCGGCATTTGCATAAAACTCCAAACAAAAAGCGCAAAGCGCTTCAATATACCCTAGTATTGATCGACTGAAAGTTATGCTAGAATAAGATTTATATTTGGCATAAAAATAGCTCAAATATTGGCTAAATAAAAGTAGGAGCCGAGAGAGCATATAGTATAATTAGATGTATTTAGGCGTTGTACATTAATTATACGAATTAGAGTAAGTCATAGAATTCTATAGAAATTATAGAGGCATTTAAAAACTTTATCGTGTAAATTCAAATTTACTCTGTTATTGAATATTATTAAATTAAATAAATACAATATATTTGTATTTCCAATATCTCTAATTCAAAAACTCAAATAGCTGCCAGAATTGGCAAAATTATTGTAAATCTATTACTAATAACCCTGTTTTTCCCATTTTTCAAATGGGCACAGGGTATAAAAATATTTGTAAGCTCATCACATACAACTCTCTTGCAGCAATCGACCCATTTGCAGGGTATCAAAACCGTACAAAGGCATTGAGCAATAATCAGTAGTCCAAAAATAAAAGCAAGCCTGCATATCCTTGCATAAAAAATATTTAAATTAAAATAAACAAAGACAGCGCTCGCTCTACATAAAAAATAAATGAAAATACACGAAATAAAAGAAAAAAAGGAGAAACCAGAATGGGCGGAGCAGATCAGTCGGACGGGCCCGACTGTCTTATACCCTGTGCCCTATATTTTTTATAAAATTGTATAAAACTGTCATAGGCAGCGTAGCAGCAATGCTTTCTCTGCTACGCTTCCTATATGTGCCGCTTAATTGGCCGCGCTGCTAGTGAGCGAGCGTGCAACGCCTGCAATATTGTTTCGCCTATAACTCCTGTATTTATTGATCGATTTTAATGCGCTTCTCAGGAAAGTTTAATATAATAGAAGAGAGTAAATATACCGAATAACAACGTTCTATGTTCAATATTACGCTTGTTATTCAGTTTTTATGAATTAGGGCGTAAAAGGGGCGTGGCAACCAAAATTTGAAAAAAACCCTATCTGCGCCTGATATAGACCTACGAACAACTGAAAACAAAATTTATATAACTCGATTTGTGTCTCTTAAATTGGCAAATGAATTCTTTTTATGCTCGTTGTGGGCGGAAGGGGAGTGGCATCCAAGATTTGAAGTAAACTTGTTCTGCGTATGGTATACACCTTTCAGAAATTACCAAAACGGCTTTTCTAGCTCTTATAGTTGCAGAGATCGACGCGTTCAAACAGACGGACAGACACACAGACGGACAGACGGACAGACGGACAGACAGACGGACATGGCTATATCGACTCAGCTTGTCATCCTGATCAAGAATATATATACTTTGTGGGGTCTGCCACGCCTCCTTCTGGCTGTTACATACATTCGCACAAAGTTATTAACCCTGTTTCCCATTTTTCAAATGGGCACAGGGTATAAAAAAGAACCCCCAAAGAAATCAAAAACATTTTCCACTTGCCAAAACTTCAAAAGTCAGCAACATGCAACATGAATATCAAAATCCGAGCAATAAAAATATCTACATGCTACATACGAGTTTAAATTGTACAAAATACAGCAGAGACCAGGCTTTCGATGTGATACGAGCGTAGAGAGTGCTTTGTACTATATACTATACATATATCCCATATATGTATGTATGTATATCTCAGTATTTGTACTTCATGGAACGAGTGCAGCAAATCAATGCGCCAAGCAGCAAGAACAACAAGTGCTGGGTAGCTGGGCGAAGGTATGTGGGATGTGCTATGCGCTGTGTGTCAGGGCCAGATTCCGGGAAAGGAAAGCCACAGAGTGAGAGAGAGAGGGGGGGAGGGGGAGGGGCAGAGCCCACTTGGTAATAAAAAATATTTTCAATAATAAAGTGTATTAAGTTGTGAAGTGCACACAGATACACACGCACCATTGAGTCGGCTGCAAGTGAAAATAAATGAAATGTGAACCAATGGAAAAGCTTCGAAAAGCAATAAGAGTGTACACTTTTTATACATACATGCACAATAAAAAAACAAAAAACAAAGAAAATATATGTATACAAAATAAGCACTTGCTGCTGTGTGTGTATGTGTGTATAAACAGCTTTTTGTTCATGCAGCTACAGCGAGTTACAAGCTGTAATTCAGCAGGCGATTCAGACTTTTCGCTACTCCTTGTGGAAATACTAAAACAAAGTGACAATCAAATGCGAAATTAATTAAATAGCGTTTAAGAAAAGGATTAAATATTTATGAAAAAGTTGGTTAATAATATTTGTAGAAGTTCATATTAAATTTAGCTCAATTTACGAAGTGTTCGGTTTCTGAACAGCGTTTTAGAATTTTATTTATGCTTTTCATAAATCTATTTGAAAACATATTTATAATTAATGTGTTAAACTGATTTCATTATTATATTTTCTTACATTTCATTTTAATTATATTTCATTAATTTATTCAAAGATATTTTTATTGATTATATTATTATTATTGTAATATTATTTTTTAAGTTTTATATATATTTATTTTTTAGACCCTTTACTTTAAAAAAGTAAAAAGGGTCTATTAATTTAGTGCAAATGACAGCTGTGTGTAACAGGCAGAAGGAAGCGTGGTAGACCCCACAAAGTATATATATTCTGACTCAGGACGACGAGCTGAGTTGATATAGAGCCATGTCCGTCTGTCCGTCTGTCCGTCTGTCTGTCTGTCTGTCTGTCTGTCTGTCTGTCTGTCCGTCTGTCCGTCTGTCCGTATGAACACCTAGATCTCAGCAACTAAAAGAGATAGAGACACCACCTTTCCGGATTTAGGTAGTCAGCTAATGCAAGCAGATCAAGTTTGTTTCAAACTTTTGATATCTCGCCTCCTTCATCCGCGAATCATCAAAAATCTACACCTACCTCAAAAATCTCGAAAACTATAAACGCCACAGCAGCCACAATAATAGCGCTACAGACTTGTAATTTGGCATGTACGTAGCCTAAGGTATTCTTCACCAATGCTATATGATTATTTATGATTTTAATTAGAAATAGCGAAGATATGCAAGAGACAATCTTTTTCAAATTGCGTATATGTGCCACTGCGGCCACAATAATATAGCTACAAACTTGCCATTTGGCATTTACGTAGCCTACAGAATTATCTGTCGATTTTGTTAATTACATTACAAACGGACAAGAAACAGCGAAGTTATGTAACAGACAATTTTCTTATAAATGTATGTAAGTGCCACCCCGCCACAGTTTAAAAGCTACAGACTTGGGATTTGGTATGAACGCAGCCTATGGCATAATCCAATTATGCTGTGAATTACATTACAAACGGAAAAGAAACAGCGAAGATAGGGCATACAGTTCAGCCACCTAGATCTTGCAGACTATAAGAGCTATATCTACAATTTTTTGGTATTTAGGTTCTCTAATGGAACAATCAGATCAAGTTTGTGTAGGTTTTTTGATTACTCCTCCCATTCCTCCGCAAACTAAAAAACCAATTTAGCAACAGTTTGCAGTTTAAAAGCATTAGTTTTAAAGCTAAGGACTTAGTATATTGCATGTACGTTGTTTATGACAATCTCCATCGATTCTGTGAATTTCATTACGATCGGATAAGAAACAGCGAAGAAAACACAAAGTAAAGGGTCTCCTACAGTCGGTTGCGTCCGACTGTAGCTCCGTCCTTACTGGTTGAAATATAATTTTAATATTTATCTAAATTTTATAAATTTTTGTTTTGGTTTATTTGAAGATATCTTATAATTTCAATCTGGCCATTTGATTGTAATCTTGTTTATAATAGAGCTAACTTACAGGGTATCTTTCTGGCTAAACACGATCTATCGTTGCTTGTGTGCATCTGTAGTTACATATATAAAATGCTATATATATCCGTAGCCATTTCTACGAATATGAAACGAGCGTATGAATGTGTCAATGGCTCAAAACGATTTATACAGCATATTAAATTCTGACATCAATGTTTGATTGTAAACACACGCACACACACACACACACACACACACACACACACACACACATACATATGAAAAGTAATAAAAAGCAAGCATTTTTTCCCCCTACTCCTTTCCCTTCACTCCATATGCCTGTCTCTCTGTCTATCGCGCGTGCTATGTCAACAAAAGCTGAAAAATGTTCGTAATGAAATCAAATAAAGTGTATTCGACTGTGACATTGCAACAGCAACAACAAATTTAACAGTAACACACACAGCATCTAATAGATTTATTTATACAATTTTAAAATTTTTAACTGTACATAAAATGACAGTTTGAAGCTTTTCCCCCTTCTGCCACACTCACGAAATTGAAACTCATTTAAGTCTCTGATTTTTTACCAAAGAATGCATTTGTATGCACTTTGAAGTGCAGTTGTCGTGCGCTTTGTATACCCTGTAAACCGCAATAGAGGGATGTTCAACGCACATAGCCAAAATATTGTCTTTTGCCATAATACATAAATTCAAGAGTTCTGCGTAACTTATTGAAAATGGGTAAAAATAGGCTTAAAAACTTTGTGCAATACTCCATAAAGTATATATATTCTTGATCAGGGAGTCGATTTAGCCCTGCTAGTCTATCCGTCCGTCTGTATGAACGCTAAGATCTCAGAAACTATAAGAGCTAGAGCATCTAATTTCGGAATGTTGGTAAGTGTATAGCATATAAATATATAGTTTATTTCAAATGTTGGTTGCCACGCCCACCCTAAACCCTAATCGACCAAAAACGAATAACAGAATATATAGCATTATATTTATCTATATATGTGTACTCTTATATTACTATCTTAAAAAGCTAGTATGGAAATCTGATAATAAACACAGAAGATATTTGAGAAGCAATAGTGCAGGCTTTGTCTCTCTTGCTCTTGCACAACAAAAATAAGAAGAAACAATGCTGCTACGCTTCGTATAACATTTTAGAAATATTTATGGGTACAGGGTACTCTCAGGGCACAACCGACTGATCGACTCCTCACTGGTTGTATATTAGTTTACTGCCATTATTTACAGCATATCTGCTAGTCGTGCCACAGCCATTGACTGCTCCATTTGTTCATTGTTTGTGTGTTGTTTCACATTTAAAGAGATTACATGAAATTGAAGTGGTTCGAATGGCTCTACTCTGCTACAGCTTGCATGACCTGGGGCCATTGTTGTGTGGTCGCCAACAGCCAAAGAGCTGAAACGAATTGGATTTGCCTTGTGGCCCTCCACACAAGTTGATGGATTGCCCCGGATTAGGGCATGGCTACCAGAAAGGGAATACCAATAGCACGAAGCAGCAGAGAGTAAAAAAATGAAAATTACTTGCTTGTAATACTAGAATAAGGTGTTACTTTGCTAAATATCAAACAGCTGAGGGTAAATTGTGAAAAATTGCACCGCATTATCAGACATGAGAAGCTCAACCAATTTTGTTACCAAAATAAGTAATTTATTTTAAGGATTAAAACACCGAATTAATATAAATTATTTGGTCTTTGTATGGAATTTAAATTTTATGATTTGATTTGCATGCTATTGAAAAGAAACTTAAGCACATTAAGGAATAAAAGACTATGTTAAAAACTTAAATTCTTTTAATTTTTTTTATAATTTAATGGTAAGTATAGACATACAAAGTAAATAATTGAAGATAAAATTAAATGCAAGAAATAAATTAAATTTAAAGTTAAAGCTAATCTGGGAATAAAAAGTAAAATATTAAAGATTAAATCACATTTACAAATTATTATCAAACTCTTCATATTAAACATTTTGTATTATGAGTAATCTGATGAGAAGATAAACTGTATTTTATATCTTAATATTCAAATATAAAACAAATTAAAGAAGTATTTAACTGCCTTATAAATTTTTAAGAATTTTGTATAGCATTAATATTTTATTTTTAAAAACTTCGAAATTTAAAAATATACAAAAGGAGGTATAGTAGACCCCACAAAGTAAACTTATTCCTAATCAAAAAAAAAAATCTCGCGCGCTCTGGCGCGCTCGACCTGACAGTCGGGCAAGCCCGACTGTCTTATACCCTGTACCACAGCTCGCGCTGCGCGCTCGCCCGTTCAGTATATAATAAAATTCTTTAAATATAATTTAATCTATCTTGATTAAAACGATCTGACGAGGTGGCAACGCTACCGCCAAAACTCAATTTGGCACATGGTATGGCGATGAAGGTGGCGCTCGAACACTTGTCGCTTGGTCTCTGACGTCACGCGTCACAGACTTTTGTTATTTTGCGCAATCTTATTTTGGCACCTTGCAATTGGTGTTGTTTACATGCGTACATGCACACATACATATATGGTATTCGTCTATTCTACATGTATGTGTGTTTCTGTTTATACATACACACATACCCTTGCTGGGCTGCAGGGCCCGTGCGAAGCAATACATGCAGTATTGAGTAGCTTATATCTCCTCTGTTTATTAACCGATTTTAATGCGCTTTTCAGGATAGTTAAATATAATAGAAGAGAGTATATATACCAAATAACAACATTCTATGTTTAATATTACGCTTGTTTTTTAACATGTAAGTTCAACTTTTGTGAAGCTTATATCTCCTGTGTTTCTTAACCAATTTCAATGCGCTTTTCAGAATAGTTAAATATAATAGAAGAAAGCTTATGATCCAAATAACAACCTTCTATGTTTAATATTACGCTTGTTATTCAACTTTTTATGTTCGAAAACACGAGGTTGTGTGGGTTTTATTGATTTTTGGGCGTAAAGGAGGCGTGGCGGGCAAGATTTGAAATAAACTTGATCTGCGTAAGATAACTACCTATCTATAGCAACCAAAACGGCATCTCTAGCTTTTGCAGTTTCCGAAATCGACGCGTTCATACAAACGGACGGACGGACAGACAGACAGACAGACAGACAGACGGACATCGCTAAATCGACTCAGCTCGTCTCCCCGATCAAGAATATATATACTTTGTGGGGTCTGCCACGCCTCCTTCTGCCTGTTACATACATTCTGACAAAGTTATTAACCCTGTATTTCCCATTTTTCAATGGGTACAGGGTATAAAAAGAGCTGCGTCAATAGGGCAATATGGTCCGTCAACCCACGTTTTTAAGCGTGGAGTCGAAATATTGCTGCTAACCTAGTTTTAGATATTATAAAGCTTAATAAGCTTCACACTTCATCGCCTGCTCTATATATATATATATATAATATCTAGTATATCCCCAGCATTTGGAATACAAGTTCCACATCTAATATTCTCTCTCGCTGTTGCCAAGAAATTCGCTGTGGGCATGCGAGTGCAGCAAGGAGTCGACAGAGAGAGAGAGAGAGAGATAGAGAGAAATAGAGAGAGAGAGAAACTGAGAGATAGAGATAGGAAGAAGGAGAAGCATAACTAGCAGAGGCTGCACATTTGAACCGCGTTTTCGGCGACACAGAAATTAGCAAAACGCGTTCGGCTAAGCAAAGAGCATAGAGTGCAGCCTTGCTCTGTGTGTGTGTGTGTGTATCTGTGTGCGTTGCATATGCTAATTAAAGGTTCTAACTGGGTCACAAGACACGCTTCCCCAAAAGGTAGGTGGCATGATACACACACACACACACATACACACACACAGAGACACTCTGGCAGATGGCTCAAAAGCGCAACTAACGTCATTCGCACATTGGCCTCTGCTCTTTGAGGCCTATGGAGAGCTATCAATCTTGTGCATAGCCAAACATAATTTATAACTGTGGTGCACACAGATGCATAGGCTCACACATAGACACCCACTGAGTGTTGGGGCGTGGCAAGTGCAGAACTCTGACGGCTGGGAGGGGCGGCGGTATGCGGCACTTTTAATGAGCCGCCAAAGCGTGAAAAGCGCAACGCCGCCTCCTCTCTCTAGCCCGCTGATAATTATGAATGGAGCCAACTGTAAATCCACACAAAACAAACTCAGCCCACACACACAAGCACACACACCTCAACAGAGCCAGGGTTGCAGGGGGAGGGGGAGGGGGAGGGGGGCAGGCAGCGAGAGCAATGGCCATTGAGCTGTCAACTAAGCGAGTGTATCCGTATCTGTGTGTGTGTATCTGTATCTGCATCTGTATCTGTGTCTGTGTGGAGGTCGCATCGCTGATGCAGCAGTTACACCCAAAAAACAACGCCCCACAGGTAAGCAGCTTAATCGTGTTGCCCCAACTGCCGCTGCCCCAACCTCTGTTGCAACTCCAACTCCAACTCCGACTCCGACTCCAATTCCAGCTACAGCTACAGCTACAGCTACAACTACAACTCTGTCGTTATCATTAGTTGCATCTTAGAGGCACTCAGCCGCTTTCAAAAGCTTTCAGGGAACTGGCTGGCAATATACAGCAAGTGCACGCCGTATAAGCTATAGGTAGATAGCAAAATGTGGAAGAATAAAGCATGAAATGAAGGGAAAACGAAGCCAAACCGAAGGGAAAACGAAGGGAAGTGCTTGAACATGGAACATGGAACATGGAGCATGGAACTTGGGCAACGTTCTGAGGAATTTTATAATTTATTGCCTTGACGATAGTGGAACAAATCTATTAAAATGCGCATATTAAGCCAAAAGCAGCTTAAGTAAATTACGCGCTTATGAAACTGAGAAACCAGAACAGCAACAGCAACAGCAACAGAAATGAGAATGGGCATAAAAAACGAGAAGCATCCAGCAGATAACATTGTGGTCCGATGCTAAAACAAAACCCAAAGACTGTTCGAATTGCTTAATGAAGCACTAAACTTCATCGGAAGATAATAAAATATAAGTATGCGCAGAAGAGCTACGCGTATTGGTCTGGGAATATCGAGATACCCTATAATGAATTTGAGAGCATTCCTTCGCTATTCAAACATGCTCTTAATTTTTATTATGCCATAATAAAAACATTACAACATTACTACATTTAAATCATTATTAATAACATCAAGACAAATAATAAATATTAAAATAATAAAATTTGATGAATCATCTGAGTGACTGACCGAATTGATATAAAAGAAAATAAGTGATATCGTTCACAATATAAAAAGTAAAATTATTTTACAAGAAAGCTTGAATCTTAAAACTTAATTTGAATATTAAAGAAATCCAATGATGCATTGAAAAACAATTAAAATTCTCCGCTTATCAGGCATTTAATTTTAATAAAAAGTACAATAATAATACATTAGTTATAACTAGGCTCGAAACTTGAATAAAAATATTTGCAACAAATTATTAACCCTGTACAAGCTATAATTAAAAGCGGATGAACCTATAACTTCCTTAATAAAATTCAGGTAATTAGCAGGTGCCTTGAGTTTCCACTAGTTTTATTCGATTCGTAGCACAGCTCTAAATTGTTTTAATGGTAATGAAAGCAATAAATCACAAAACCGATTTATGCTACATTGTCCCCAAATGGAACAAACGTGATGGGATAGCCGAAACCCCCCAAAAATACATAAATTAATGCAGACACACACGCATCGCTGTTGCACAGATTACTGCCAATAGAGTTAAAGTTTTGTCTAGCGATAAAAAAATAAATTAAAAAATAATTATAATCTGTCAAGCCATAAATAATTAGTGAGGCTGCACGTTAATAAAGGAAACAGAAACAGAAAAATTAAACCAAATTGTAGCCAAAAAGCAATGGAGGACCGAGTGGAGATTGCTTTCCAGAAATTGCTTGATTCATTGTGGTTCCAATGCGTAAATAATAAATAAAAAATGTGGCGAAAAAGAGAAGAGCAAGGAAAAGAACAGCAAAACGCATGATAAACGTTTGAGAAACTTAAAAAAATTACAAAAGATTTTTATTGCTGTTATTGCCGTCTGATTTTCTCCACTTTATGAGTGTTTGGGTTCTTTATTAATTTGCCTTGTTTTTTATTCGCTCTCACAGTTTCGTGTTGTCCCAGTTTTGTACCTGGGCGTCAGTTTATTTATGGCTTTGCATTTATTAAAAAATATTTATATATATGTAGTTAGCACAGGGCTGAATTCATTTTGCGTAACAGGTTGTCGTCTGCGTGTTGAGGTGTTGCTGCCGTTATTTGTTGTTGTTGTTGTTGTTGTTGTTGCGTTATTATTTAATATCAATTAGGGCCCTTAAAATGTGCCAGCTGATTTCAAAATAACGACACGCATTTCAGTGAATTTTGTGGCACCCGAAGGAGAGACGGGCAGGACGGGGCATACCCTAACAAATGGCAGCAATTAGAACAATATGGCCAGGCGGCAATATTTCGATTTCAACGCTTTCCAATTTATGTGCGGTCAAATTGAAATACGAGTGCCACACGAGAGCGTCGAGCTTGAGCGTTCAACAGCACTCTCAGCATGTGTGGCACGAGGGCAATGCGTAACGCAGCTTTGATATTGATAAATGATCGATGCTAAGCAGCTTGGCAGCCCACAAACACAGCCACAGATACAGCCAAAGATACAGATACATATATGTATACAGTCGTATCTACTGCCCCACAGACACTTGCACTTGTGTGGCAATTGAACGACAATTGATCTGTGACACATTCACAATATTTATGCCGCTTATGCAAGAGTCCCGAAATAGCTTTGGCTTTTACCATGCATATAGGAAATTGGTGAAATGACGAAGAGAACTTAAAGGTATTTATTTATTCACATATTTTCATTCATTTATTATTAATTTATTACATATTTCACAAAAGATACTCAAGAGAAAAATTAAGCACTACAAAGTAGAAATCAAATTGTGTTAAAATATATATTTAAATTAAGCTCAATCGGCAACAGAATAATAATAAAAGTAAAACTATAATGCGTATTATTGCCGATAAGTTATTTGAACTGTTTATTTTAACTTTTTCCATATGTTGTCACAGAAGCATTAAAAAAGCATCCCCAGTTTTTAATAAAGTTATCAAGTTATTATACCAAAATAGTCCACAGCTTTGCTGCACGGATTTATGTTCAAAATTCAAAACATATTGATTTAAATATATTATGAATACTTTATAAAGTTTTAGTTTTAACAACATATTCAAATTTTAGCAAAATTCAACACAATAAACACCTATTGGGTTCAATCACAGGAAGGGAAGGCAGTCTATACTGCTGGAGGTGGGAAAGTATAATATAATAACCTGGCCAACAGCGCACTATGGCAATTGGCAATAACAGAGTAAATCAAATGCTAACCATATTATTATAAATTAGATTGGAAACCATTATACACAAATTTGGCATACAAATAAATATAAATGCAAAACGGAAGTTGTAGAATTAAATATATAGATACACTGCTTGAATACTTAACACAAGTAAAATAATGATCAAAATATTTTAATACAGAATGGATAAAATTCAAAATTGTAATAAAATAAAAGTTAATATAGTATGTTTAATTTTAAATTGTAGTACTGTTAAAGACCTCCGTTGATTTGAGTTTTATAAACCTACTTAAGTCTTCTTTTGTAAATAAAATATCTATAAGCTTAAAAACTCTAAACTAACAGCTTTGATCTTCATAATAGGCGTTCATTTGTAAACTATTAAATAATATTCAGAATTCATAAATTTCAATAAATACTTTTACATTAGTCGGCTTACCTTCGGTTAGTGTATAGAAATTCGATTAGCATTTGATTGTTTTAGTGAAGGTTCCACTAATTTGCGGCCTATTCCGGCTAATTAATGGGTTTTATTGGTCATGGGGCTGTGCAAACCGCCAAATGTCCGTGCATTAGTTTATAGACATTTTCCAATAAATATATTGATTGTGCTTTAATTATGATTTTTTGTATTTTATCTTTTCCCCATTGTTGGTGCACTGACATTCTCTATTATTATGTATCGAATACGTTGCGGCTGATTGGTTCTTTCACAAATTGTGCCCACTAATTGACAATTAAGCAGGAAATAGTTTGGGTCTAAATTGAATGATTGATAAAAGCGTTGCTTGGGTTGTCTTTTTAGGGCCAGACATTCCCAGACATTGCTGGGAACTTTTGCAAAGCAATAAGGGGGAAAAAACTAAGCGGCTAACTGATTTTCCAAGGCGAAACTTTCAACTTATTAAAACTGCACTTGCCACCACAGTCAGCTGCCATCCCCCCGCATGCCCCTCTCCCACTCACAACTCTTGAGCAGAGGCGCTCAAGTATGTTGAACACGCGTCAAGTTCCTGAGGCAAAGTTTTGCGTCAACTTTTGGTATAACGCAAGTTTGCCTACTCAACCCGCCCCCAGAATCCCCCCCCCCATCCCTCCGTGACAGCCGCCCGCTGTCCCCAGCTGGCGGCAAAGGTGAGCTCAGAGTTCATTCAAGTGTTTGGACGCAGTCTATGCGGAGCACTTTAGCGGCGCGTTTTCCGTCATTGACAATGCACGCCAGACGGACAACAACAGCAGCAGCAGCAGCAGTGGCAGCAGCAGCGGCAGTAGCAGCAGCAACAACAATAATTCTAATTAAAGTTTTCAATTTGAAGTTTAGCCTCGCCTTCCCAAAACTGTTATCAGAGCACGCAGCTTCAGCCGAAAACAAAGCAGCAACAACAATGCACACACAGGCTGCCGAACAATAGAAACGCACAATGCACAACAGAGAACGGCAGGGAAAGAGGCGAGGAGGGGAGGCAAGGGACAGACGGACAGACAGAGAGACAGTAGAGAGAGCGTAGTACACAGAGAGTTCCGTAGAACTCGGCTCCAGTGTTGCCGGATTTTGGACACGCGTGTAAGCTAGATTTGAAGTACAAATAAGCCAAGACTAGTGAGTACGGAGCAGATCAGTTTAACGGAGGAGCGAATTGTCTCTTGCATATCTTCGCTGTTATTGCATTCGACCGTCATGCAATTGGCAGCATTGTTTAAGAATGTCATAAACTTTAAAATGGTGACTGCTGAAGCGCTTATAGTTTGATCTGTTTGCTTTATAGGAGAACCTACATAAATGGTTTGCGAGATCTAGGATCTAGAATTTAAATTGATTATGAATTCAGAAAGATGAGTGAAATCATAAAATATGCTAGATCTATCGCAACATTTATATGCTTTTCCATTTTGATAATTGCTAAATCTAGCCTGTAATAGACCAAACTGGCAACACTGCTCTGCTCCATGCGTCCCGCCCCTCTGCGGCCAGGCTGTATGTAATCTAATAACAAATAACTTCGGAAGTATTAATCATATTCCATACGTGAGTGTGTGAGTGTTTGAGTGTATTCGTGTGCGTGTTTCGGGCTACTAATTATAAATTTCAATTGTGCACAGACTGCGCTTTATTACTTTGAGCACAAAAACAGCATGCGGAGTATGGGCACAGACTGAGGTCTGCTATCAAAAGAGAGGGATAGAGACAAGGAGAGAGGGAGAGACAAACAGTGAGTGGGCAGCCTGCTGCCTAATGGAGCCTATCAAGCGTGCCAAAGCCGCTCAGACTATTGAGGCATATCAGGCAACTATGAATCATACAATGGAATAGAAGAGCAGAGCGACAGGGAAATGCAAGCGAGCAGCTTCAATGTGTCTGGCTTACGGTTGATAATAATAATCAGCATAATAATGCACACACACACACACACACACACACGCACACACATAGGCCAACACTCACACCTACAGACCAGCTATTGGTGTGTTAGTGTGCGAGCAAACCAACTTTTAGTGGTTGTCTGTCGGCGGCTTTTGGGCATAAAAATTTCAACAACAGCCACAAAAAACACGAGAATTGGCAAATAGAGCTAAAATTAATAAACGGCTAAATACACTGATCAAAAATTCCAAGTGGAAATAGAAATTATAATGTTTTGTATTTCATTTTAAATTTTATCTCGGTTTACCAATTAGAACAAGTAAGTACAAAACCGATCAGTCGGACGCGCTCTATTGTAGCCAGTGCAATGCTTCATCTTACTTTTTACTTGTACCATGCTTATTTAGCCGCGCTGCCAGAATGCGAGCGAAAAGACATTTAATTGTGTTTCTTAAATAAATTCGTTGTTTATTAAATGATTTGAATGCGATTCTCAGAATAGTTATATATAATTGAAGAGAGTATTTGTGTATTCCTAATAACAACCTTTAATGTTCGATATGACTATTATTCGGTTTTTGCAATTAGTAACTCCTAAGTTTCTGAGATCTACGCGAGACGGACGGATATGCAGACAGATGGACGGACAGACGGCTATATCGATTCAGCTGTATTTACTTATCCTTACCCTTTGTGGGATCTGACACTCCTCCTTCTACCTGTTACATTTTAACAAAGTTATTGACTATATTTTTACCCATTCCCATATCGGATCATCTATTATGACAGTAACGTTTGCTCCATTGAAGGGCGATTGTTAAAAGTGTAAACATTATTAGTTACTATAAGCTCCTATTACTTATTCAACAAAATAATTTTTCAAGTGTAAGCCTGTGGAGAAGTGGTACTGGAGGGTATATCCGACAGCCTTTTTGCATACATGTTACAACGTCAAACTGCAACCAAAATGATTAAAAGCAAAATGAAGGCAACAACGTTGACAAAACCAAAAGCAATGCTCTTTCCTCCCTTTCTCTCGGTTCTCTCCTCTGCTCCCATTCTTTTTGGCTCTATCTGTCAGCATGCGACAAATCAATATTTTGTTATTTTTGTATGCTTGGTCTGTGGGCGTGGCTGTCAGCCCGTCAGTTCGTCAGTCGTTTGAGCTGTACGCTGTTCGATCTGTGGCCCCCCTGCCGAATAATCATCAGCATCTTTTGACGCCGCACGCATATTAAATAAACTTTAGCCAGACTGAGCTGAAAGCGACAGATTGGTACAGTTGAGATATGTACATACTCCTCCACTAAGCGAGAAGCAATAGAGAACGCTAATGTCAACGAGTATCTCATCATGAAGTATCTCGTAGATACGACTCACTTTGGCACGCTGCGGGTAGATGCATAAATTAGTAGTCTCCTGGCATTGTCAAATTTTTGTGCTATTTTTGGCAAAGCGATTGAATACGCGACGATAGACATAAAAACAGTTTTTGCTTCCCAGTGAATTGTGTGGGAAATATGACACGGAGTTGCCAGAGTTAATTAAGTGCAAGTTGGTCAGCCGCTGCATAGTGCACAAAAATAGCTGTTATCTATATTGATAAGGAATTTATATCCAACATATACAGATCAAATTGCGCTAAGGCAAATAATTTTAACTTTATTTTAAATCAATGATCGAAAGAAGTATGATCCTGGGCATCGATGGGGAACACATCTTATAGCTTTAGGAAAGTTAGAAATGTGAAACGGAAATCCCTAACGAACAACTATTTAGTTATTTTAGATCTTCAGATGGGGTTTACTATTTCCAAAACCACATCGCACTAAATAGTCATGCACGTGATTTAATTTTAAAATTCTCAGCAAATAATGAACAGCCAAAATAACAAAATAATTCATACTGTAGGGTTTCAATTCAAGTTTTTTTTACGTATGGGAGCGACCACTGAGCGATGGGAGGAATGTGAAAGAAAGAGATAGGTAAACGGGTAAAAAATATAAAAATAATAAAAAAAATTATTAAAATTTAACTGCTAAACAACGAATGCTGCATTAGCGGCTTCAATTAAAGCCCCACAAGCAACAAGTGCAACATGCAAAAACCTATCAAAAATTCCCTGTGTAAATGTGTTTGTGTGTGACTATGAGAATATACATATATACGTATGTATAGTATATATTGCGGCCATTCCACACATGTGAGAAACCCAAATGCGTATCGACCACCAACGAGCTTAAACCAAAAACAGATAATGATGGCAACCCTGCAGGGCCAATGGAGCCAAAAAAGTCATGGCAATAACGGGCGTCGGTTAAGCCGAGCATTCATATATGACGCTATATCAGATAAGGGCGGGGGGTGCGGGGTAGATGGATTTTAGATGTGTGCATGAACATATTAAAAGCCAGACGAAGCCAAAATCAAACGCTGTTCAGCGCCATAGACAAACAAATATCTATGTGTGTGTGTGTGCATTGCCTGCATGTATGCAGCACAAATTTCAGCTGGCGGGTGGGGAAAGAGGGGCTGGGGGATAGGGGGAACTGGGAGGCGTGCCAGTGGCAGTGGCAATAGCAGCAGCAGCATCATCATTAAATATCATTAACACAGCGCAGCAGACAACTGACAACAAACAGTCAAAAACAGATACAACCAGAATGCGCAGAGCAGATCAGTCGGAAGTGCCCGACTGCTGAACACTCCCTACTCTATATTTGAAATACAAATTTATAAAAATATTCAACAAAGCGCATCAAGTGGGTCAAAGCCTGCAATATAGTTTCTCTAATATCTTTTGTGTTTATTAACTGATTTCAATGCGATTTTCAGGATAGTTAAATATAATGGTAGAGTGTATATATTCCGAATAACAACCTTCTATGTTCAATATTACGCTCGTAATTCAAACTTTTATTTTCAAGATATCGGTTTTTTGTTGGTTATGTGGGCTCTATTTAATTTGGCCTGTTACATACATTCTCCCACAGTTATTAACCCTGTTTTTAGCCATTTTCAATGGGTACAGGGTATGGAAACAGCAGCAACAATTTGGTGATATCATTAACAGGCGAAGCAAAGGCAGAGCAATTGCAAACGGAATCGCAATAGCAACAGCAACAGCAACAGCAACAACAAGCGTCTAAAAGGAAGCAAAAGTGTATACAAAATGTTTTTAATTAAACGCTTCCCCTCATCGGCAATGGCAACGGCAACGGCAACGACGACAATGTTAGACTGAGACTCAGGAGTAAGAGAGGAGACACACAGATACTAAACTTTTAAGCTGGTGTGTGTGTGTGTGTGTGCCTTGATGACTCTGTCTATCTCGATGTATCTCGGTCTGTCCCACTGGCTGGATGTCTGGCTGTCTCTCTGTTGCTGCCTTTTGATTCATTTCATTATACACTCTGCCAAGAATTATAATATTACGGCTCTGTGTGCTTCATTCTGTTGCCAACTTTGTAACGTGGCTCATAAGTTAGTTAAGCATTATGCCATCTGGCATGATTTAGTCATACAAGCTTGTTTTAATATCTGTGTGGCAACTGTAGTAATTAGCTGCTTAAAAACGGTATAATGGCAGTCAGATTTAGTGCTGGACAAAGATATGTAGATACTATCTGTTAAGTTATGTGAACAACAGTTTACCACCAAAAATAATAAAAATGTTAAGTTCTTTTGGTAAGTGAATTGCAAACAATTAGGGAATAGTCAACCTAATTATTCCAAATAATAGATACTTATATACATTTAAAATATCATTGAATAGTTGTTATACATTATTCTTAAGAGATAACTCTAATACATCGACCTTTTAGTTAGTAGGCTTTTATTTTGATAAACTTGTTCGATTGCCGTTATATGATGATTTTTAGATGATTTATTATACTATTAAAATATTCATTCTGCAAGTCTTGCCACATATTCATCAATACTTATGCAATACAAAGTGTATAGTATTTGCAACAACATGAGAATCTCTTGCTAGTTTTAATTTCCATGGCCTGGTGAACTCAGCTCATGGATACATTTGGCAGAGCAGCGGGAGGGGAGGGGAGGACAGGCCAAAGTATGAAATTACAGACGAGCTGCATCTTTCAGTTGCATACACTGCAGATACAGCTAGAGGACGACATGCAGCTACAGATACATATCCTGAATACAGATGCAGATGCAGATACACTGGTCGGCATATATATCTTGTCATAACGATGCCTTAGTTTCATTTTCGATTTTTATTGATTTTAAAGCGTAAAATATTTATGGATTGAATGTAATTCGTTTAGGTATAATGTATTTAATTATAAATATAATAATTTTTAATTGTTAACATTGATTTCGATTTTTTATTTAATTAAAACTGTTTGCTAAGTAATTTCATTGGAGGCATAGATATTTTGACAATTTTTTTTTTAATCCTAATTAACTGCTATGTTTTAGAAATCTATTTTAAGCTGGAAAATATTAAAAAATATAACCTCCTTTGGGGTCTATGACCTTTTGGAGGCGATTTGGAACTCCATCGCCCAAGGATTTGACCAAATCCTTTGAAATCCTGTTTCATGCAGATTTTATTGAATATTTCGTCCAATTCTTTGTCCTTGTCGAATCCCAGGATTGGATTTGCTTTATAAGTGCCTTACAATATTAAAAACATTAAAATTTTGGAATTTTGGGTTGAAAAACTTAGTTTTCGAACGACAATTCTACTCAAAAACGCACGAAAATTGCTATATTGGCTTGCAACAATCGTCCTGGAGCATTATCCTGATGAAAAACGAATCCTGTTTCGATCAATATTTTAGCACAGGGATCTGCTCAATCGTTTAGGAAGCTAAAACCAAGATTTTAATTAGTGGGAAAATAGTTTGGGTACCAATATTACCAAGTAGTGACTTATGCACATATCCAGTATATGCCACCACAGCCTCCTGGGCTCACATACGGGCATCCAGGTCGAATCCAGTTGAATAACTTACAAATCCAGTTTTAAAACTGCTTGAGTAATAGGTGGTACACAAAAAATTAGTGCATAAGCGAAATATTTTTACAGGTGAGCCCAGGAGGCTGTGGTGGCATATACTGGATATGTGCATAAGTCACTACTTGCTAATATTGGTACCCCCAACCATTTAGAAACTAATTAAAATCTTTGTTTTAACTTCATAAACGATTGAGCAGATCCCTGTGCTAAAATATTGATCGAAAAAGGATTCGTTTTTAATCAGGATAATGCTCCAGGACGATTGTTGCAAGCCAATATAGCAATTTTCGTGCGTTTTTGAGTAGAATTGTCGTTCGAAAACTAAGTTTTTCAACCCAAAATTCTAAAATTTTAATGTGTTTAATATTGTAAGGCACATATAAAGCGAAACCCATCCTTTGAATCGAGAAGGACAAAGAATTAGACGAAATATT
The DNA here is from genome assembly GCA_035045125.1 of Hypselothyrea guttata. NCBI lineage: Eukaryota > Metazoa > Arthropoda > Insecta > Diptera > Drosophilidae > Hypselothyrea > Hypselothyrea guttata. The sequence continues at coordinate 46,988 of JAWNNJ010000046.1, forward strand.
TTATAAAAACTGCATGGAACAGGATTTCAAAGGATTTGGTGAAATCCTTGGGCGATGGAGTTCCAAATCGATTCCAAAACAGCTTAAATGCAAAGAAGAATGTAAAACTCATTAATTTTAAGCATAAACTGCATTAAGAAAACAAAATATCCCATTAAAATTTGTTATTAATGTTTTTGACAAAATACTTGTGCCGCGTTGGAAATGCCATATTTCAGTTTAACAAAATAAAATAAACAGAAAAAATATTTCGAAAATTTCCAAATTGTGATTTTTGTATACAAATACAATATATCTATCTAGAAAAATTAAAACAGCCAACTATTTTCACTTAGAATCTGAAATACCCGCCATTGAAAATATGCCATTTTTTGACAAAATATATATGCCGACCAGTGTACATCGTCATCTCGTCCATTTCCATGATATTATGGTATTATGCAAGATGGGTTTGTTGATGTTGTGCATGGCAATCCTTTGATATGATTTTACATAATAATGCGCTTGTTTGGCCGGAGTGGGAGTGAGGGAGTGAGTGTGAGCGTGTTTTCATTGCAGATTATAAACAGTAGCAACAATAACAATAACAATAACAACAGCAGCAACAAAGCCAAGCAGATACGACAGCAAACATAAAGCAAAGGCAACGTCAAAGTTTGCCATGATTCGTATAATTGCAGCGTGAATAATTACATCAAAATCAACAATAACAATTGCAATGATTCCTCATTTCTAGGCCCTGTACTTTTAAAAAGCAAGGGTCTATTAAGTGAGTACAAGTGGGAAGAGTGTGTAACACCCAGAAGGAGGCGTGGTAGACCCAACAAAATATATATATTCTTGATCAGGACGACGAACTGAGACGTCCATATAAACACTTAGATCTTGCCAATTATAAGAGCTAGAGACGTACTTTTAGGGCATATTAATTGATATTTAGGTTCTCCTTTGCAGTAAGCAGATCAAGTTTGTTTTAGAATTTTGATACCTTCTTTCCACGCTAAACATAAAAAACCCAAGCAGCTACAATTTTTAAGCTAAGTATTATTTACTTAGCCTATGGCATTCTACATCGATGTCGTGCATTTATTGATAGGATAAAAAGCAGCGAAGATATGTAGCATACAATTTGCTGGAATGGATAGAGCGAGCTATGATGGGATAATCGGTAGCAAATTTGACAAGCGGGAAAAACATAAATTACTTTGCAGTGAATATTGAAACACAAAGTACTTGGTCTGCTACTGTCGGTTACGTCCGACTGCAGCCCTCCGGCCGACTAATCATCTCCCTGCTTACTTGTTTTTTCTGGATTATGCATGTGCCAGATCGCTCTGTACAAATGTTGTTATTTATGCGCTTGAAAAAGTTTTTAATTGATTTAATAAGTAATGCGATTAATAGCCGCAATATGCAACAGCAGCAACAGCCGCATAGACATCCCTACGCCACAGATACATTTCGAACAGCAGATATAGATACAGATACATTTCATACAGATGCAGATAGCAATGCCTTTGCGTGCATTTATCGACTGATTACAATTGTGCGCTATTGTTGTTGTTGTTTTTGTTGTTGCTTTGACGTTGCATTTCAAGTGCTTTTAATTATGTGTTTAACTTTTGAATTTATGATGCGATGTGCGTGTGTTTGAATTTATCTCAATTGAAATAATGAAATGTTTGAATGATTGCGGATTTATTACGATTATGTCTGCTGCAAACCCAACCTGCAACATGCCACATTGAATTACAGGAGCAGCCAGAAAGCGAATTCTCTTTGCTCCTCTCAACATTTGCGAATTGTGTTTAGGGTTTGAATATTTTAATGGCAAAATATCCCATTTTCTGAATAATATGCTCATTAGTGGGGCATTGCACTGTGGCTTATCTTACGATAATAACAGGCAAACTGCGTTTTGGATTTCAATTTAAATACCATTTTAATAAACATTGTTTATCGACAATATATTTTTCTGAACCGGAAATGATTAATATAATTAATTATCATATCCTTTGAGCAAAACAAAAGAGTAAAAAGAATAATCTAATTTGAATATCTATTATAAAATTAATCAAATTAATTATTAATCGGTTAAAAAATTATAAAAATGTAAAATTAATAAATTATGTTGGAAATTCGAAAAAGTTTCGCTTATTTCTTGCATGTCAATTCAATGTGATTGATTTTTATCATTTAATAATAAAAAAAACTGCAACAGTAATCAATATTTACAGAGCCTGTTATCAATATTAAAAACTGATTTTGTATTGTTTTTAATTAATGAGAAATAATTATTGCAACAGTGCAAATATTTGAAAAAATACTTTCACATCTATGACAGTTGCCTGGATGTTTTCCACTTTTCACTTTTTTTGTGCGCTGATAATTGAAAGTCAACAGAGCTCAGTGCCGTAGGAGAAGATTTGCGGGCGTTAGTAGCATAGTATTTTTATGCTGAACCGAAAGCAAAACATAATGCTCGATAAGAGCTGTCAATTTATCATTTTGCAAGCGAGCAAGGAAACAAAGCACACTTTGCAAGGGGGAAAGGGGAAAAGGGAAAACAAAAGAAGAGAAAAGGCAGCCGAGAGATGTGTATACAGTGAGCCAAGTGTGCTGCTCGGGATTGTAAAGCGGCGTTAAGCATTTTACCAGTCCAATTACGAGGGACTGACAATTGGTGCAAGCTGCTCCAAATGGTTATATGCCCTGGGAATCCATGGGATCCAGTGAGCACAACGGATTGACCATGACAAAGTAATGACAGTTTACAAAAGATGAAATAAACAAATGACCAGAGGGGGTCGGCAGAGTCGGGCGTAGTGCGCTCTCTCCCCACTGTGCACACGCACAGTGGTGTAATGTAAATAATACCAGAATGGGCGGATCAGCGGGATGCGCCCGACTGCAGAATACCCAGTGCCCTATATTCGAAATGTAATTTATTTTAATTCTTACTGATTTCCAAAAATTTAAATATAATCAATGTATTCAATGAAATTTAAAATATAAAAACTTTGATGCATCATATCTCATTTAATTAAGTACAGATTTTGATTAAATTTACAAAACTGATAAATATTAAAGATCCCCACTATTTAAGTAAATAGATTTTTTTTAAATAGGTAAATTTATTTCACCTTGCGGCCGGACGGGGCGTGGCATCCAACAATGGTAAGCATCTACTTTTTAACACATTCTCTCAACGTTATTAGCCCCGTTTTAGCCATTTTCAATAGGTGCAGGGTATAAAGAGCTGTGTGGATTTGCAGGGGATTTGCGGGGGAGGGGCTGTCCTTTGGGGAAAGAGCAATAAGCATAAGCAATTTGCCGCAGCTCCTGCGCCTCAACCGTAGAACTCTGGAGCTGTAGCTGGCGTTTCATTTGTTTTCGCAGCAGTTAAATGAAATTGCATGTAACTGCGGGGCTGCTGTCAGGCTGCCGAAGGGTTGGTGAGGGGAAAGAGGGAATACGCATTTGTAGTGGCTATCATTACACATTTATTGTTGTTGCTGCTGTTGGTCAAGCGCGCACAAGATGCTGATGCTGCTGCTGTTGCTGCTGCTGATGATAATGATGATGAGTCCGGCATTGCTCGGGTGGGTGTGAATTTAATAAAATATACACACAGATAGAGAGAGAGAGAGAGAGAGCACAAGACAGACACAAAGGCAGCCATGACAACAGTCAGTACAAAGAAGCCTCTCCCCCCCTCCCCTCTTCAACGGCCGCCCTTCACTTGTGCCATTCTTAATGTACAACAACTATTTTCAATTATTGCCAATCAAATGTTGCATTCAATTGATGTTCACAGGCGAGGGACGGCAACCTGATTATGAGCAACGTTCGTTTGAGTGGAGCTTATTTGGTTTCCCCTCCCCGCCTCCCTCCACCTATCCACGACTGTCCGCAGGGCAGCATTTGCACACAAGCCTGGTACGCAGCTCATTGTCGGGGCAGCAAGAGGGGGCAGGAAGAGGAGGCAGGCCGGCCTAAGAGCCATGTAATTAGTTTGCAAGTGTCAGGATTAATCTTTGAGTGTGTGTTTGATTGTCGGCACTACAGGCACACTAGTGCACTTACAACACACACTCTCACACACACACACACACACACTCTCTCTAACACACACACAGACTCACAGACACAACAATAATAATGCTGTGCAAATAGACTGGATGCGTCTATTATGAGGTCTGCCTCCCAGTGTGTGTGTGTGTGTGTCTCTTTCTCTCCCCTTGTGTCTCTTTCTGTTTCCCTCCCCTTGACTGTGTTGTGGGCATGGTCAAAGAAAGTGCGCGACGCACATGTTAATTGCAGACCTGGGCAAACAGCTCTGCAGCCAGCAACCCGAGCAAGCGAACAATGCCGTACACTGCCAGAAAAGGTATATTAGAAACCACTCTTACTTGAATCAATCCACAAACGGATCAATAGTCGTGCTATCCAGAATTGAAGTACGTTTCGGATATTTTAAGCATGTTTAGAATTGGATTTAAAACCCTTTTAGAGCCCGTACTTTGATAAAGTTACAAAAGGGTCTGTTAAGTAACATTTTTTAATAAAATTCTCGAAAAATTGTAGATATTCGCATGATAACCAATCACAAAAATTTATAATGGAAAAACTCTCAACAATCATTATCATTATATCTGCTTAATTTGGTATAATTTGTATTCAATTTGTTTTAATTGTAATAATGATAATTATTGAACTTAAAACAAAAAACTTACAAAAATCTTAGAAATGAAAGCAAGCTAAACTTTAGAAAATATCTTTTACTAACCCTCTTTTTACCTATTTATAATTAGTGCAGGGTATAAGAGGATTACAAATCCAAGCTTTGCATGTTCTTAAATTCCATTAAAAAGTATGTTAGGATCTTGCGATTATTTATTGGCCTTTCGGTACTCTGAAAATCTCGCAGTGCACGGAGGGCATAGCATGTTTTAATTAGGTTATGTTTGATTGCTGTAATATGCAGCTGAAATCGAGGTGCTTGCTAACTGCATTTCTTGAGCTCTCTCTCTCTCTCTCTCTCTCTCTCTCTCTCCCTCTCTCTCTCCTCGCTCCCCAACTAACTACAATTCGCTGTTATCTATATCTATGCCCAACTCCCTCGGTCTCCCCCCTCTCTCCTAGTCAGTGAAAACTGAAGTTAGCCAATGGAATTTAATCAAGTTTTATTTGCACTAGTTGGCAAGGGATGAGCAATGAGCAAGCACACAGATACAAACTAGTATGTGTGTGTGTGTGAGTATTGATTGTCATAATTAAACGTTGCCTTTGCCAATGTTGTTGTTGCTGTTGTTGTTGTTTGTTGGTGTGTTGCACGTACTTTGTCGATTGTTGCAGCTGCTGTAAGTTTTGTAACTGCGCTTTAAAAAGTTTGTTGATTGAATGCAACGCTGCACAATTGTTGCAAATACTAGCCATAAAGTGGCCTTATGTGCCACCACCCCCCTCCCCCACCAATCCCTTGTACCCCATCTCCTCCCTTGCAACCTCTACTCCTACAACTTCTTTAGCCGTGCTGTCAGTCCGTCAGCCCACAAGTTTTATAGCTATTCTTTTGTATGCTCTGCGGATTAGTTCTTCATTGTTTAGCTGCAAGCGTGGCGCTCTGCAGATAACACACACAACACACACACACACACACACACACACAACTCACACTCACACAGATACATCCTAATGCAGTGGGTGCAAATGATAGCTACTGCTGCAGCTGTCCGACTAAGTGGGGACTGTACAAGTGGGCGCAGTGGGCGTGGCGAGCACTACAAGCGCAGCTAACTAGCTGATTTAGGTCCAGCATATATATATTTTATAGTCCTAGCAGCGGATAAAAGCCCTCTCCATACGGCAATCACTAGTGCAAAACTTCACCAAGCGGGAGTATGCATCACCGATTGGCCACAGCCAGAATGAAGAGCTCGACTGTAAAATACCCTGTACTCTATATTTAAAATACGATTTAAAAATATTCATAAAAATATTTTTCAGAGCGCAGCATTGTTTGTCTACACCATACTTTAATGGCCGCGATGCCAGAGGGTGAGCGAAGCAAAGCCTGCAATATTGTTTCTTTAATAACTTCTGTATTTTTTAAACGATTTCAAGGCGCTTTGCAGGACGGACAAATATAATCGTAAAGACCATGTAATTTGATTAAAAACTTTCGATGTCCAATATTAAGCTTGTTATTCCGTTTTATCGATTGTGAAATAATCTTGATTTTCGTATGGTATATGTCTATCTGCATAACGAAAATTGCTGATCCAGGTCTTATTTAGATCGATCAAGATCCTGAAAAAGAATATATTTACTCCTTCTGCCTGTTACATATCTTCTCCTTGATTTATTACAGGGAATAAATTTATTAAACTAAGGCATAGTTTTCTAAACATTCAATTGAGTATAAATTATGTATTCGTTACAAATTTGCAAATTACATGCATGTATTTTTTCAGTAGCAAATTAATACCCAAACCTGTGTCTTCGATTTCTCTACCCAATCCATAGATTTATATATCGCTCGCACATCCTATATCTCGATGAATATAATCTATGCTGCAATATAAATAATTTTCTTCTCCTCTCTCTACACCTTCTACCTAACATTCGTATCATTCCTTTGCTCTCCCTGTTTAACATTGGCACTCTCTTATCAATTTCAATTTCAACGGTATTACGCAATTCTCAGCTTATCGCGTTTTAGCCATCTGTTTTTATGGCTAATCGTTTTGGCTAATGCTCGGATTTGCATTCCTAATCTTTATCAGATCTTAATTACATAATCTGCAGTTGGCACAGTCCGTTCATATCACGGGATTCTTATCAGATGCTAATAATCTCGCAGCTGCAGTTGCGATTGATTTGAGTCGTCAACCCTCGTTTCAGGCAAGTATTTTGTACTTTTCACATTATTTTCACTTAGTTATTGTGCTTATTCTGTTATTTTATTTATTTTTATGTCTGCTTGCACGCGTATTTATTCCCATTGGAAGTATTCCTCGCTTCGATCTGCTCTTGTATTTATTTTTATACTTTTTTCTGCGCCTTTTGTCAATTGTTGCCGGGCTATTGACAAATATTACGCCGTAGTCCTCTCCGCTCCGCCCACAATGCCCGCTGGCAGTTGTTATGATTATTGTCTGTGGCATTGGGAGGAGAGAGAGGGAGAGAGAGAGGAAGAGTAAGGCCGTTTTCTATACCCACAACACGTACAGTCTGTCGTATAATACGTTATTTGCATGAAATTACTCGGCTGAGGAGTATGCTCTGCCCCCCTGCCCCCAGCCCCCCAGCCAGTTGCTTGGTTTATTAGCATGCTCCAGAGATTAGACTTTTGCCGGCAAGGACAACATTTGATTTCCCTTTTCCACCCCGTACTCCGTATTCCATATCCCGTATTCTGTATTCCGTATTCCCAGCAAACAAAGCCCTGGCAATGCAACCAAACTGGGCTAATCAGCACAAATGCCAAAATACAAAAGCCAAAACGAAAGTAAAAGCAAATCAGTAACCAAAAGAAAATACAGACAGACAGGGAGACGGAGAGACGGAGAAAAGGAAAAAACGTCACTAAAGAACTTCCAATTCAAAGTTGAACTCCGCCCCGCGGGCGTGCCATAGGAACTGCAAAAAGACGTCAATCACAATCACGAATCGAACAAAAAACACCAAACCAAAAAAAAATGTGAAAAATTTGATATGCCTTCTAGGTTGTTGTGTTCGATTTGTTGTTGTTTTATGCCGTTATATGTTGAGGTTTATTGATTTGTTTCCTTCAGCGCTCCGGCTGTCTTGTAAACTGATATTTGGCATTTGAAATGCGAGCAGCAGAAATTTACTAAGGCCTTTGGGGGATGTCCCAAATACAGTTCAACGCCTGTATGGTCGCTCTCCGTTCTCCGTTCTCCGTCTGTCCCTTTGAAGTATGATAAACCCAAACAGCGGATTAGCCGCTCAGCGATTTAAGTGATTGTATATCTTACAGATATACGATTTAGTAGACGAGCTGAAAAACCAAGTGCTGAGATTTAATAGCTGCGGCTAAGCTACTAAGTGGGCGTTTCAGGTGCGATGGCTGCCATCAGACAGAACTCCAAACTTCCCCAGTTCATGGTGAACAAGTGTGCCTGTATGTGTGTGGGTGTGCTCATGTGTGTGCATGTCTTTGGAGTTTGTCCTTACTGTTTAAAGTGATTTGTGATGCTTTGAGTGCTAGCAGCAAGTTGTTTTCCTTTTCTTCCTTCTTTTTTTTTTGGTAACTTGGCAGTGGTTTTTATGGTTGTTTAGTTGGCAGTTTAGCTCCATGCCGAGATAAGGGCAGCAAAAGTTCAGCATTGAACATGTGAATTGTTGCAATTGTAATGCCAGTGAGTACCTAGAGTTTTCAATTTGTTTCCAGACTCTTGAATTCTGTAGATTTCTTAGAATTCAATCGATAAATCCGAGGAAATCAGGTATCCACGTTCAACTGACATTATTTCGAGCGAAATTCAATAATTGCCAAATATATGTAAATATATGTAAATATCTAAAACATGCCGATGTCCCTGGTAACGAGGTTAAACACGGACTAACCAAGGAAGGAAGCTTACGAACTTCTTTTTCGGTTAGGAACCTTTCTGTGTCGTAGGACCTAGGTTTATCAGAAAAGCATGAGAACAGATAAACAGAGGTAGAGATAAAAACAAATGGTTAACTACTCCGGAAGCAAGAAACTCTTAGGCACCTATAACTGAAAAAGAACAGTCGATTGTCCTTATCTCAGCAATACTAGGAAACTACAGTCGGTAGAAGTAACTAGTACTTCGTAAACCCAATAGAGATTGAAGCTCTGTCGCCTGGTAAAATCTTTGAAATCTAAATTATTTTATACAAATATTTTTCGGGTTTTTTGTTGTGATAAATTTAACTGCTGAAAATATTTTTATTTTCCATTAAATTATGGTCCATTGCTTGAGTGAAAATAATTCAACTGTGATTAAAGCCTTTTTATACCCTGTGCCCATTTGAAAAATGGGAAAACAGGGTTAATAACTTTGTGCGAATGTATGTAACAGCCAGAAGGAGGCGTGGCAGACCCCACAAACTATATATATTCTTGATCAGGAAGACGAGCTGAGTCGATTTAGCCCTGTCTGTCTGTCTGTCCGTCCGTCTGTCTGTCTGTCTGTCTGTCCGTTCTGTCTGTATGAACGCGTCGATTTCGGAAACTACAAAAGCTAGAGAAGCCGTTTTGGTTGCTATAGGTTGGTACATACCATACGCAGTTCAAGTTTATTTCAAATTGTTGATGCCACGCCCCCTTTACGCCCAAAAATCAATAAAACTCACACAACCTCGTGTTTTTTACCATAAAAAGTTGAATAACAAGCGTAATATTAAACATAGAAGGTTGTTATTTGGAACTTAAGCTCTCTTGTATTATATTTAACTATCCTGAAAAGCGCAGTGAAATCGGTTAAGAAACACAGGAGATATAAGCTTCACAATAGTTGAACTTAAAAGTTCAAAAACAAGCGTAATATTAATCATAGAATGTTATTATTTGGTATATATACTCTCTTCTATTATATTTAACTATCCTGAAAAGCGCATTGAAATCGGTCAATAAACAAAGTAGATAAAAGCTACGCAATTGGCAGCGCAGCCCAGCAGTGCAGCAGCAGCAGCGCAGCGCAGCTGGCGCACGTAAAAAGGGAAGAAGAGGAAGTACTGCTGAATACGCTTGGTGTGACAGTTTTATAAAATTGTATATAAAATAAAAGGCACAGGGTATTCTACAGTCGGGCCCGCCCGACTGATCTGTCCCGTCCGACTGATCTGTCCCGTCCGACTGATCTGCCCTGTCCAAATTTTTTAATACAAATTAATTGCATTTCAAGCTTCAATTCAAATTACTTTTGCCAGTTGAATTGTGTTTGCCCTCTCTCAATTCCACTTGAGCCAAATACATTTCGCATCCCAACGTTTTGATTAACAATAAGTGATTTGTTTACTCCCCAGTTTCTGCCCAGCATCCCAACTAAATCCTAAATAATTAAAGATCCCTCTTCCCCCTCTGCACCGGGTGCAATTAAACCCACAAAAAGCACAAAAGTTGGCAACAAGAGAAAGAAACGCACACAGCTTGTTGTTGCTAATATCAAACACAAATAGAATACATATTATAATGAATACCAACCTTACTTATTGTTGAGCAGCAGCAACATCCTTAGCCATGCTTAACTCGAATTCCATTGAACAAAAAACACGAAAAAACAGCAACAGCAACAGAAACAGAAGCCGAATCAAAGAGGAAAAAAACACAAAGCAATTAGCCGAAATGGACGCACGAACGAGTGTACGAATGCCTGAAAAGAGAGCAAGGTAAAAATATTTGCATTAGTTCGGAATTCCGAGTTCTGGATGGACATAAAAGGTGTAGCGAATATGTACATAAAAATACATTTAATACAAAGACCAAATTGGGACCGGCACTGAGCAGAGACACTACAGTCGAGTGCTTTCGACAGCACTACATATATTTGAGTAAAAATATTAATGTTCGAAATTAAAAACCTTTAAAGTTGAGGTTTTATTTGACAATTATTTTAAATATTGAATAAATAATACTATTGTTAAATAAGTGACAAACTTTAATTAATTTTAACTTAAAGAGCTCGATATGTTCCACAGTTAAACTATCAATAGTATGCAGAATAAGTAGGTAATTTTAAAAGATATTTTAAATAAATTAAAATTAATTAATGTTATTAAAAGATATTCTACTTTTAAATAAAAGAAAATAAAAATAGTTTATTTCCTTAAAAAGTTAAAGAAATTCTAGAAGGATATTATTTTAAATATATTAACAATAATTGAATTCTTTAAATAGCTTAAACAAATTGGACGATTTAATTTCAACGACTTAAAAATAAGTCTCGTTACCAGGTTTATCCCATGTCAACCACTTTCCACACTCCTCCTTATTAGAGTTTCTAAGTCATAAACCCCTTTTATTCCCCATTTTAGGTTCAATTATAGAATTTTCTCACGCTTGATTTGAGTCGTAGTTCTAGTTTAGACTGATTCAGGCAATGCAAAGATCACTTAAATGTTCGATACTGTGGGTATACCAAGCCTGGCTTGCCCATTTCCGCTGGACTACAGGGTATAACAATACAATAAAAAATGTAATACAAAGGCCAAAAGGGGGCCAAGGCAAACGCAGACAGCACATTAAGACAAAATATATGCATACATATATACTATTAAGCGAAAAATCCTTTTTAATTTCTTTTGCGTTTACCGCAATTGTAATTTGTATCTGAGGCGGCGCTTGCGACTGTTTGCGGCAGCCAAATAAAGTTATAAAGGCATAAAAACGCGATTGTAAATAAAAGCAACACGCCAACACAAAACAGCAACAATAACAATATCCAAAATCATTTCCAAGTATAAACATGAGTCGGAAGAACCCCCAACCCCAAACCCCGCACCCTCCACCTCCAGCCCCTAGCACCTAAACCAGAGCCTGCCAGAGCCGCCAAGTGCGTTGCTGTTGCACATAAAATTTCATTGATTACATTTGTTTGTGCGTTAAATGCCGAGGTCTGCGGGTCTCCTGGGTCCTGGTTTCTGGCCTCTGGTGTGCCAAAGTGCCTGCCTGCTCCCTGAATGGGTGTATATACACTGAGCCAAATAAGGACCAGTTCATTCTACAAAATAAAGCTCTTAAATGAAGCTTATTTTGTGCATAAACCAGTTAAGAAGGAGCAGTTCTCTATCCGGAAGGCTACAGTAAGACGCAACCGACTTTGTGTTTCAATAATACACACAGTTCAGCGAATTGTCTGTTGCATATCTTGGCTGTTTCTTAATCGATTGTAATGAAGTTTACACAATGCTACCTACATGCAAAATAACAAGTCTTCAGTTTGCAAAATGTGGCTGCTGTGCAGCCTAGAAGGTGTTTTTTGGGGGTAAACTGGAAAAGGGAGGAGGTATAAAAAAACCGGAAAAAACTTGATCAGCTTACAGCATAGGGAAACCTATATATTAACCAAAAATGGGGCTCTAACTCTTGTAATTTGCGTGATCTAGGTGTTAATACGGACAGACAGACAGATATAGATATATGGCAGTTCATAAAATAGAACATAATCGTACTAAATCTTAAAGATTTTTAAATGAAAATGAAGAATTTCATTCTTGAATCCCGAGTTTTCTGCTGGATTCAAGTAGGAAAACTGTTGATTTTTCTCCCAGTGTATATGTATTTGGCTGCGTGTGTGTGGTGAGCTGGTGTGTGTGCCTAGGCTTGTTTCCTGTTTACACAGGCGTCGGGAGTAGCTGTAGGTCCTGTGTGCAGCTCTTTAACCCGAGGCCACACGCGACCTAATGAAATTCATTGCTGCCGCCCTCGAGTAATGCTCGAATATCGCCTAAATGTGTACTGCATATCTCTGCGGCTGGGTTATTTAGGGTCTACAAACATACGAAATACCCAGAAATGTACCTAGAAATGTAACATATATACATACTTAGTATGTACGTGTGCCATTGCCTGTTTGTGCAGCTAAAAATATTTAAAATGCTATTTATATGCTAATACCCTGCAAAGGGCACTAAAAAAATAAAATACCATTGAAATATGTTGCGGGGGCGGGCACGCAGACACACACACACACACACACACACACATATATATATATATACCAAAAAAGAACCATCGTTTGTGCAATGTGCATTTCACATTTCTCTCTCAACTGCTAGTTTTCACTAAATCCTCATTAATTAGTAGCATTTAAGGCGGCATTTTGTGTTAAAATAAGACCACGCCCCCACCACAGCGTTAAAGCTACTTAGCATTAGGCCAGCAGCAGTTCCCCAGTGTACTGCACAGTGGGGCCAGCAGCTGTTGGCAGGTGCTGAAAACTTGCCCCATAACTTAATGTCACTATAAGCCCTCGGCCACTGCCAACTGATGCGTGAAATAGACAGGTGTTTAGACCGCCAGTCAATCGAGTGTGAAAGGGGGAAGGGAAAGATTATAAATTTATTGGGTGCAGGCACAATACATAAATTAGCCTAAAAAATACTTAGGGACAGACTTTAAGGCCTTACAAATGGAACGCTTTATTATACTATATTGCAAAGAATACATTTGTATTATCACAATTTATTTAAGATTTATTTGCACTATTTTGATCGTAATTTATAAATAATATTTTAAAATATCGTTTTTATAATATTTTATCAATGCAATTTAGTTATTTAATTAGAATAATTCCTTAAGCCTGAAAGGTTTCTCCATATAATTCATGGAATTACCCGGCAAGTGTATGATACACAATGATTCCTATAGTCTTATATGCTAAAATGTTTTGCATGTTGTTTTAGCTATTAAAGACATTATAAAAATATTCGTTTGAAAGGGTTTTTACCACTGTATTCACCTCCTGTCCTCTGTGCTAAATGCAGGGTACACAAAAAAAAAAGTAAGTACTCAAAAAAAAAAAGAAAACCAACGGCTCTTTTATGCCGTTGTACACACATACAACACCACCACGACCACCACCACAACAACAACAACAAACTACTGCAAATGCCATAGGACAATGTGAACGGGGCATTTGGCTGCATTTAATAACGTTTAGGAGGTTATGCCACTAAAATTGTATCCGAGTATCTGCATCTGTGTGAAAACTCGGAAAACATGGCACACGGAAAACAAAATATGTAGAATGAAAAACATTTCAAATAATATGGGAAAACCTAGGCACACACGCTCACACACACTTGGAATATGTATAGGAAATGTTTCCCATTTTATATACCCTATGCCCATTAAAAAACGGGGTAGGTAACTTTGTCCAAACGCATGTAACAAAACAATGTTGGAATCCAGATAGGTGTATAACATAGGCAGATCAAGGTTATCCGAAATCCTATAATAAAACCCTAATAACAAGCGTAATATTAAACATAGAAAATTGTTCTGCAGATTATATTTAGCATCTAGAATTATATTTATTAATTTGCTAAAACATATTAAACCATTAAACTGAGAAAAAAGCAAGAAGAAGCATTACTGTTGCGCTTCGTATGATGTTTTATAAATATTTTAAAATTATATTTAAAATATAGAGTGCAGGGTATTTCATAGTCGGATGTGTCCAACTGGTCTGTCCTTACTGCTTCATTTTTCCAAAACGCTGGCACCGCATTAATTTCATTCACACTTCGGAGCCGCATTTCAAAAATATTTAAGGCAAATATGCAATAACGGCATGTTGGGAACAATAATATTTGTCTAGGAGCTCCACGGAACACCATGAAAAAAGAAAGGAGAAAAAATGAAAACTCTTACCCAAAGGCCGCATAGCCAAAGGAAAATGCGTATAGGGTGTTTTCCCTGCCAAGAGTGTGAGAGTGTTAGATGAGAGATGTGAGAAGCACGCGCATAAAACGACAACCTATCTTGTCGTATGTTGTTCAGAGTTGTTGTTGTCATTGCCATTGTTGTTATTGTTGTTATTGTTGTTGTTGTTGTTGAAGGGGCTAGTTGTAGAGTCGTGTCCCAAAAACGTTTGTTTAACAATTGAAATATTCGCACCACAACAACAGCCACACATAAGTGCAGTCCTCGACCCTACACTGCGAGCATTTTAATAACCAAATTTCAATTAAGCGATTGAATTGAGAAATTTAAAAAAAGATTTTATAGAAAAGATCTTTAAAAAAAAAAAATGTTTAATGAAATATCTTATTAAAAACCTATTGAATCAGCAGTTCAATTTAAATTTAATTTAATAAGAAGGCTTGATAAATATATTTTATTTATCTAAATTTGAAGTCGACAGAAAATAACCTATATAATATAAGAAAGTATATATTACCAAAAAATAAAATTCCTATAATTTGTGACCTTAAAATTATGACGAATAAAGTTCAAAATGTATTATTATTTTATTAAATATATTATTTCTATTAATTTGAACAAATAAAATATATTAATATATAAATATGAGTACGTAGTATTGTAATTATATTCCTTCAAATATATTGATTAATTTTCTTTTACTACAACTTAAACTATAGCAAAACTACGAAAATCTACTAAAGATTTATCTCACTAATTAGCCGTAATATTTAAAAAATAAACACTAGTATAGTTCCGTTGAAATGTTTATTAATTTACACAGAAATTTAAGAATGTATATTTGAAGTTTATACTACAAATTCTACACAAATTCCACCTTCTAAATTAGTATTATAGTATTACTTATATTTCATAGCCTAAAAGTTTCGTCTAGTGTAACATAGAGCGCATAAGAACCGTTTTGGGCCTGGGCCTGTTTGCATTTGCCTTGCGTTCGCCTTGATCCCTAGACCCATTAGTGGGCCTGGCACACACACACACACGCAGAGTTGCAATGCACACTGGCTGCCAAATTCCACCTTTCAACCCCATTGCAACAACAAAAGAGAGGAAAAAAACAATAATAATAAAAAAGAGCAAGAAGAAGAAGAGCGTGTCATGGTGTTTGGGATTTTTCAATGTGTAAAACTACCTGTCGCTGTTGCTGCTACTGAAACCCGCCCGGATGGCTGCCTGGATGGCTGGATGTCTGGATGTCTGGATGGAGGGCAGGCTGTTTGACTATATGGTGGCGGTATGGTTGGACGGTTGAATGCCTGACTGGATGGCTGGATGGCTGGATGACTGGCCCCGCCTGGCATCGCGTTGAGCTGGGCAAAACTATCTTTTAACACGCACCACGCATTATACGAGCACCTTGCATGCACACGTCACAGTCACAGGCAGCGAGAACTGGCCCAAAGCCCATACCTAGATCTCTCTAGCCCGGCACAGAGTCAGTATTTTCCCCAAGAGTTTTCTCTCCGTCTCTCCGTCTCCCTGTCTCCGTGTATCTGTATTTGCAGCAGTATTCGCCACGTGAATTTTATTCCTGCCGTCGCGATTCTCCACCGACTCTCTCGACTCCCGATTCCTCAACTCTGCTGCTCTTTGCTGACGACATTTGTTGGCATTGCCTTTGCTTTCTTCTCTGTTTGGTTGTTCCTTTTTACCTTTTCCATTTTATTTCGAGACACTGTACTTTCAAAAGGGTCTATCAAGTTTGTGCAAATGGGAAATACAACACAAGGAAGGAGGCGTGGCAAATACTACAATTTACTTATGTATTACGGATCAGTACTACGAGCTGAGACGATATAGCCTTGTCCGACTTTCTGCTGTGCCTAGAGAGATAAGAGATACTAAAAACACTATTTTCGGTAGTTTGGTTCTCCTATAATTATATGTTTTAGAACTTTTAAACGTCTCTCCCTTACTCAACTAACCGATTTGTAATTTGGCATGCACCTACGCTGTGAATCGGATAAGAAACAGCAAAGATATGTAACAGACAAATTGGTCGACTGGTCAGCTTGCCTCATAACTCGGGTATTGAATACACTGCATTGTGCTTATATTTGTGGAACACAAAGTACAGGGTCACCTACTGTCGGTTACGTCCGACTGCAACCCTACGCCCGGCTGACCTGCTCCGTCCTTTCGGGTTCTTTTTTGTTTTTTACTGCACTCCCTTTCGCTCTGCATGGCAATGTCTGTGGCGTATTTTGGTTGGGCTTTGCTCGCATTTGCGTTGGCTTTTCTTTTCAGTTTTTATTTCAGTTAAGTGAAAAGTGCACAGCAATAGAAACAGCAGCAGCAACTGCGGCAATCGCTGCTGTCTACCTCAGTTCGTCTGTCCCTCTGTCCCTCTGTCCCTCTGTCTGTTTGTCTTTTTTCTTGTTTTTTTGGTGCATGTGTGCGTCTGTGTTCCTTAAATAAATTTAGCTTAGTTTTTGAATGGTTTTTGCACTTGAGAGGTTTATATTTTGCCATTGCAACGCAGCACCGAGTACTCGTATTAGATTTGCATCACTTGAGTTGGCGTAAATGCATTTTGGGGCTACGGGGTAATCTCAGACTGGCAGATTTGTGTTCCCTGCCAGAGAGACAGCAGCGTTTAGTTGCTCAGAGCATACAAAATTGTTGGGGCGTGTGTGTTTTAAACTTGACAGTGCACAGTGGAGAGGGAGCCCGAAAGTGAGAGTGCGTTTCAAATGCTGAAACGTGAGAGATCGTACGGATAAACATTCACTACTGCTAACTAAAATGCTGTGAAAAGAGAACATTTCATTTCATTGTTTTCGCATTTGGTTGCTTTAGTTCAGCTTTCCATTTGTTTATATTTCAGTTTAGTTTTTATATTGTAGTTAATGCCACAAATTCGTAGTTTAGAGCTTTCGTTTGCTTTAGAATGGTGTTGAATTTCATTTATAGTTCAAGATTTAGCTATTTCCAGGTTTAAACAGTTTGCTGCAGGGATTGAGAATCAGACCAGAGCTCATGGTTAGATGCGTTAATAAGAGAAAAATGGTTAGAGTATTACAGAGTATTCAAAAAGGTTCACGTTTGAGTAGTTAGTAGTGCAAAAGCTAACAAATAAAATAAATAAAGCCAACGCAGAAAGGTAATTAATAATTAAATTTCATTCATTTCAGACATTTCTCCAACCACTTTAGATAAATACTGAATTGTAAAATTACAATTTGTTTGTGATTCAATTTGTGTTTCTCAGCATTTTTTATGGGCGCCCTAAGCGCCGTCAAATAAATACCATCTGCCCGTCAGCAAATAGCAATGCTGAGCTCAGTTTTGGTTTCAACAATCCGCAGATACATTTGTATCTTAATATCCATAGCAATTGCGGCAACTGCCAGCAACAGCTTCACCTATGACAAATTGGCTAAATGCAGTTTCCACTTGCCACTCGCCATGTATTCCTTGCAACATAAAAAACAACAAGAACAGCAAAAATATTGCAATTTATGCAAAGAAATTCAAGCGACGACCGCAGCGACCATTGCAACTGGCAAACCGCTCAGCTGCCATCACAACGCTGCCGACTGCGGGCTCATCGAAATCCTCCCCCCCCCCCTGTTCACTCCCTGCCCCAAACTATCCACAAGCAGCGCTCCTAGCCCTTTGGCTACTTTTTTATGCTGCCGCAAACAATTCAGCATGTATTTTTTAAATGTTGCCCATAAATTGTTGCGCGCAGTGCGTTTCGTTTCGTTTCGTTTGCAGCATATTTCCGTGCATGCCTTTGTTGCGACAACAGCAACAACAACAGCAACCAGATCGGTCGGACGTAACCGACAGTAGGAGCCCCTATGCTTTTTATATATGTAGGTAAATACAAACACACACAGAGGCACACACCTAAAGTTACGCGCGAATGCAAATATTTTTGCTGAAAGAAAATTGTTTGTGACATATCTTCGATGTTGATCCTATAGTAACTTAATTCGCAGCGTCGATGGAGAATTCTACAATTACAAGTCTATAACTTTAAAATTATGGTTGCTGTGTTTTTTTCGCAGAATATTTGAGCTGCTTGCGGCATAGGAGAACCTATATCCCAAAATTGATAGCTTTAGCTCAAATAGTTTGCGACATCGAGATGTTTATATATGCTGATCGTCCTGATCAAGAATACATATAGTTTGCGGATGTTACACACATTTCCCATTTGCACAAACTCAATAGACCCCTCTGTGGTTTTCCCAAGTGCAGGGCCTCACAACAGCAGCAAGTGCCACGCTTCTCAACTTCTGTTGTTCTTGTGTTTGTTGTTTATGTTTTCATTCGCTTCATACATAAATACATGCTGCTCTACAAGCCCAAGCACGAGGAGTATTTCATAAACAGCTGCCTGGGTGGTGGCCTCTACTCGCTACTCGCTACTCGCTACTCCCCACTACTTAGCTACCGGCTCCCACCTCCAGCGCTAGGTGCAAAAATGTAGCCAACTCATGCTACAGTACCCAAGCGCATATCGAGTACCCACGACAACTACAACTACAACAACAACTATAACCAAAATGTGGAGCCCAGCGAAACGCAACCGAATAAGCGAATACGCGCATATTTTGAGTCATGAGCCCCCTCAAGCCTGCGGCTTGGTTCAACGTTGCGTTTTCCAACGCATTCGCACACAACAACTCCCTGGAGAGTATTTATGCGGCTGAGCTGGCAAACATTTCTACTACAACGTTCCTAGACAGAGAGCTCTCACTGTGAAATACAAGTGCTACACTCAGAAAAACACATCGTCAACGATGCCAATTTCAAACTAAATCAAATGCTGAAGAAATTATCTGAAAATATAATGCAATTTGAATAGTTTTAATTCGAGAATTTGCATGATTTGATTTTAAATGTTGTTTTAGAAATCAAAAGATATGGAATAAAATAATGTACAAGTTATATTATATTACATTATTAAA
Source organism: Hypselothyrea guttata (assembly GCA_035045125.1). Taxonomy (NCBI): domain Eukaryota; kingdom Metazoa; phylum Arthropoda; class Insecta; order Diptera; family Drosophilidae; genus Hypselothyrea; species Hypselothyrea guttata. The sequence goes on from JAWNNJ010000046.1 coordinate 66,353, forward strand.
TTTGAATAGTTCCTTGTCTATAAGAAACTTTCTAGTTAAAGTAATTTAACTTTCAATTCTATACTTTGTAAGAAATTGATTTTGAACGTTTTGGTCATTCCAAAAATGTATGTAAAATACTGTACAAATTATCAAAAAACACAATAAACTTGGAAACGTTTTAAAAAATGTATAATTTTAGCAATTTAAGCAATAATTCTAGTATTGTTCAAGTTGAATTTATCATAAAATATAGAATTAATTTCAATTGAAATGTTTCAAGCTTGTGCGACTTTAAAGATTTTAAAAGCCAATTAACTTCTTATTGTATAAATTTAAAAATATTTAAAATCTAAAACATTTGCTTAGTTTTAGGATTTATAGAACAAAATATATTTTGCATTACTTTTTATGCCATTAATTAAAAAAAAAATGGGTGAAACAGGGTTAAAAGTGATGTTAAAAGTTTCAAAATTAATTTTAAAAAAAAATTTTTAATATTGATAAGTATTATTCAATAAAAACATCGTATACAAATCAAACTTATACGCTTTGAAAACAGATCTTGTTCAGCATCTTCTATAGAATCTTTCAAGTAGTTGAAAGTAAAGTCAAGCCCAAAATAATCTCAAATTTGTGAAGTCTAATTCAGCACGTGATTTATTATTTCTGAGTGTAGTATGTACTTTAAGCATTTGCTGTTTCCACCGCATTAAATATTTCGCATCTTTTGTTCTATTCCATTGTAATAAATTCTGTGTTTGTGTAATTTGAGACTTTGCTTAGAGCACTACAGGTAGGCAGACAGAGAGACGGAGAGACAGAAAGACAGACAGACAAACAAGGAAACCTCTCATCTAATACGCATCAACATGGTCGTCAACATTGTCATTATGATGTTCATAAGCCATAAGGCCAACATGGCTTGATAACATGCTTTATGATTATCTTCGTGGGCCATACAGAAGCTGTCAAACTCCATTTGCATTTCGCTGCAAACGGAAAACAAAAAACGAAAAGCGAAAAACGAGAAATGAAAAAAGTGGAAAACTTTGCCTAAAAATTGTTTTCCCCAAGACCGACGCAGTCAGGCAGGCGCACAGTCATCCATGCAGCTATCCATCCATCTATTTGCCTAATATATCTTCATAGTCGCCAGTTTACGGCCTGGCCTTCTATCTGCTCCGTCTGATCTCTTGCCCTGTGCTGCGTCTTGCTCTTTGCTAGCTGTCATCGTCTGTTCAGATTGGTTTTCTTTCCTTTTGTTGTTGCTCTTGTTGATTTTGTGTTTTTTTGTATACCCTGTACCCATAAAATGGGTAAAAAGAGGGTTAATAACTATGGGAGAATCTATGTAACCCCTCAAAGTACATATTCTCGATCAGGACGACGAGCTGAGTCGATACAGCCATGGCTGTCTGTGATCTCAGCAACTATTATATAAGAGCTAGATCTGCCATTTTTAGGTAAAGTTTATTTTAAATGTTCTACGCCACGCCCTCTTTAAGACCTAATTAATAAAAACCTATTCAAATCCGGATAACAATCGTCATATTGAACATAGAAGGTTGTTATTCAGAATAATTGCTCTCTACTATTGTATTTATTTGTGTTGAAAAGTTCAATAAAATAGCTTTATAAACAATGAATTTATTAAAGAAACCATATTGTAGGCGTTGCAGACAAAAAAGTAAGAAGAAGCATTGTTCTTTCTATATTTAAATTGAATTTTAATTTTATTTCGAATATAGGCTACAGGGTATGCTACGGTCGGGCGCGTCTGACTTATCTGTTTTTTTTTTTGGTTCTTGTTTTTTCTTCGTTTGGCTTCCGTATACTAATGTGGCGACTACGTCCGCGTCCACGTCCGCGTCCATCATGTTCGCGTCCTCGCTTCGTCCTCGATAGCTCTTGACTTACTCCTGCCAGAGAGTCTGGCTGTCTGGCTGTCTGGCAGTCTGGCTGTCCGGCATTCTGGCAGCCTGGCAGGCTTGCCTTGTGCCTTCTGTTGGTGCCTCATATTTACGACTCTTTGAATGTCTGCAGTCAGTCAGTCGACGAGTATCTCATGCCATCATCTCTTAAACGACGGCAGCGGCAATTCCTCAAGTGTTTGGGCTGCTGCTGCTGCTGCCTTTGCTCCACTTGAAAATTTGGCATCAAATGTCAGCGTCAGTAAAGTAACGTTTGTCGTTTGCATGCCATTTGCGCTTGATTCCCACTAGTTTTATTCTTCATTTTCAGCTCTGCATTTGTTGTTGTTGTTGTTGTTGTTGTTGCTGTTCTTGTTCTTGATTTTATTTAGAGGCTTCACCCTCAAGTGGCAAACGGGTCGACGCCAGTGTCCGATTTTTTAAATGAGTTTTCCAAAATACTTGTGCACGTACGACAGCCAGAACGGAACTGGCATTGAGCACGAAGATGGGATAAACGACTACTGCTTTCATTGCTATCCATCTATCTAAAACCTTCCTCCATTCCGCCATTAAACGAAACCCTGCACTCTTTGCCTCGTGGCACGCATTTGCGTCGGGGGCTCTGGCTGTCACCGAGACGACAGCAATGACGACGGCTTCCTCTGTTTTTTATTGCAACCACTATTCTATTGGAACTTCCATCTTCAACTAACTCACCAACTCCAAGCCCAAATTTCCAATTCAATTCATGCTCTGTCATTTTTAATGAATCACTTAATTGTCGTTCAATGTTTGGCTCATTGAATTCAGCATGGTTTGCTCAAGTTCTTAGAGACCGCTTAAATGTCAGCAGCAGGGCTAGATTATAGTAATTTGAGCACAAACTCTCAGAGTTTAGCGAATTGTTATGGGTTATTTGCAAAAGAACTCTGGGCATAACATTTCAACATAGTTACAAGTCATTCGAAATGATTATGGTATCTGTCAATATATTTTGTAAATTGAAATTAAAATAAAGTACCATATAAAAAGTTATACAAAAATTATTAACTCTGTTTTTCCCATTTTTCAAATGGGCACAGGGTATAATAAAAAAATGAAAATAAAATAAATAAATATAGGAACAATCAAAAGAGTAGAATACCCTTTACCCTATATTTGGAATATAATTTTATATAAATTTAACAAAATTAATTTATTTTTTTTTCAATAATAAATACTATATTGTTTAAAAATAAATCTAATTTATCATACGAAGCGCAGCAGCAATGCTTCTTCTTAGTTTTTTCCTTGTGCCATGCTTTAAAAACTTAATAATATCGTAATTAATAACTAGATACTCTAAATAAATAACTAAAATTATTAATAAACTTAAATAAATATAAACAATTGAACTTAAAAAGCTATAACGTAAATTACACGAAAATATAATTACCAAATACATATGTGAGTATGAATATTTTCAAAGTGTGTGGATGAATATCATTCACATCAACTAATTCTATTCCTATGCCGAACAACTTCATTAGTTATTCACACAGCTCTTCACAGCTCGCACTTGGAAAAAAAGAGTGCTGCCAGAAATATACTACAGATCCATCTACAAAAAATATAAACTTGTCTAAATGCTCTTGAAAACAACAACAACAACCAGAGAAAAAAGCCCTTAGTGCAGAGCAACCTATTTTCCCATGCTTCACAGACACCAGAACTACGCGCACAAGATGAAATTACTCAAAAGAACTTCAAGTGTCGCCTCGTCGCCATTGTTGACGTCAAGAGGAATGCTGTTACCAATGGTCTCCACTTCATTTAGAAGTTGTTGTCGTTAGTGGAAAGTGTTGGGTCGCAGCTCTTGTTCTGCTTCTTCCTCTGCTTTGACACATCTTCCCAACGAATTTTCAAATAGTTTTTCCCAACTCAATTTTGTGCACGATTTGCGTAGACATCTCCATACGAATGTCTTGGCAAAACTCCTAATGACAACTGCCCAAGGCACTATGGGCAAAATGCAATTTTTTGTGCATTTATTTTTCGATTTCTTAACATATTTGTAGGTAGAATAAAAATCAATGTAATACATTTTTACGAAACACCCTTAATTTCTTGCTTTTAAAGTCAACAACTTTTATATTCAATATTTACCAGATTTCAAATAATTTGGGTAAATATAAAAATATATCTTATTTACGTCACACAATAAGTGTGGGGCGTGGCATCAAGAATTTTAATTCAATATAATTTTTGTGTGTCAAAATTTAACCCATTATATTATATTTAATACGAAATAGATTGATTTTATTTGTATGATGGTTTAATATAGAAAATTTTGTTCTCGAAACTAAATTTAAAACCATGGAGCATTTATCCAAATTGGTAGAGCTCAAGCTGTATTTTTAGAATAAATGCTAAAATATTAAAAAAGTTTCCCATGGTGCAAGGGAGCGACGAGTGCATGGGGGGTTTCGCTTGCTACATAAACAAATGAAATGAGGCTCGCAATATAATTTTAACTAAGCGTGCTACGATGGCACTCCTCAAAGGGTCTAGCTGCCTCTTTGCCCGCCCCGCCTTGCCCCGACGGGCTGCTGTCCTTTACTTGTCGGCATCTTCATCATTTTCCACGCATGATTCGGCATAAAATTTCATTCACACCATTTAATTTCGGTGCGCGAGTCTTGGGTGTTATATTGTTGACATTTTGCGTCGTGTCGCAGGGATTTGGATGTGGATGTGGCACACGCAGCGGCAAATTGTGTGAATTATAGTTGGAGCAAACGACTCCAAATGTATCTGTATCTGTATCTGTAGCTGTAGCTGTATCTGTATCTGTGGCATGACTCTGGGTATTTATGTATTTATGGCAAATGACAGAGGTCTGAGAATGTGGCCGGGCATATGGGCATGAAACTCATCGGCTTCTCAGTCCATCAGTCCCGTCCGTCTCCGTCCCGCTGTCCCAGAGGTCGCCCGCTAATTAAGTGCAGCATAACATGCGTTTTTATAACTCAAATTTATGTTGGTTTTATGGCCCAAGTTAGTTGCTGCCGGCATCAATCAGCATGGCGATATATTTGATATGTAATTAAGACAAACGTGATCTTAGCCTACTCCGCTACCACTTCCCCTACTCACCAATGCAAACATAACTGTTTTTCGTGTTTATTTTTTAGTATCATTTTTACTCTTCGGCATTTTGCTGCGTCTTAGCTTTATATGGCCATGAACAGCACATTTCTCCCGGTGTTTGCATTATCGCTCGCCTTAAAAGTTCATTTCGTTGCAAGTTGCGCACGCCGGGGCAATGAAATTTGATTGAGTTTTAGTGCCGCATATGATTAACAAAATGTGGGCTTCAAATGCAACCGTGTTTCCAGTTTCGTTCTCCTCCGGCTCGGCGGACAACCTGTGTTCGGCTACAGATATAAAAAGAACAACAGGGAAAGCTACAGTCGGACGCAAATAATAAAAGATGACCATACTACTGAGCCTAATCATAGAGCTTTACATGGAGAGGACATGGTAAGGAAGCTACGAGAACGTTTGCCATGTGCTTTAATTAGTTGATGCGTAATTGAGTTGATACCAATAAAAAATAAAATTAAATATTAGACATGCGTCTTTTTGTGCACTTTGACCAGAATTTTGATCTTTAGTGATATAAGACTTAAGTAATATACTTAGTTATTGCTCCCTAACTAGATCATTGCAGCTGAACGCCCTAGTTGACATTGTTTTCTAGTTGATCCAAGTTCCTAAACATTACTTATATAAATGGTAATAATAATAAAACTTTGTAGCTATAAATCTATCATCATGTATAGCTGTAATTTGAAGAGATATACGAAACTCAAATTGGGCCCATAGTTTTCCAGATTCAAGTAGGCAAAGCTTTCTGACAGTTACACAAACTCAGCATGCCTCTTTATAACGTTTAAGGTCAGGGACCGAAGAAAGTCTAATAGCTGCTGTGCAGTTTTTTGTTTTGTTTGTTTCTTGGGTCTCATGTGGCATGATGTTATGTTAGTTCTAATTAGCGATACACTTTTGAGGTTATGGGCGCTTTGTCCCGCTGTGACAACAACAGCTGAAAGTCTATACATGCCATAAGTCAGTGGAAACATCGCTTTATGAGAACCCACAGCGGATGGGGCGAGTTTGAGCTATTAGCATATTTGGGAGAGTTTCCGATGCATTTCTTTTTAATAATTAAGGCGTAGAACTTGGTTGTATCGTAATAGTCTATAATGTGTATTTATGATTAAATATGGGCCTTTAAGGAGTTGTTCTATTACAGCTTGCTAATTTGATTTCCAAATAATTACATTTGGCAAGCGATTTAAAAATACATTTCACAATTTTCATCCATGGCTAAGCATTTCACTTTGCTTTCCCTTACAGGGCATTGCCAACTGTAATTTCAATTGACTTCCCTTACGTATCAGTTCACCCTGATGCGCTTTAAGCAAAAATTTAATTCGAATTTAATTCGAGTCTAATCCCGAGCACAGACAAGGAGGGCCCAGGGAAGCATTTCCCCAGACTAATCTAATACCGACGCCGTTGCTGCCCTACTTAGAATAATTTGAAAACTTTAAGCAGCCAACTTTGTGCTCGCTCCTCTTCTTCCTACTGCTGTTGCTGTTTTTTAGGTTTTTCTTTGTATAGAGCAACTGCAGCTGCGACGCAAATGGAGATGGTCGCAGCTCCTTAACTATACTCCCAGCGAACTGTGCGCTATAATTGTATCTAGCTAAAAGTTGCTACGTCCATAGAGTCCAGTCTGAGCTGGAAGTTCTCCGTCTGTCCGACTGTCCGCCTGTCCGTCCATCCGTCCGTCCGTTCGCCTGTCCGTCCGTTTCCAGTGGCAGTGGCCAGTTTATGCCTACGGTTATCACATCATTATTCAAGCATCAACATTTTCGCAACTGAGCTGCTGCTTCTTTATTTTTTTACTTTTCGAATTTTTTCTGGTCTTTTTTTGTATTTTGTTGTTGCCAGGCTTTGTCAAAGTTAAAGTTAAGCCACTTGAGCGACATTGTTGAAATCGGTAATTTGCCTGCCTCAGTCTTGTTTTTCGTTTTTCGCTTTTCGTTTTTCTCTTTTATTTTTTCGCAACGTTCTCGTGTCCATAAAAAAGCAACGCTCGCCACAGCTAACGACTTGAAAATCCTTATTAATCACAATACCCAGTCCGCGTCGCCAAGAGTTCCCAGCCCGTCTGTCTATATCCATAAAAAGCCAACGCTGCTGCTGATAAGCAAACGGGCGACATGAACCAAACTTGCCCCGTGCATCAGGCCAAATAAGCGCAATGGACGGGACGTTCTGTCTCGGTCCACTACTCATTTTCAATTAATTAATCCAACAACATTCCAGCACTATTATCTCGGCATATCTCAAATATTTTCTTTAATTACGCAAAGAGAGAAAAAGGCACAAGTCCCATATGCATGTGGGATATGAGTATGGCAAACTGCAGCTCGTTTGGTTCGTAGGCAGCAAACAAATCTGACACCTCGAACAATCAATACATCATCATAAGCACGCCATGGCATGAAAAAACACAACAGAAAACAAGAAAATAAAATCAAACAGCAAGGACGGAGCAGATCAGTCGAGTGGAAGGCTTCAGTCGGACGAAACCAACCGTAGGAGACCCTGTGCCTTGTGTTTCAATACTGATAGGAAAGTAACTAGTTTTTCCCCGCTTGAATTCGTTACCGATTAAACAATAAACATGAATAGAGAAAATTGTCTGTTACATATCTTTACTGTTAACTTATCCAATCGAAATGTAATTTACAGAATAGAATACAACCTTGATATGCTTTATGTACAGGAGATCCCAAATACCAAAATTGGTGTCTCTAGCTTTTATAGTTTGCAAGATCTAGGTGTTTATACGGAAAGAAGGAAAACCGAATAGATGATAAACCGGACATATTGACAAGGTTATATCGGCTCAGCTTCTGTCAAGAATATTTTGTGGGTCTGCCACGCCCCCTTCTGTTAGTTTCACACATTTCCTATTTGCACCAACCTAATAGATCCTTTTGTACTTTCCCAAAGTACAGGGTGTAAAAAGCAACATCAAGCAGTATATAAACATACACACGCACATACAATTAAAGACATGCCAAGGCGAGGCAGTCCAGGCAAGTCTTCTAATGCGAAAAAAAGAGGGAAAAAAATTTATGCCATTCAAAATTAGCAAAGTGTTATCTAAACGCATAAATTACATGCACGTACAATGCTGGCAGCCACATCGAAGGAAGTGGGTGACGACGAGAGGCGACGCGACGCGGGAATGTGGCTTGAAGGCGCCCAAGTCGGGGCCCAAGTCGGAGCCAGAGATCCACATGCAAATTGTCTGCGGCTCACATGGATCAACATGTGCGTGTGCCTGTGTGTGTATGTTTTGCGATAAGTTGCAAGACATTGCTGAAGAAGCTGCCACAGCAGCAGCAGCAGGAGAAGGGGCAGCGGAAGGTGCAGGGGCAGCATCAACAGACAACTAGTTCTTCACAATCTAGCTCTCTTCTCTCTCGCACGCTGTTAGCCAACTCTTTGGTGTTGTGTGTGCGGCAATGCGGCATAAACGATGCCAACAACTGATTGTGACGGGAACTAAGCTCGTAATGAAAGCATATATACCAGGCGAGCAGCTCCGCAGCCAACTTGGCTCAAGCGACGTCCTGGCCAAAGACAGGCCGGGCACAAAGACTTCAATAGACGATTCAACGCAATATCTGCAGCACTTGCACCGCTCCCCGCCCTCACCCCTCGCTGCCACCAAGCTAGCTGCCTCTGCTCCATAGATGACAACGACAACGACGACGCGGCATCGTTGCTGCTGCTGCATTGGACAATTGGCCGCCGCTGCCATCATGTGGCCGCGGAGAAAGCACAAGAGTGCAACGGAACAGCAGGCACAGTGGTGCCAAAGAGCCAGCCTTGATAATAAGTAAGGACGCAGCAGATCAGTCGGCCGAAAAGCTGCAGCCGAACGTAACAGATAGTAGCAGACCCTGCACTTTGCGCTCACAAGATGCGTTCTACTCCCATTTTTGCATATCGAGCAAATTGTTCGTAACATATCTCCGCTTTTTATCCGAACGCAATACAATTTACAGCATCGTTGGATAAAGCATAGGCAACGTAGGAAGACTTGAATAACCAAAAATTGTGTCTTCAGCTCTTAGAGCTTTCGAGATCTACATGACCATCCAGTTGAACAGACGTGGCTAGATCGGATCAGCTCGTCAACCTAATCATGAATATATATACTTTGATAGGATATGGTAACATACCGTTTTGTACTTGTTTAAGGTACAGGCTATAAAAAGCAGATTTTAAATTTTGTCGGGAAAAACCGCACAGTGACTCCACTGTGCGCAGCAGCAGCCACAGCGGCCCTAACTCAATTCAACTCAACTTGACTTAACTCAAACGCTGCGCTGCGGCAGCTCTAAGAATGGCGCATGGCCACCACAAGCAAGCGGTGGCAGCAGCTTCTACCTCGTTTCCTTTAACTCTTACACTGAGAAAAATAATCACGCAATTTGTGCTATAAGTTCTAGACTAGAAGAAAATACTAACTTACTTTACATCACATAAATAAAATTTGTAATTCTTTAATTACGAATATGATAAATTCAAAGCAATTATTAAATACTATCGAAAATTTTAATTCGAAACATATTGATTTTATTATAAACAAGTTTATTAAATCATTAGTTTTGTTAATGGGATGAATATAGCTATAAAGCTAAATTCGTTTGGGGCGGAATTATCTGTTAAAAATTAATAATTCTAATATTTCATTTAATATATTACCAATCGAAAGATAGCTTTAAGTATTGGTTGTTTTTGATAATATCGCGTATATGTATCAATGTTGCATTGATAAGCTATATACTAGAAACTATATAAAATATGCGTATCAATAAAAACCATCTGGCATATTAAAAATCTTGCAATCTTTTATGATTTGCAAGAGCAAGAATTTTAAAATTTTAAATTTAAAGACATAATTGACTTTGTTTTTCGCAGTGCATCATTCGTCTGCAAAACGTAGAGGCATTGGGCAAAGTCTTGGGTCTGCTCACGACTTGGCGAAAGAAGATATAAGCACGACATAAATGGTACTTTATATCTGCAAGATATTATTTTTCCAAACATACACACAAAGTTTATGATTTTTTCTAGATATTTTGTCATCTTTATTATCAGACAAGCAGTCAGGCGGCAGCCAGAAGTATAGCCAGAGAGCGAGAGGGAGAGAAACATAGAAAGCGAGAGAGCAATATACAAGTAGAAGCTGCGCTGCAGAAGGCATAAAGTAACCAAATAAGCACAAAGCTGGCTAGTGTCATGGGAAGAAAGACGCCTGCGTGGTGAATTGGCCATTGAATGTTATAGCCAACCACAGTGCCAGTTGCCAGTTGCCAGTTGCCAACTGCCAGTGCCAGGTGAGTGTCATGGCCAATGCTTATGGCAGTAGCAGCCAGCCCCTCACTCCTCCCTCTCGCCCTCCCTGTGTCCCTCTGCTCCTTGCTTGACCGGAGCAGAGCAGAGCAGACACCACAATGGGGAGCAGTGCAATTGTGGCAAGTGGCAGGAACGCTACTTGCCACTTGTCCCAAGCAGCCGACAGACAACAAATCGAACTGCACTTTGTGCTGCCAGTTGCCAGTTGCCAGTTGCCACTTGCCTCCGCTCCACACAGACTCCAATACAATAATTCCACTGCAACTATTCCCACTGTCTTTGGGCCATCTTTGGCTCATCTGCTGCGAGGGTTGTGCGTCATATTTACGGTTTTCACAGCGCACATAAACAACATTATTTTGCTCGCCCCCTGCCCAGCATCAGTGCTGCCAACAACGTGTTTTCCCCGTCAAATCTGACTGTTTTTGAACACCATTTGCAGAAATCTTATAAAATTGTGAGAAGCAGAAAATTTCCCTTTTCCCTTTTTGAATAATTCAGATTTTTGACAGCACGACAAAGTTCATGCAACAAAACGTTACAATTATAGATCTATCGTTATTATTTTGATCGATATTTGCCCTTAACGTTATCAATTTACATAGAGACGTCAAATACCCATAAAAGTGGTTTCATAAAAACGATTTTGCAATCTCTATCGCATGCGCTGTTGTCAATTTTCATAGCTAGCCAGCGATTTCAAATTTGACTTCAAAATCGGTTTTCTGTCTCGATGCAGAGACATTGAGAGTTGCTAAGTCGGAGCCATTAGAATGAAGGGAAAAATATATTTATAAATATATATCAAAATATGTTATATTGTAATGTTAGTTTATGTTGAAAATCACATTAAAACATTTGCTATTTTTCTAGCTTACTTGTACATCTTTTTGGCTTTATTTCTGGATCCTTTTGAAAAAAACAACAACTTTTGTTCTTTCGCAAAAATTGACAACACTGGCCAGCATGGACCAGCGGCTCAGGGCTGTCATAAACTAGTTTCACACACATCTATATACACAATATACAGATGTACGCAAGGGTAAATGTGTATGTATGTTTGCTATGTTATACGCTATGTTATGTTTGTGTATTTTGTATTCTGTATTCGGAATTCTGTATTCTGTGTGCTGGAACCTGCAGTATATTAATGCGTAAGCATACACACAGCTGTGCTACCGTCTCCCCGGTTTTATAAAGAAAGGTTTTCTTTCCACAAGCGCAAACACACATAGATATACTTAATAAAAGACGCCGTCCGTTAACGCTTTTGTTGTTGACTTAGGCCCACGCCATGGTCATATACATGTACGTACGTATGTCTATGGCTTCTGGCACTCTGCTCTCAGCTCCAATCGCCTCCATTCGATGCTCGCCTCAAAGCTCAAATGAAAACCACAAAAAAAAGAAAATAAACCAAAAAAAAAAAACCTGAGCTGGCATATTGCTGGCTATTGTCTTTTATAGTTTCCTGGAACGCTTTTCGTGTTGTGCTGCAATACTCAAGTGTTTTCTGTGGTTTTTCCCTTCGACTGCTTTATGAGTACCGCACACACTCATACACTCAAAGTCATACACTCATGCACAACTCCCACCACAACGAGCGCCGAACCACATTTTTGGGGCTGAGCTTCTTTCGTTGAATTCCCAATGAAGTCCAAGTCCCGCTTTAAATATGATTTAAAACCTTTGTCTGCTGGCATGTGACCCACATTTCGATGGGCACCAGCTATCATTTCCAAACTATAGCCACTATAGAGTACTGCAGGACAATATATTCAATGTGTTTAATGGCATTTGGCATCAGGAAGCTCTTAAATTTTTTTGGCTGCCAACAGCACAGTGAGCGTTGAGCAAAAGAGTGCAGCTCAACATTTTCCAAAAGAAATTGAATATAACTGTGAAATTAGAGAGATTTTCAGTGAATTTATGTGCCTTCGTGATAGCATAATATGGAGTACTTGGGCCGTTTGTAAAGTGGAGAGAAGTATAGAACTTTGATACGCCCTAAGTTTAGATTTTGGATATTGGATTAATTTTAAGAAGACTGTTAACAATTTATTTAAATAAATAATAACTATATTTAAACCTTGTACCTTTACTTGACGTACAACTCGCGCTACGCGCCTAATTGACAAGTTTATACATGTTGTTCTTCACGCATATTTGTACATCTGTTTGTGCATGTGTGCGATTGCTAATCGGATAAGCAAAACTTTGATGAATGATGTCTCTTAATTATGAAATGATTTGGTAGGATTTACAGAATCGGTAGATATTATTCAACTCTCAAAACTACTGAAGACAGAATTAATGGACATAGATTTGTATCTCTTAAATATAGTTTACATACTGAAAAACAGATAGGACTATATCGATTTTGGGCATCCTCCTCATTAGGTATATACACAATTGGTGGGGTCTGCCACATTGAGTAACATTCGCCCAGAGGTATTGTAGCCATTTTATGGCTAAAGGGTATAAAAACTAGTAATAAAATGAAATAAATCAAACAATGCGAACATTATATTTAATTGTACCAAATTTTATTCCTTTAACAATAAATCACAGACCCAATGAACGTGTCTATTAATAAGTCAGCTGACAATGCCATAAATTCATGCACTGTTCATAAAACGTCTGCAAATCCGTTGATAAACTTAAAATTTAACTGTCAAAGAAACTCGCATAAATCAAATGCAACATATGAAACAACTTATTCAGCATTTGCGCATATTTTCCAAATAGTATTCCATTGAGAAATCTGCTCAAGTTGATGCCAAAAACAACGTCTGAAATCAATAAAGTGAAAAAACGATACTTTGAAACCAAAACCAAATTTAGCATGCCCAGAGCTTGGCCCATTGATGTGGGCTTCCTCTATTTGCTCCGCAAACATAAACTGCCCCACGGGGTAGCTGAGAGTCTAGTTTAATGTGCCACATCAAACTTAACGACGACACCTACTTCACGTTTTGGTTTATGGCTACGAAAGAGACAGGCTTTTCGTTTATGTATTTTCAGTTTTATTTTTCTGTGATGCGATGCCAATTGGTAAATATGCGCAGCTCATAATTTACACACAGTTGTTGCCCGCAAACCCGATGATATATGTTCAGGCAATGAAATAATGCCAGCAAAAAGCTGTAAAACAAAAATCCGAAAACGAAAAAAACGAGAAAAATTAAACCAGTAAACTGAAATCGCCGAAGCCAACTTGCGCGGGTATCATTAAAATAAAAGCCACAAAAGCAGAAACCTTTAAAGTAACCAAAACCCAACCCACGATGCGTCTCTAAAAGCCTGCTTCAACTCGCACTTGGGAGTCGGCGAGAAATAAACGCAACGGCAGCGTAACGAATTTTTATTTGGCTTTTTTCTGCTTCTTCTTCGTCACTTTTTGCAGCCATCAACGCTAAAAGAGCAAAAGCAGAAGAAACGATAATACAGTTGATAATAATCCACAGCAATGTAACTCAATCTGCTTCTAAGACTGGCCAATGCGATACGCAAGCAGGACACGACTCCGAAATGTGAAACAAGAGTTGAGCACCGAAGTTTCGATACAAAGAATAATATATACTCTACATTACACAAGTACTAAAAGTAACCAAACTAATGAATGACTCTCCAGCTATCGTAATATTTGCATAGATATAATTCAAGGCAATATAATTCAAACATTTTATTTTAATTATTATTATTACTATTATCAGCAATAAATATATTCAATTTTTTTTTTTTTTTTTTTTTTTGTGAAAATATAAAAATTTTTTATTGTACTATATTTTATGGTATACTATTACTGTTATGTGTAGTAATTTGCACCATAGTGATGTGTAATATTTCAATTTATATATACAATTGTATATATTTACTCCTAAAGAATATATTCAATAAAATCTAAATTGTATTATTTGTAGGTTCATATGTTTGTATGTATGTTTTCATCTGTTTTATCAAATAAGCAAAACTTTGAAGCATCATATCGCTCTTAAATATGAACTGATTTTGATTAAACTTACATACTTGGTAGTTATTAGTGATCTATGTAGAGGGATTAGTATTCTTTATTTTAACCCATTTTCACAGGGTATCCTCAATTGTTTTGTATTTTTCTTACTCTTTATTGGAGTTTCTTTTATAGCTGGTTATAATTAGTGTTGCTAAGGTAGAGAGTGCATTTTTTCATTTCACCAAAGCTGCTCGATATAAGTACAATTTTTGTATTTACTAGCAAAATAAAATGTATCCATGACATGGTATATTCCTCCTTCATATGGAACAATATATAAATTTGTTAAACGGAACCTGACCAACAACGTGTCATGTGTGAGGAGCGGCTATCGATACCCTTACATACATGTAGCCAAAGACGAAATCAAATAATGTGCATGAATGATGAAATGCAGCTAAGGTTGACTGCCAGCCTCGATTGCTGTAGACAAACTAACGTGGCCCAGAGCTTGGCCCGGCTCTTAGCTGAACTGAATTGCACTGAGCTGAGCTGAGTTGAGCCATTGCCCGGCGCTCGCCAGAGGATGCAGCAATGGCCCAGGCAATGAAGCACGCTGGGAGGAGCTTGGGGAGCAGGGGTTGGAGATGAGGACGAGGATGGAGATGGCGATGGAACTGAGACTGAGGCGGCCTACTATTAACGTCCAGCGCACACATGAAACAAGATATTTTTACAGTATGCGAAGAGCATACTTTTGGCCATGGTCTCAACGTTATTATTGACTCCCCTGCTCTCTGTGTCTCGCCTCCCTGGCTCAGCAAGACGAGTTTTTGAGACCATGCACTTCAAAAGAGTACAAACGGGTCTATTAAGTTAGTGCAGTTGGGACAGCCAGAAGGAGGCGTGGTAGACCACACAAGGTTTAGTTATTCTTGATCACAACGTGTTTGTCCGTATGTCCAACCGAATAAACATTTAGATTTGGTAAACTATAAGAATAAACACAGCAGTCCCAATTTTAAAACTACAGACTTGCAATGTGGCATATATGTACATTTGTATAAGAAACAGCGAAGATATGCAACAGACAATTTGCTTGAAAGAGCGGGGTATATTACGTGAATGCGCCTAGTGTATAAGCGGGAAAAAAAACTTTATTTTATAGTGATTATTGAAACACAAAGTACAGGTTCTCCTACTGTCTGTAACGTCCGACTGTAGCCTTCCGTGCGACTGATCTGCTTCGACCTTTCTCGTTTTTTTTTTTTGTCAGCTCGACTTTGACTCTGGGGCGCTGCAAGTTTTCTTGCGCTTGGAATGGGTTGGAGTGCGAGTATGAAGATGGGAACGGGACTGGGAATGGGAATGGGAATGGGTAAAGGTCTGTCAGCCTTCCCGCAGTTATTGTACAACTTTTCTCTCGGTATATTTCGTACAAAACGACACACGCTGCATGCGGTGCGGTCTTGGGAGTCCAGACGACAGACCGAGGGACTGAGAGCCCGAGATGCTGAGATGCTGAGAGAGCCGTGAGCTGAGGATGCAGGTACTGGGCGACCGGTGTGAGTAATAGGCGGCGTTGCCGTTGTAGTAAATGAGCTTACCAGGTGATACCAAAACACAAAAGAAATTATAGTAATCAAATCATTTTTATGTTAAATTATGATCGACAGCAGGCAGGCGGCATTGCGGAGTTGAGGGTCCGAGCAGTTCGAGCAGTACGAGTGTATCTGGATGTGTCTGTCTGTGTGAATGTATCTGTAAGATACACAAAAGAGTCTAGTGGTTTTTTAATGAAACTTTATACTAAATAGCAAATTGCTGGCCAGTGTCTTTCGGTGTGTGTGTCAGTGAGAGAGTATCTGTGTGTGTGGTGTGTGGTACAAGTTGTTGCAGCCTAGAGTATGGCTAATTATCTTTTGGATTGCAACAAGTTTATTAATGTTTATGTGCCGGGGCTCGGGACTCGGACTCGACTCACGTTATGTGTTGCTTCTCGGCCGGATCGTGGCTGGCGTTGAAATTTATTGTTGGGTTGCTGCCTTTATTGAGGTGCGCCGCATTTTGCGCGATTTTAAAAGGTTTCAATGAACATTTATTATGATTGCAGCCGGTGTTGCAGAGCTCAGGTCCCTCAATATCATAAATATAGCCATGTGTTTGCCTGTATGTTTTACTTCTATTTGTTGCTAATATATCAAACTAGTGCCACACAGCGAAATATTAAGGCATCAACTATGTCAGCAGGGATTTATATTCATTAAAATATGAACAAGTTTTTGTTATATCGATATTATCGATAAGAGGTTTGTATCGAAAATGTCGCAAATATCATATTAATTTAAAATATTGAAAAATGTTGAATCATCTGTAATATTTGAAAATCTTTTACAACTTAATACAACATTCAAACAGTTAAGATTTGAATAAATCGGTTACGTTTAAAATTATTATCCCATCGCTAGTTTTAACGAATTTATGTTTCCCCAATTTCTTTCCATAAATTAAACAATTTCATTGTTCAGGTCTTTGGAAATCACACTGTCAGCATTAATGCCGACTGAAATAAAAGCATTAAAACGCCAGAGCATCAAATAAATCAAAACAGAAATCGATATATAGAACACACACTCTTGGCGCGTTGCGATTTTAATTAAATTTGTGTGATTTAGAGCACAGCAAATGCGTGAAAAATGCTTTTCGAGCATAATGCGACTGGGTCGATCGATTGACACCTGAGTTTCTCACCTGTGGGCCCACTGTCTAGCAATCAGTCAATTAAATGCGAACAGTGATTATAGCCATTAATGGCGCATGAGGAGCAGATGAGTGTATTGCATGAGCTATTCATGTGATTCGAGAGCCGCGTTCTATTCGAAAGTGGAACAAATCACGCCAGAGTCTGTAGACAAGCAAAAAAGCGGAAAATACTGCACTTCAGATTTCACTAATTGACGGTGTATAGAATTGGTAGTATAAGGAAATTCTTTGTAAATTTTATTCAAGTTAATTCAAAGGATTTACAGAGTGGTGCTACTCTAAATGGTTTATTTTTTTGTAGAATTACTTTTCAAATATAAATTTACTTCATATAAATATTTTAGTTTATTTTTATTAATTTTAATTTGTTTATAAGAAGCTCCAAATATTTAGTTTCAAGTAATTTTATTATTATTAAGTATTATTATTTATATTTTTTTCTATTATTTACTCCTTAAAAGTCAACTAAAGGCAATTGACAGTTGAAAAGAGTAATTAAAATTAAATTGAACTCTTTAAAATACTTTTACAGTATTATTGATATTAAAAGCAAGTTCAATTTTTAAGAGATATAACTGAATCTATTGAGAATACTAATGATTCAGGTACGTTCTGTCAAATAATTGAATATTCCATACCCAATTCAGAGTGTTTGGTAATTGCTTGCTTGGAGTAGTAAGTAGCTATACTCCTAATAAACTGAATTCCCATTGATTTTACGATATAAATACATACGCTTGAGCATTGCTTTGACTTTGCTGTCAACGAACAGTCGAGTGCACTTACATCTGCAAATAGAGAGAAGAAGAGCACGGAATTAGTTAAGGTCAATCAACGGATACAGGGGAGACGGAGGGGGGACAGGTGAATAGTCAAACAGCCAATAAAAGCGCATTCAGCTGAATTAGTGCCCAGAGATATGTACAATTGATAAGGCAGGTAATCCAGGGTAGAAAAGAACATGAACTCCTCAATGCATTTACTACTCACTAAGCTTCAAGCCAGTGTGCACCTGGAATGCTACCTGAGGGGGAGGGGAGGGGAGGAGTGGGAGCAGCTGGAGCAGGTGGAGCTGCCGTCACGTAGTTGGCGTCGCCCTGGCATGTGACGTCACACGCGTTTTAATGGCTAATTAAATTGGAAGAGCGTCCAGTACTGACACAATTACAAATTGCACTTAACTACGGCATAGCACAAACAACAACAACAACAAAAACAAACAAAGCTAAAGCTAAAGGTAAGGACTTCTATATGGTATTATACGAAGGGCGCCAAGATCTCTGGCATGGCATAAAATACCATCTGTGTTGAGGTATCTTAAATAATTACACTACGAATGCATTTGACATTTCGAGTTTGCCAGAGTTACGCAAGAAACATTCGTTCATTTAGTTAGTTAGTTAGTCAGTCAGTTGGTGCAAACTTAAACTTAATTAGGTTTATGAACCAGCACAGAGCAGCAATTTGTGCAGCTCATTCCTTAAGCTAATTGCAGTTATTATATGTGTAATTTCATAATTGCACAAAATGCTAGCTAAATGCCACAGAAATAGCACAATAAATCTAAATGGATTTTCGCTTTTAAATTAATTAAAGGAAATTAAATTCGCTTAGCTTCAGACGAAATAAGAAACATTGTAAAATAGAATATTTTTTTTAATTTGATATTTGCCACAATTTAGGTAAAGTTTAAGTTTGTAAAACAAATTCGACGAACATTAAATCAAAGTTTAATATATTACCAATAACCAGTTAATTGGTCAAAAACTAATTGATTAAAAATAATTTAAATTTAGAGAATTGGAAACATTGTCTAGATAACCATTAACAATTTACTTGTATTAATTATAAATAAAAAATTAAAAAGTAATGTTTAAATTAGAATTAAATATATAAAATATAATTAAATCAAATAAATAAAAATATACAGTAGAATCCGGTTATATTTTAGCGTCAAACCGCTTATACCGACGAGATTTTTCACAATTCAACCGGATATTGGGACTTGCCGAACAAAAAAAAAAAAACTTTAAAAAAGAAAATATGATTTCTTTAACAATGCTAAAAGAAGCAAACAAAATCATGGATTTTCTGTTTTTTCAATACGAAAAATAAACAAAATCATGGATTTTGTACTTAAATTGAGAAAATAACAATATAATTAAATTAAATAAATCAAAATTAAATTAAAATATGTTTCAAATATAATACTATCGTACTGTATAGCTAAATTGATTTTCAATCTTACCAATCTCGATATTCTAAATGTAGTACAATGCAGTTTTTCTTTTCTTTTTTCAGTGTTTAGATGTTGTCATAATCCGCGGCTTAAGTGATTTTCCTCGGCATAATTTTCAACTTGGCTTAGTGATTATTATTGTTGTTATGGAGCATAGCCATAACCATATTTATTTGATACACTCTTATCTGCACCACACACACGCTTCCCCAGCCGCAAATAATCAATAAATTATTTACTTTATTATCAAGCTTAATGCGCAGACAGTTCATTAAAAAACAATATACGAAATGCAGTGAAGGGTGTGCGGGGAGGGGAGGGAAGCAGCGAGATGAAGATTTAAACGAAATACTACAAAATCCCTCACAATCTGCTCTTCGGTCGGTCCATATCAAAGCGAACCCCGACGTGTTAGGTTCCATGCTGCCAAATCGCTTCCCAAGAATACGAACTGAGCGCAAAAACTTCTTCTGCATACTTGCCAGGTACAACAGGAAATGTTCGGCAGCCTCCAAATACTAGACTCTTTGCTTTTTCGGTAGATTCTAATGGCAAGAGCTCTCGACTGGCTCCGTGTCTGTCCACAGTATCTCTAGTCATGTGAGAAATGTTGTGCATGTTACCCGACAACTTTTTTCATGATAATTAAATATTTTTAATTGCTGTCTTGCACAAAACGCTGCAGCTAAACGAATGCGAAAAATTATTTCCATAAAAGTGCAAATCATGAAATCTTTTGGCCCCAAGGAGCACAGCACAGCAGCCAAAGCAAGAACATAGCTCCAATATTTTCCACTGCATGCTCATGTTCCATGGGTATGTATCTCATAGATGCACAGCGAACATTTTCGGATATCAGAGATTTAGTGCATTTTTCTATATGCTATATGTGGACAGAATTAAGGCGCAGTCGCAGTGGCAGTGGCAGTTGCATTGGCAGTGGCAGTTGCAGTTGCAGTTGCACCTTGGCGTCGACGTCTTTGCTGCAATTCGGATACATAAAACAAAAGTTGCAGCAAGAATCTGCCACCAAAAGATACAAAAAGAAAAGGAACGAGCGGTGGGCTACAGTCGGACGTAACCGACTTTAGAATACTCTATACTCGATCTTAATTATCGATCGAAATTATTATATTAATAAGTGCGTGACTACACGCCTAATTGTATGCGTGTTCGTGCATACACACTTAAAAAACAAAACTTTGATGCATCATATCTCCTTAATTATGGACCGATTTCGATCAAATTTACAGAATGTAAATGTAAACATTGATAATCTCAACTAACTACTGAACACAGAATTTATGTAGAAATATTCGTATCTCTTAAATAAGTCCAATTATTTTAGATATGCTCATCGTGGCATCCAAGATTTGAAATAAACTTGAAACTCTATCGGCGTTAATCTAGACAGATAGATAAACAAAATGACAACGTTAAATCGACTTAGCTTATCGTCCTGATCAAGAATATATATACTTTGTGGGGTCTGCCACGCCACTTTCGGCCAAAAGTTATTAACCCTGTTTTTTACAGGGTATACAAAGTTTGTTTACCTGCGCCTGCCTTGGCGCTCTTTTATGTCTCTAGATGAGAGTGTATGTATTCTCTATGCGTGTGTTTATGTTTGTGTTTGTGTTTGTGTTTGTATTTGTTTGTTTGTTTGCCACTGCCATAAAGCTGAAGCCAGTTTTGTTTTTCAGCATACGTCGCCGTGTTGCAAGCTCAAGCTGCTTCCTTATTGTTGTTACTGCTGCTGCTGATGCTGCTGCTGCTGCTGCTGCAACTGCTGCACTTAATGCATTTTTCAGTAGATGCTTTTTTCATGAAAATATTTCGTGAAATTATAACGTGCAATGAACATTCTGCTCGCAACGACTCGTCCATGTGCGCTGCACTTGGACCACTTGAAAGTGTTAGCCAGGTAATCGTATTTATAAGATACAGTTACTTAGCGAGTGTCAGATACTTTGCTCGAGCAAAGTATCTTCTGCCATGCAGTAATAAAACGTAATAGCTGTTGTGTTTATACTATAAGACAAAAGTTTCAGTTGCATTTCTTTTTAAAGTAAACCAATCAATCGACCATAAATGAAGGATTTAAAAACAAAGGAAAATAAACATAAATTAATTTGCATTAAAAACAAATACATTTATAGCAAATAATTGCAAACGTTAATCGAAAATACAAAATAGAATAGATAACTAAATTAAATGAATAAAAAATAACATAATAAAATAAGTATCAAAATAAAACAAATAGCAAAATACAATTAATTACAATATATAAATAATGTAAATAAAATAACCAACAAAATCAAATAACTACCAAAATAATATAAATAACAGGATAAAATATGTATGAAATATAAACACCAAATAAATAGATCATAAAATAATTCCTAAATAATGGTTAATAAATATAAATTATCAATAAACAAAAATGAATAAATAGTTAATATAAAATATATAAAAATTAAGAAATACAAAAAACGAAAAATAGGTGAATCCAAAACTATTCAATAAAATTAATATTTAAAAAAGAGTAAATAAATAAGAAGTTATAAATAGAAAATATATAAAAAGGAAATTTTAAAATATAACATAAATAAATATATAAATAAATATATATAAATAAGAAACTTTAAAATACAACATAAATAAATAATAACTACCCATATTTATTATATGTATCTAATCCTCAGTTAACCCCTCAGCGAATATGCTAATTTCAGCTGGCCATCAAGCCAAACGAAAACAGTTTTGTTTGTTATTTCAAATTCCAATTACTTCTGCATAGCTGCACAATTATAGATTTACGATTCTACTTAGGATTAATGCAAATTTCACTTAGGCAAATTGACGCTATCAACCGCGAGCTTTTCAATGCATTCCCGCTGAAATAACAAGCGACCCAACCAACTAATTGAAAATCCTCACGTTTGGGCTATTTGTTGAAACCCATACAAGAGTCGACCCTTTGTTAATAGAACCCTCGATTCCACTCTCTATCTAACTCTCACACTCTCCCATCCTGTCCATATCTGCTTGCAGTTTCAACCACCTACATAAGAGCGTGAAATCGGCTTTATCGAACAACAGAGATAGCTAGATAGATAGAGCGAGAGATTGAATACGAAAAAACATTCCAATCAACGGCTTAAGAACCCAAAAAAAAAAACAAAAATGAAAAATAAACCGGAACCCTGTTGAAAAGCGAGACAATGTGAAATTTGTGTTGTGGGGGTTGTAATGCCAAGGGTTAGATATAAGAACAAAAATTAATTAAATTTATTGGGCTGAAATTTATGGAGCTTCATTTGCCTATAGATAATTTGTGCGAATGAGAAAATAAACGAGGTTGTCCTCGAACGTGACGTCATGCTCCTCGCTTCCACTTGCTCCCTATTTAATATATTATCGGAACTAAAATGTCGAGTATCAAAATATCACAAATAAATTCATTCACAAATTAGGCATCTGCGTGCAGAATTTCTACTTCAACTAAACACAAAATTGAGACCGCAAATAGCTAAGAAAAGGAAAAAAAATTTTTTGATCCGCCGGCTAGGTAGCTTTTGTCAAAGTGCAGATGAAGGATCTTTTAGAAAAAGAGTAGCCAAATCGTTGGAATCAAGTCAATATAGTCCATTAGAATATAAGTGTACTATTAATTTTGTTCACAAAAATTGTGTCTTATTTTTATTACTTAATGTTAGGAAATTTTGAGAAATATTATAATAAATTAAAATAAATTTAGATGAAAATTGTCTATTCTATCTATATAAATTTTGTTGTAATCAAAAATCACAACATTGAAGGTATCAAAATGGTCTCAAAGTGTAATGTGCCTGCTGTGCTAATAATAATGTTCATCACTGTAGATATATGTATGTTCGTAGGGTGCAAAGCGGTTGGTCTAGCCCAAATGCAGCTTTTTTTATGGTACAGGGTATATCAGCTTGTGTATCTGCACTTAACACGCATTCTAATTGCAGGAGCCAAGCCAAAGAGAAAAGAAATTATTAGCAACAAAAGCTTTTGGCTGCAACAAAGCCAGAAGCTTCAATTCGTCTTAGCTGCTGCCGTTGACTGGATGGAGATGGAAGCGGAGACAAAGACGGAGACGGAGACAAAGTCGGAGAAGCAGCTGGGAAGACGGAGAGATGGGAAGATG
This sequence comes from Hypselothyrea guttata, assembly GCA_035045125.1. NCBI lineage: Eukaryota > Metazoa > Arthropoda > Insecta > Diptera > Drosophilidae > Hypselothyrea > Hypselothyrea guttata. Next base: position 89,875 of record JAWNNJ010000046.1, read on the forward strand.
GAGGGACGGGGACAGGGAACTGGGGACATGGCGTGTGAGTAAATGCGAGCAAACGGAAGACGCCTGGCGTGGATGAATCGGGCGGGAGACGGGGGGAAGGCATGAAATGGGCTGGGCTCGGAAGCTTGGGAGCGGGGGCTGCAGGGCGGGGGGTGCTGGCAAAAGCGTAGCAAAACGTTTGCACGTTGAAGGCATAATAATAAAAGGTTAAAAAAGGCGCAAAGAAGATTAAATGCTTGAGAAGATGCAATATTTTCTTTATTCTGTTGCTTTTTGCTGTTGTTATTGTTGTTGTTGTTGGTGTTGTTGTTGTTTTGCTTTATTTCTGCAGGTTTTTTGCCCCTCTTGATACTGTGGCAAGCAGCGATTGCACTTATGTTGCACTGTGTGTTGCTGCGGCTGTTGCAGTGCGCCTTGTAATTGCACATCATGTAGCTGTTGCCGTTGGTAACAGCCTCGACTCTGCGCTGCGGATCTACGTTTACTACAACAACAACAACAGCAGCAGCAACAACAACTTGCAACGTCTCGACCGCCTTTTAGTTAACTATTTTGTGTTCAAGTTGAAGGCACATGGTAATGGCCAATGTTGCAGCTTTGCTCACATATTAATTGCCGCACGGCTGCGCGCGCCTTTTGTAGCAGCAGCAGCAGCGGCAGCAGCCCTTGCCCCCCTTTCCCTTCTGCTCCCCATGCCCATTCCCTTGCCCCATCTTCGACATCATCATCATCTTTTTGTGGCACGCAATCCTCACTGACGCTGCGCCCCATGGGCCAGTCGCTTTTTATGCGATATTTAAACAAATTGCTTGTAGAATATTTGTGACATTTTGTCATGGGGCACTGGCTAAGTTATGTGAGGCTGCAGCCAGTGTTGCCGTGGCTGTGGCGCAGCGGGGCAGCAACTCTATACTGAAAATTGAGTACAAGTTGCCATTGAGTTGCATCATCAATCATTGCACACGTTGAATGATGTTTTGTCACAGATACGCCGACGGCAGCAGCAGCAGCTAACAAAAACAACCAGCAAGAACAAGGCAGATTAGTGGGAGGGAAGGCTGCAGTCGGACGCAACAGACAGTAGCAGACCGTGTACTTTGTGTTTCAACAAGCTACCACTCACACACAGTCAATCTATGCGCGTATTCACAAATCGAATTCCCTCTGTACATAGTCAAGCGAATACTCTGTTGCATATCTTCGCTGTTTCTTAGCCGATATAAGTGTAATATACCGTATCGATAGAGAAAATTATAGATCTTGAGTTTTAAAATTGTGGGTGCTATGATTTTTGTAGCGGGGATAATCGGGGAATTATAAAAAAAGACAAAAAACTTGATCTGCTTGAAGCGTAGAGGAACCTAGGTACATACTAAAAATGGTAGTTCTCCTCCTCTAAAAATGGTAACTCCTCCCGTGGTCCTGAGGGGAAATGATATACAGTAGAATCCGGTTATAGCGACATTCAAGGGACCGACGATTTTACGTCGTTATATCCGGCAGACGCACTATCCGAAAGGAGCAAAAAAAAATTTTTTTTATATTATGGATGCCATGTTCGTAATAGGTTTTAAAATAAAACAAATTAATTTTTTAATCAAAACAAAAAATTTAATACAGTAGAATCCGGTTATAGCGACTTTCAAGGGACCGACGTCGTTATATCCGGAAGACAAAATCCATGATTTTGTTTCTTTTTCGTATTGAAAAAACACAAAATCCATGATTTTGTTTGCTTCTTTTAGCATTGTTAAAGAAATCAAATTTTCCTCTTTAAAGTTTTTTTTTTGTTCGGCACGTCGCAATATCCGGTTGAATTGAAATGAAAAATTAAATTGAAATTAAAAAATCTCGTCGTTATAAGCGGTTTGTCGCTAAAAGCGGAGTCGTTATAAGCGGAGGCCCTTTCATATAAGTTTGTATGGGGACCAACCAAACCATCGAGTTTTCGTCGCAATAACCGGACGGACGCTATAAGCGGCGTCGTTATAACCGGATTCTACTGTATATGATATGTAGGATCTACCACGCTTTCTTCTGTAGTCATACACATTTCCCATTTTCACTTAACTTAGTAGACCCTTTGGCATGTTTTCAAAGTACAGGGTCCCGAAAACCAGAACAAGAACAAGTCAAAATATTTATAAAAGTCAAAATTGTCACACATACACACAAAGGAAAGGTGCGCCCAGAGATAGCATATAAGTCAGTAGGATGTTTCTACTGCTTTTTAACAGTTTTTCATTTCTTTGCTGTCTTTTTTATGGGGTTTTATGGCATTCGATTTCGATTCGCTTGGGCCACATATAAATCTCAACTGATGCTGCTGCTGCTGCTGTTGCTACTGCTGCTGTTGCTGCTGCTGCTGTTGGTGCTGCTGATGTAATTAATAATCCAAAGTTGCGCCCGTTTCGTTGATTTTGAGCTTGAGAAATGACGCTGCCACAGCGAAAAGGCAGTAGCCGTGGCAGCAGAAACTTCTGCAGAAGCAGCAGCATTGATTGGAATTCTATGGCACCTAAAAAACAACAGCAACAACAGCAACAACAGCAACAACAGCAACAACATTACTAACAACAACAAATGCTATGTGCAATGGCAAAAGTATTTGTAATTTTCTAGATGACTGTCTGTTTAGTATTGTCGTTCCTAGACTCCATGTTGCTGTTGTTGTTGTCGTGGTAAATGGTGAATCCCCAGCGTTTTGAGTTACGAGAAATGGAGAAATTGTCGTAATCTAAAGTTTAAATAGTTGAAAAACTTTAGACAAGATAAATGGTTAGGCAGACAGTATGAGAGATACAGAGAGATACCGAGAGAGATATACAGGAAGAGAGAGAGAAAAAGAGAAAGAGAGAGAGATAGATATAGAGAATAAGAGAGGGATAGAGATATGCCCAGCGAAGCAGACAGAGACACAGACTCAGCAGGCAAAAGGAATAAATGGCTTTACTTAGTTGAATGATTTCAGAGTTTTAAAGTTCCTATAAATCTAATATAGTTAATTGCCAAAACTACCAGAAGAATCTGTATGATAAATTGGACATGTGCATTATGACGGAAAACACAATGAATTTGTCAAATTAATAATTTCGCAGAATTTAGGACTTTTGTAAAGATGTACAATTTATTAGCTTTATATCAGCTTTATTTTATGCAGCATAATTTAAAGATTTCACAAAATTCTTTAATTGGGATATTCAAAACTACAGTTCGAATAAGTTTCAATTCTTGGGAATAAATAAATGAATTGAATGAATATACATAAAATAAATAAATATAAATTAAATAAATCAATACAAATAAAATAAATAACAAAGATAACTGCCTTATTTTCTATTTTTTCTGCATTTATAGTCTCATTTGTATGAAATTAATTACGTTTGCTGCATTCAAGTTAGCTGCCTTTCGCACTTAAGTACCTCGTTTCGGCAGAATTTAACTGTCTTATTCTATGAATATCATCCAACTTAACTGCGCCATCTAGGATTCGAATTTGGAAACAACAAATTTATGATTTAATTTATGCCTGTTTAAGATAGCTGCCTCCAAAATCACTGCAATCGACTCGAGGCAGTTAAGCGAATTATACTGTAACTATAAATCAAATAAAGAAATACAATTAAAATAAATAAATGTAATAAAAGAAATACAATTAATTGAGTAAATATGAAAAGTGATGCATTTACCCAAAAATATTTCAACAACGACAACAGAAATATTATTAGACTTTTTTATTTTATTAGCACTACAACTTATTCATGGCTTTTCGCATTCGTAATATTATTCAACATACATTTTATAAATATCAAAGTTGTCTGCCGTATAAATTCAATTCAATTTGACAGCACATTTTCACATTTCTCTTTGGCAATTGAGACTTTCAATCGTATCAGCTATCCACATTTGTTTTCCGACAATTGAAAACCCAAAAGCCAACCACGCTCCGTATTATTTTGTCAACTTTAATTACTGTCCACAGAAGGAAGAAGCAGCAGCAACAACCGAATAAACTAGTGTGGCCATGGATCACGTTAGAGAGCGAAGGAGGAGAAGGAGGCGGATGAGAGGGAGAGGGGGAAAGGCGGGGGTAACCATGTCAATTGTATGACACTAAAATACGCAGACTGAACGAAGAAAAAGCCAAAAATTGAATTCCAAGAGCGGAGAGGAGACAAAGGCAACCGACAAGTAAATACCGCAAATAAAATAAATTAAATAAGAAACTACCGCTGTCAAAAGGTTTAACATTTCACTTAAAACAAGCACAGCCGCAAGAAGAAGCATTGAAAAATATGTCTGAAGAGGAGGTCGTCTCCAAACCCGGGGCATACGGCAAAGACAAAGTAGACAAGGCTCCCAGAGACACAAACACACTTGGATTTGGGCTCACACACAGACACTTTGGACTCAGTTGAACAACAATTTCCAAGAAAATTAAAACATGTAAAGACATATCTTTTCATCTGACAAACATGGCTGGAACCATGCATATGTAAATATATTTATTTGTATCTGGTGTTATTTGCCTGCTGCTGTTCTCGTCTACATTTAAATTTAACTCTTTTCTCCATTCTTTATTCGCTTGTCTTTTTTAGGTGGCCAAAACTTAAAGCTCAAAGCGAAATTACACAAATGCCTGAAATCTCATAAATACTTCAATCAAGTATGTCCAAAAATAAGTAAAGATATTTAAGCACACACAGCAAATATTCTACGGGCAACAGATGCTGCTGCTGTTGGGTAAACAAAAACCAGTAAGGGCCTAGCAGATCAGTCGGACGTAACTGACAGTAGAAGACCCTGGAGTTTATTCCAATAATCATTGCATCACTGCCTCACACTCAGATGCAAAATATATGCGTATTCACAAACAATGCCCCGTCCTCAGTCAAGTCGAACAAATTGTCTGTTGCATATCTTCGCTGTTTCTTATCCGATCGGAATGCAATCGGTGGAGAATATCCTGATCATCAAAGGTTCAGAAGCTACAGATTTACTTGGTTTTTTTGCAGTCAGCTAGGAAACAACTAAAACAAATTGGATCAGTTTTCTGAATAGGAGAACCTAAATACCAAAACCTTGTACCTCTAGCTCTTACGGCTTAACGGTAGAAGGGTGGAATGTATGTATAAAAGATCTAATACAAACATTATTAGCGTTCATCACCTGAATACCAATAATGGTGTCTCTAATTCTTAGATCGAGATCTAGCTCGAGATCTAGGATACGCACGGACAGACAATCATGGTTATATCAATATGATAAAGAGTGTAAATACTTTGTGGCGTTTTACATTTGCACTAACTAAATACACCCTTTGGTACTTGTTTAAAGTACAGGGTCAAACAACAGCCGAAAGCCTTACAATATCAGAAATCAGAGAAAGAAGGCAGCATCAAGTCGGTGCCCAAAAACTGTTCTCCGCTTGTCTGTCCCTCTGTCCGTCTGCCTGGCATATTTGATTGTCGCCGACGACTTTGAGTTTTCTGCTTTGGAGCAACAGCAGATTGTGCCCAGAGAGCTTATTCGTATTTCAGGCGCATATACCAAGTATATGTATCTTGTCATGACATAAGAAATTGACTCCACTTGAAATCAAAATCAGAAAAGGAGTGCAACTGAAGCAACTGCAATCGAAATTAAAAAGTAAATGCAGCCATAAATGCAGCAAGCAGCCAGCAGACAGCAGACAGCTCCAAGCCCAGCCCAGACTTCAAACATTTAGAGTTCAGTTGAGTTGAGTTTCGAGTGGAGTGTGGATGGAGTCGAGTCGAATCGAGTGTATCCAGCGGACCAAATGAAGTGAATCCAACTGGCTGTTGTTGTTGGTTTTGCTGTTGCTGTTGTTATATCGAGTGCAAGCGTTTTGAGCATAAAAAGTTCACTTTGATTTGTAGTGGAAACAAGGAGACGCAGCTAAATGCTTGGACACTTCAATAATAAATACGAGGGCTGCACACAAAATATCCAATTACCCGCACTCAACGCACTCTCTGGGGCATTGAAATGAAAGTTGCTTTTCCCTTCCTGCTAAACTTGAGTCATAATCGAACGATTACGGTCCTCGAGCAACGTTTAAGAAATTTAAATCACGCTCATTAATAACTAAAATGCATAATAACGGTATGGATAATGATGGTATTTGTATTAAATCATAATCGTAGCAATAATGCAAGTTTCAATAAAACATTTATTTTATTCAGTTTTCCTTAATTTCAATTTTCGGTTTTTTTACGTGATCGAAAAATAAAATACAAAATAAAGTGGTACATAAAATCAATTAATAAAGAAAATATTATAAAATAAATAACAAATAAAAAAATATAAAACAGTATAAAGAAATATAAAATATAGTAAAAAGTATTCTTTACATTCCAAAATATGAATTATAATAATAATATTTCAAACAAATCAAATTGAGTTTTTCTATATTTGGAATTTTTAAATCGACAATTATATTATAAATATTTCTATAATTATTATCAATATAATTAAATGTGTTTCTAACCAAATTGAATGCATCAAATTATAAAATAAATATTATTGATTCATAAAATTATTGATTATAAAGAATTGACTAGGTTTACTTTAAAATGCTTGAAAAGTTATTTATATAATTTCAATACAAGTTTATGTGACTTTGAGTTTGTTGGAACTTAAGTTCGATACTATCGTCGATATATCGCAATACCGAAGTATTGATATTGTCAATATCGAAGTTGTGTCAGCCCTAGAACATATTCCTATGGAAGGTTGCACATACATACTGATTTTGACCGCAGCTGTACATACATAATCATAAGCATGGCATTCTTTAATATCTTTGATCATACTAGTTAACCACGTTAACTTGGGCAATGTTGTTCTGCCGCTTGTCATTGTTGTTGTTATTGCTACTGTGCTATTTGGCTAGCCTGTTTTGAATCCCATGCCGTCTCCTGGCTCCCCTTGGCTGCCCCTTGACTCCGCTTTGGCTCCCCTTTTGCACTGCGCATGCACCTTTCGTTTGTGCTGATGCTGCTGCTCCTTTTGGCCTCCTGTGTGTGTGAGAGTGTGAGTGTGTGTGTGTGTGTGTGTGAGGAGACAAGAAAACAAAACCCACATGTGAGCATTTAATTTCAACAACTGTCGCTGGGGCTACCAACAACAGCACAGGAGGCAAAGCTCCAGCTACAACTGCAACTACAACAACAGTCTGCCCCTCCAGCCTGCCCCTTGCGACAGCTCAAAGAGCAGGGCACGCTGAGATCCTCCTCAGTGCAGCAGCAGCAGAGGAGAGGCAGGAACAGAGGGAGCAGCAGGGGGAGGAGGATTGGAAGCAGCAGCAGGAACGTTGTTGTCGTCGTCGACGCCTGACACCAAAGGCCCTCATGTTGGACACTAAACAGCGGGCGCTGCCAAATGACAACCAAACTACATGTGAAGTACAACAGCAACAGCAGCAGCAACAACAGCAACAGCAGCAGCAACAACAACAACACGCAAGTAACAGTGGGAGCCGCATTAATATGGCCAAGGTAAAGGGTATTTAAAAGCAGCCAGAAAGGCACACCAGCAACAGTGTTGCCAACTTCGCTGTTTTCCCGTCAAATCTGGCTGTATTTGAGGAGCATTCTGGCTTGTCACAAAAATAATACAACCTTTTCAAGCCATTTGAAAATTTATGTAAATTAATTAATGTATTTATTTTATTGTAGTACAGAATTAAATTATAGATTGCCACAAATATGTATACTGACTTTAGTAAAGCATTTGACTCAGTCAATCATGATCTCCTTTTACATAAGCTTGACCTAATGGGTTTTCCTTCTTTTCTTATTATATGGATTTCATCCTATTTAAAGGACAGGACCCAAAGAGTTTTGCTTAGAAGCCATACTTCTAAGCCTATTTGCGTGACCTCTGGTGTTCCACAAGGTAGCCACTTAGGTCCTCTATTGTTCACTTTGTTTATTAATGACCTTCCTCAATCTTTGTCCTATTCCAATATTCTTATGTATGCAGATGATGTTAAACTTGTACTTTCTTTTAAAGATTTCTCTTCCAGCAATCTTTTGCAAGATGATTTAAATTCCATGCACCGGTGGTGTATGTCAAATAATCTTCTTTTAAATAAAAGTAAATGTGTTTCTATGACCTTTTCTAGAATTTCCCCTTTTTCTGCAATATATACGATCGATAATGTTCCATTGCAACGCATTTCATCACTTCATGACCTTGGAGTAATATTTGATCCTAAATTAAGCTTTACGCTACATATTTCTGCTATTATAAGCAAGGCCAAGGGTGTACTTGGATTCATTAAACGCTGGTCTAAAGAATTCAATGACCCTTATTTTACCAAACTTTTGTATACCTCTCTAGTACGTCCCATTCTTGAATACTGCTCATGTGTTTGGTGTCCCCAGCATAGAGTGTATCAAGATAGGATAGAATCAGTTCAGAAACAATTCCTTTTATTTGCTCTTCGAGGATTAAATTGGGATCCTAATCTTCGCTTACCACCTTATTCTGCAAGATTACTTCTTATTAATCTTCCGTCTTTATCTAATCGTAGGACTGTTTTAGGTGTTTTATTTCTTCATAAGTTGATTTTAGGTGAAGTAGACTCCCCTGCCCTTTTGAATCAAATTAGTTTTTCAATACCTCGTAGGCCTACTAGGAACTTTCAACCTATTTTTCTTCCTGTATGCACCACTGAATATGCTATGCACAATAATTTCCGGGTTTTATGCTCTAGTTATAACGCACATTATAAATTAATATCTTCTGAACTCTCTCTACCTTCTATAAAATTCGCTATCCTACAATATCTAACTCATTCTAACATTTCATCTTAATCAATTTAGATTTGTATATTTGTTTAACACAACTAACCACTAATCTTGGTCTGATTGGGTTTTTTCTGGGTTTTCCCATATCCTCGCAGCAAATGCTGGAGCTTTATTTTTCTTTTTTATTTTTCATTTATATTTTATTTATTCTTCCCCCAGATTTTCTTATTTTCTTATATTAAATTTATTTTTTAATTTTAATTTTATTATTCTTAATTTTAATTTGTAATATATTTTTTCTTGGCTGACTGGTCTTAGTTGGCATTTAAATAAATAAATAAATAAATAAATAAACAGAAATTATAGATATATATTAAGGCATATAGGATAGTCGCTATAGATTTTGCTGAAGAGTTGAATATTGAAAAGAAATGATGGATTTTAGAGTAAAAACAATAATATTGCAATTGAAGAATTTTAAAAACAGTAAGAACGTAGCCGATCAGACCTATCATCCTGCCGATCTCTATAAGTTCTGGTTCACCTACGGTTTAGTTTGGCAGTTTGGGAAATCAGCTAGAGCAAAAGTCGAAACAGATTTTTATGTATAACACAAGCGAAAAACGATCTAACTGTATAAAAGTAAATGTTGCTAAAAAGCATAGAAAATGTGTATAATAACTTGAATGTTTTGTGGCTTATTTTGTAAAATATTTTAGAGTTATTTCCGTGTCCTTGTCGTTGTTATTTTATGTTATTTTTTTTACCCGCAAAAAATGGACAACACTGAGCGAAGGCATACGACTAGTCAAAAAGACACAACGTTGTAGATCTTCTTCTTGTTGTTGTTGTCTCGTTTTGGGGGCAAGTGTGTGCGTGTGTGTGTGCGGCTGTGTGTGTGTGTGGGTTTTTAAACAGGTAGTTGTTTTTTCTTGGGTATTATTTCTTTGTTTTTGGCCAACATTTAAGAAACACGCTGAGCAAAGCGCATGAAAAGTAAAAGCCAGAATTCTCCTCTGTTCTGATGTGCATAGCTCCCTCTCTCTCTCCCCATCTCTCTCTATATTTCTCTCTCCCTCTGTCTCTACCTGTCTCTCTCTTTGCTCTCTTCTCCCTTGCACTCGGCATTAAAATTAAAACAGGCTTTAAAAACATGACAGCGCAGCGAGCCGCAACCCTGAAATTAGTTGACAAGGATGAAAGAGTAAAGGCAAAGGAACAGCAACAACAACAACAGCAACTGCAACAACAACAACTGCAACAACAACAACAGCAACAACAACAACTGGCAAATGGAATATGGATGGGACGGCGTGCTGTGTCAAGATTTACATAATGTGTAGAAAAGTCCAACAAACGTCGTCGTTGTCGTCGTGTGGGAATTTCATTAATGAAAGAATTATGAGAGGTTACATAATGAGCACTAGCCTCTCTCTCTCTCTCTCTCCCTCTCTCTCGCACACTCTTTCTCTCTCTGTCGCTAAGCTGTGTATATGAAGAGATGGCAGATAATGTCATGTGTGTGTGCGTGTTTAAGCCTGATGCAGGCTAATAACACTGCGGGGGTGTTACCGTGTGGTCAATAGACAGTCGGACAGTCGGACAACCGGAGAGTCGGACAGCCGGAGAGTAGGACAGTCGGACAGTCGGACAGTCGGACATCTCCACACTATTGTCCATTGTTGTAGTCAACAAATTAACAAAGTTTCCAAAGAAATGCGTAATTGAGCGCATTAGTTGGGATTGGGGTTAGAGCAGCACAGGGCAACTCGTCCATCACGTGCAGCTCCGAGCAGTAATTTGACAAACTCTTGGGCTAAATTAACACAAAAACTCAGATCGTTATAGGACAGGCCGAAAGCATTTGCTTGCATTTGCTTATCTTTTGTACAAGAGCATAAAACTAGAGTATTTTTTATTAATTACCTAGAATTGTGAATCTAATCTGAAATACTTGAAATAAGATCTTTGCATATAAAAATTTATTTATGTAGTTCCATATTAAATTATAAATTAGATTAACCCCTGCATCATATTATTGATGTAAACTACTCTATAAGTAATGTAAGTATGTTTTAGATAAATTGTATAAATCGGTTCTATTTATGTATTATATTGTCTAGCCGTTTAATATTAAATGTCCTACTCAACTCTTATCGTAATTTGACAAGTTTAAGGAGGCAAATTATCGGGGCGAGCAGCAAATGGATTCGTGTGCTGGGATCTTGTTAGTGTTAGCGGTGTCATAAGTAGATGTCCAATTTGTGGAGTCTAAATGGATGTGGAAACCGAAACTGTTGCCAATTTCAAATCGCAATACGCACCTGTCACATAAATCAGCGTCCGAATGTGATTTATTAGTTATTCATATTAGTTACCCAGAGCCAGCCACAAACTTTAACTTTGTGTTCGACAGTGTCCCGGAGGGGCCAAAAGTAAAGTAACAGACGCAAACATGCGGTAATACATAATAAGCAATATATAAAACATATGTATCTATGAGATACATTGTGTTCTGTAGCCGGTCGCACACAGCTGCAAGAGCTTTTTTCATTTTTTTGATTATTTACATATTTCCAGCAAGTTTTCTGTATTTTTTTGGCTGTGTAAAATATTGAAATTGAGTGCAAACTATTTGAACTTGTATTTTTCGGTGTCTGCAGATATGGGTGCTCGTCCACACATATGTATCTCGTAGCTACATTATTAAAATGATATAAAGTAGTCGAGGCATAAGGCAAAATCGATGCTGTGGCATTTGTTGCATGTGCCTGAGCATGAGCGCTGGCTTTGGCCAATGAACCGAAAGAAGAAGGAAAAAAAGTATCTGCTCGCAGTGGATGCCAAGGTGGCAGCTGTGCTTAAGCCCCGGATAAGTATCTACAAGTTGTTTGGCTAGTATCTGAAGCGTTGATAAGTACTAAGTTATGGGACTTGAACCAAGTTGCGCACAATTGCGAACATACAGATAGATCTACGCTTCCCAGATACCTATGATTAAAGCTCTAAGCTGGCTTAATTTTACTGGTATTTTACGAGCTAGCGAAAGTTTCTAGTTTCTGCTATTCTCGGACTATCAACTAAGCTAAATCTATGCTCCAAGTGCCTGTATGCTAATAAAATTTAGCATAAATCATTCTACACCGTTATTGTACAGATTCTGACTACGATGCGTCAGCAACAACTTGGGCTGGGTACACTTAAAAAAAAGAATAAAGCAGTAGTAAATTAGATGGAACAATAAAGAAAAGTAAATGTAAACCTAAAATAAAATAGTTTTAAACTAATTAAATTAAATGGACAATGATATACAACAAATAAAAATAATCAAAAGGAACGAAGCAAATCAGTCGGACGGAACCGATAGTATAGTCTCTCATCTGTGAACTTAGGATTCAAAAATATCATTCTGTCTGTATATTAGAAAAGGCATCAGTAAGGTTTGAACTCTATGAATAAATATTTAAATATTGTTAATAGAGCATGACTTAGTCATATAAGATTTATAATACGAATAAGTGTTTTTTTTAACCCAGAAATGTCAGTTACAGTGAAAGCACTTAGTACTACATATTTTCTATTTTCTAGATTATCATATAAAAAAGTATTATTAAACTGGTTTTGTATTATAAAATAAGAACATTTAGCATAGCATAAAGTGGCTTGGATTTCAGTTAGAGATAAAACAAACACAGATACAATGTGCACACACATGTACACAGAGAGAGGCCGGGGGCTCGTAAAGATTCCAAATTATAAGTCGTATAAGTACTTAGTTATGGGCATAAAATAAGAGAGGCAAAACAGCAAAGACAGCAACTCTGCCGGCCAACGACTCTGTCAAAGTCATTTGGCGCATAATTTTTACAACTGTCTGAAGTCCAGGCCCATCAGCCCCAGCCAGGTTCTTTACCCTTCCCTTGCCTTCCCCTCCCTTCCCTTCCCCTACCTTGCCTAGCCTAGCCTTCCGTTGGCTGTAACCCGCATTGCACATAACTTTTATAGTCGCCGCGTCGCTCGTTGCTAAAATATTCTAATTGTTTTTAACAATTTTTGAATGCGCCGTGTACGCGGCGTCATAAATCTTGCCTCGCTTGCTGCAGCATCAGCAACAAAAGCTGCGGCAACAATGGGGCCAGATGATGGGGCCAAGGCAACAACAGCGCAACAACAACAATTACAATAACAATAACAGCAACAATAACGTCAACATTGGCCAAGACAAATTTGCTTTAAAGCTCGCCAATAAAAGTTAACAACGCACTCATATATGCATACTTACATACACATTAAGGCAGTTTTCCATCTCTGCCATGCCTCTTAGCCAGGCTCTTAACCAGCATTAAACTGAGCCTGGGCAGATGCGTACGGAGATACATTTGTACTTGCTGCGTAGCCATTTGTTAGTACATGGAATTATCTATATGCCCAGTTAGGCATTAATGTATCTTTAAGGCCACAATTCATGTGAATTGTATCCTTTAGCCTGGCCTTCTATTAATTTCCATCTTGATATACCATAGCTATGCTTGAATAGCAAACAAATCACAACAAAACTAACTATGGTTTAACTCATTACTTTTATACTAAATAAAGTTAAGCCTACCACAAATAATACATATTAATAAGTCCATTCATAAGTATAGGTATAAGTATTAGGCTCATAAAGAGCTGATTTTACATTTTGCTTTAATTATTTCTAAAAATTATAAATTGTTTGAAGCATGGTTAAAAGGTTTTAGTTCTTCATTTAAAAGGCGATAACAAAGATTTATTGATCAAAAAACATTTATTTTCTACTTACTTTAAGGCTTGGTTTAACAAATTTCATATCTTATCGTTGCTTACCTGCAAGAAAAGAAATTGAATTATATTAATGGAAATTACATTTTTATCAGATTTAAATCATTAGGAATACATTGGATAAAGAGTATATACTATTGATTAAATTATAGATAATTTTAATATTTAAAATATTTTAGCATCATGACAAATTTTTAGTTGTCTTTATCTATAAATGCTCAAAATTTAACTCTAATAAATAAATTTATTCTCTGCTGTCTTCATCTTTTGCGTATTTACTCCTAATTTACACCTATTTTAAGTATTTAAAATAAATGTATTAAGTTATATTTATCTGCATTTACCTCAAGTTTACTCTCATTTGTAATTAAAATTAAAATAATATTTATTTAAATGTGCATGTGAATTATTTTAACCAATATTTTTGGCATTCAAGACAAAAATAACTGTAGGCTTGTCTTTAAATATTTGTCAATTGAATTCTGGGTATTACAAACAATTTTCATTTGAACTAACTTGATAGACCCTTTACTACATTTTTTAAGTACAGGGTCCAAAAATCACTATTAAATATGTAAGAATGTTTATAAACTTGTTTTAGTTGTGACTCAACAGCTGTAACAGCACAAAAAAATGTTTCTTCCTTCAATCCCTGCCGGGAGCACTTTAATATCACATAAAACATGTAATACATTTTCCAACATTCATGACATCAACATTTAATCTAACATGTAAAGAACCAAATCGAAAATAAATGCACATTTTATGTACTGGAGCTGAGTGCTTAAAATATATCTTTTTGTGGCTTTCGCAGGCTTCCTTTTAATTTCCTTGGGCAGAGTGGTTGCCTCCAGTCGGTTTTCTCTATTTAAATATCGATTTGGCTTAACGCTGCGATTAGATTTTTAAATATTTTGCCATAGGCTGGCTGCGTGTTTCCCATTTCCCATTTCCCTTTTCCCTTTCATTTTAACCCGCTGCCACAACAAATTGCGGTTTTCTCACCCTCATGAGAGGCAGGCAGCAGTTAGTGCCGGAGGCAGATTTTATTTTGTGTTGTTTTTCATTTGTGGCGCATTTTCCATTTCATAAAGCAGCCATTGAGCCGGCAGTTTATGATTTAGGCTTGCAGCACTCGCTGGCCTAACCCACTTGCCAGTTGAGGCCAAACTTGAAGCTGGAATTGTAGCTCTTGCTAGAGCTGAAGCTGAGGCTGGAGCTGCTTATTAGCTGACTGCCTGGCCTCTGGACTTCCTTGAACGCGCCAAACTTCTGAGAGGCAAGTGCCGTTTGACGGCGACGCATTAATGATTGTTAGTGAGTTGTGAAATTGCTCTAACTGCACTTGGGGCAGCAACGGCAGCAACAGCAACAGCAGTAGCAGCAGCAGCAGCCGAAGTAGCATCAACAGTAGAAGAGCCAGCTTCCACATCATTTGCCATTCGACTCAACTGTCCGACTCTCCAGCTGTCCAGATGTGGCACTGTCCGTCTCTTTGCACTGTCAGCATGTCCAGCGTCAAACGTCTTTCCGGCAGCCCATGCACAGTGGTCGCTTCCATACGACAACGATCAAACCAACTACAGATCTAATTTATTTTATTTGTTGAATGACACGCCCCTTTACGCACAAAATCGTTCAATAAACAATCAACAATCGTAATATTGAACGTAAAACGCTGCTATTCGGAATACACATCTTCTACTATTATTTTCAACTATCCTCAAAAGTTTATTGAAATCGGTTAATAAACACAGAAGATATTAACGAAACAATATTGCAGGAAACAAATATTGTTTCGCTCGGTCTGTGGCAGCGCAGCCATAAAAGCATGGCACAGACAAACAAGTAAGAAGAAACATTGCTGCTGCGCTTCGTAAGATATTTGTGTAAAAAATATTATATTATATATTTGTGTAAAAAATATTATAGGTAGGATATTATAGGTAAATATTATAGCTATTTTAAAGTTTATTAAAATGTTTCCTCGATTTTTCGTGTGAGAGCTATAGGATATAGTAGGCCAATTTTGTTTTTTGTTTTTATACCCTGTGCCCATTGAAAAATGGGAAAAACAGGGTTAATAATTTTTAGATATAAGACCGACCACTGTGCAACCCGACAACCCAACAACCCAACCCAATGCAACCCGTTCACGTTCCCGTTCGCATATTAAAGAGTAAATTTTTCAATTTCACAGACATTAAACGCGGCTGCTGCTGCTGCTGCTGCTGCTGTTGCTACTAGTCAAGTTGACTACACTTCACTTGCTACATTTGCCCTCCACTTGCCACCATTTTGTTGCCACTGTGCCCCCTCACCTGCACCCGGGCCCCAGCCCCGCTCCGCCCCGTCTAAGACACAGTTCGAGCTAAACGTTTCTGCCGCTGGCTATTTTTAGACGTGGCTTTTGCCTGCACTTCTCCTCGGAGTTGGCAACTCAACATTTTCGCCATTAAATAGTTTGTTAAATTTGCCTTATTAGATTATTAAATTTTGCAATTTAAGCCAAATTCGTTTGGCATTTCGAGTCTGTATCGCCAGCAGCAGCAGCAGCAGCAGAGCGAAATCTGCTTCAAAAAGAGATCGAGAGCGAAAGCTAGCACAGTGTATGCTAAAAGTTCTTACACGTCGTCCAGAGCATCATGAAGAACCTAGCTGGTTACACGAAGATAATGAATAGTTATAAATGTTCTATTTGTAACATGGAATGCACTAATTAAATTAATTTGTAGTGCTTATTTTTACATTTTTATAAACTGCTCTTTTACTACTTTTGTACACTCAAGGAAAATCAGCTAGAAACCAGCAAATGTCTTGCAAAATTCAAGCACCTTTCTTACATGATCTTTCTTGATTTAAGTAAAAAATGCTTGAATTAAAAGTAGTCTTGATTTAAGCTAATTGGGAATAACAAGACCCGTTGCTGGATTGAATCGAGTAAGAATGGTTTGATTTTTTCTCTGAGTGTTTACATATTAAAAGGCTGCCACCAAGCTTATTTTCCTGTTTCTGGCTTTGCGTCCATAGAAATGTTTCCGGTAATGTGCTGGCTGACGGGCTAGCCAGAGCTGGGGAAAGTACGGACCTGATTGGACCAGAACCCTTTGCGGCATAGGCAGGAATATTATACTCGAACTGCTCTGTACAGTGGGGAGAAGCGGAGCAGAAATCAAAGTTGGCAGAGCAGAACAGGTGCAAGGCAAGCAAATGCACTCTCGGGAACACACAACCCAGAAAGATTTTAGCAAAGCATGCAACTATGTAAAAACTCCCTCAGGATTCTTAAGGGTCTATTGAGGAGACATTCCAGAAGGGAAATCACATGAAACTGTGTGTTTTTATACCCTCTCCCCATTGAAAATAGGTAATTATTTATTTTTTTTGTATTAGCGATTGATACTTTATGGAATTACAATATTTATAATTATAAAACAAATATATCTTAAAACATGCTTCAAGCATGGACAAGTTTTCTCATAAGACGAGTTGAATTCAATGAAAATAGCGAGTGAAGACAAATTAATAATTTATTATAAATAAATAAATGTATTTAAATCCAGTATCCCAAGAAAATGTTGTATCTACAGTTCAATTGAAAAATATAAATATTTTAATATTATAGACCGCGTGAAAATTCTAGGGAACATGCCTAATAATTTAATTAATAATTTAATAGAAAATGTTTGAAAACTTTATTCTGTAAGTTCTCATTCTAACGACTTTATAATCTAGTATAAACACACTCAAAAAAACAGACAATAAAGAGGCAGTAAAACAAGAAAATCAGTTAACTTGTATATTTCATATATTAAATACTAGCAGATTGCAGAAGAAGCTGCGAGGTTCTGAGGAAAAGATGTTTCTTATTGTATCTCGTATGCAGTATCTGGAATATGCCATATTGATATAAGCTGGCAATGGCTGCTTCTAACTATCTAAATCATTTATAATCCAGCCTTTATTGCGCCATCTAGCCAACTGCTAACTAATAGATATAGAACTCACACACGCAGACACAGACACACACACACAGATACACACTCACACTCCCGCACACAAATACATGCATCATAATGCCGAAATTGCACGTATTTGCAGCTATGTTGCACAAACTCTTGCATAACTCTTGTGCCGTTATGTGAAGCGTAGTTGTAGGGAGGAAAGGGGCGATAGGGGAAGGGGGCGGGGAATAAAGGAGCTATAGAAGCAGCAGGACAACAGGCTAGTAGATGGTTCACTGGCTACAAGGAAGACGTCGACGAATCTCACATACAACATTGCCCCCCAGAGTGCAGCACGCTTCCTCCCCCCTATTCCCTCCTCCCTCCTCTCTGCTTATGTCCTGGCTATAGCTGCTGCGCCCAGGCAATCGATGTGTGTGTGAGTGTGTGTGTGTGTGTGTGTGAGCCGCTTTTGTTGCTACTGGCCATATGCCAATTTTCGGTAAACTAACTTGCCTAAACTCGACAAGCAAATTGCCTTCATTAAGATACATGCTTGTGCTACCTACAATTTAGATACACACACACACAGATACGTACTGTATGAAATATATGCTTGTGTGTCTGTGTGTGTGTATTGAACCGAACCATCTTTCCACATGTGCATTTTACTGGTATTGCACTGCTGCTCTTCAGTATTTTTTCTGCTCCATGTCTGTGACGACTTCAATTGGGTCACAGCCCAACAACAACAACAATGAGAGCCGTTGTGGAGCTAACCCACAAGCGATTCAAGGGGATACATGCTTATATGTACACTCGGAAAAATCAAAGAAAACAAACCATATCCAGAATTAACTTGTTCTAAGCAAGAAAACGCTTATTCAAAAATTCTTCTTCATATTTTCAATAATTCTTTAATAATTAAGAATTTCGTGATTTAAAAATCTTTTTGGTATTTTAAGTACGTTCATGATATTAAATCCTTTTAGATACAATACTTTAAAAAAGTTTAAAATAATCTATAAATCTATTGAAAATGAGATATGTATATAGCAGCCATGTGACAGACCAAACAAAATATACATAGCCTTGATCAGGTAATCTTTGGTAATTAGGTTAGTAAGCAGCTTAAGTTTGTTTAAGATTTTGTATACCTTTATAAATTCCATCGCAAATCGCAACAAACCATAACATTCCCAATTTAACTTGGCATACGAGTTTAAGCAGCCTTTACTATTCTCCATCGATTAGGATCGAACAATATACAACGAAGATATGACACTAAAAATTTGTCTTGAATTCAATTATATTTTTTCTTAATTCACGTTCGGTTTTTATTAAATTAATACAGTTTTTTCTTTTTTGTTTCCAAACTTGAATACTATTTGACTCAAGAAAGAAATATCTTCTTTCTGTTCATTCTGTTTTTATTTTTCTTAGTGTATTTGCACTAACTAACGGAAGCCACTTTAAAATACGGCAAGCTACACCCACGACATCGTTTTTTACTCGGGGCTAGGCTAAAGTGTTTAGAGAGTTTAGAAGCGTCTGCAGAACCCTTGAACATGGGCATAGGCATAGAGGCATAGACATAGACATCGACAGCGCAATCAGCCGCACATTAAAGTTAATTTCGAATCGCTTTTAAATTAGCTTAATTCGCTGAAATAAAACTGACGCCTACGAAAGACCCAAGGAAAACAAAGAAAAAACAAAAGCTGCAAGCCACAGCCAAAGCCAAAGAGCACAAAAAAGCAAGAAAACGCTAAAAGCTGAAACTGGAAATGAAACCAAAACGGCAGCAAAACATTTAAATGTTGTACAAAGGCAATAACAATAACAACAGCAGCTCAGCAGCCCAGCAGCTCAGCAGCAGCTACACATACGTGAGAGATACAAAGATACAGGCGGACGGACGGACGGACGGCCAGACGGTTTTGCAGATACATTTACTGAGCGTGGCTGAGCGTGTTCTTTACCAAACAACAAAAAATACCAGAGAGAAAAAAGAAGAGCAAAGCACCAAACACCAAAAAACTGTCCGCAACCCAACAACAAACTATACAACTTTAAGATACATTTTCAGACTGCGGCTGTCGATTGGAGACGGCCACAAGAATTCTTCTTTTTTAACGCTAGAACGCCTCTTCACAACACTTTCCACACGGAGCGCAAACCAAAACAAATTTTTTCGGTTAATTTTTATTTTATTTTTTATTTTGTTTTAACTGCTTCGTTTTTTCGCTGCCTCTGCGGTTTTTTATTGCAGCTTTTCGGTTTGTATCTGCTCTGCGTTTTGCAGATTCTTTTCAACAATTATACACATTTTTTTCGGTCCGTATTCTGTTTGCTGCTGCCTCATTGTACGCTTAAAGTTATTGCAGCAACAACAATGACAAGAATAAAATGAAATTATGTTGAAATATTTAAATACATTGCAGTCAAAAGGGAAAAAATACCAATTATCAATTAAGTCAGCCAAACGCAGGCTCCAAAATGTAATAAAATACACGCCGATGACAATGGCACGGGGAAAATAAAGAAAAAACAATTAAGGGATATGCGCGTATGGGTATGATGGACCCCAAGATGCCCTGTAAGCAGCATATACTGGGGATATCAATCGAAATTGCTTTAGCATTAGTTTAATTACATTTGTATTTTACAATACGATTTTATTTATCATTTTATGATTAACTCCACAATGAATGCGATGTTCGCAGTGAACACGTCTGGAGAAAATTATATAAAAAGAAATATAAAATGATTCTGACATTTTTATAGACTTTCTCACATCGAAGTAGGCTATGAAGTCTAAAAATCTATGACACGATTCGGTGCAGCAAATATTTTTAGTTTGTCATCGAGGTTCGCAGTGAACAACTAAAATAAACTAAAATAAAATAAACGATCTCAGCTTAGAAGTTTTCGGAAAATGGATAATCAACAGCAGCAGAATGAGACAGCACAAAAGAAGAAGAAGATTAAGAAACTGACGAAGGCATTACCATTTTTCCGGTAATAATGCCAACAAAAAAAGGATGTACTCGAACAAATAAAATTTTGGATAGGTTTTTCAAAACAAAAATATTTTTATTCTATACAATTTGAAATAATTCGTAAAAAAATAGGTGTTGCTTGAACGAGCTGAATTGAATAATACCAGAATGAGCAGTGCCGATCAGTCGCTTGCGCCCAACTGTAGAATACCCTGTACCCTATATTTAAAATATATAATTTAATAATATACAGTATAATTCGCTTAACTGCCTCGATGCTTAGCTGCATCGTCAAGATAGCTGCCTTATTTTCTATTTGTTCTGCATTTATGGTCTCATTTGTATGAAATTAATTACGTTTGCTGCATTCAAGTTAGCTGCCTTTCGCACTTAAGTGCCTCGTTTCGGCAAAATTTAACTGTCTTATTCTATAAATATCATCCAACTTAACTGCGCCATCTAGGATTCGAAATTGGAAACAACAAATTTATGAGTTTTAAAAATGTATCTTTTTTGTGCATATGGCAACGCTTGCATCTCTTTGCGCATGTTCGTTTTTCGTTTGTTTTGATCGTGCTATTTGTTAAGATCGAGCCATTTGTGTGCACAAATCATTCCTAATCGTGAAAATGGGTAAAGTGAAGCGGCTGTCAGCGAAACTGATGTCGACGCAGACGAAGAACCGGAATGCCACACACTTAAAGAAGGGTTTTTAGCCATTAAGCTGCTAAAGCGTCTTTGCATTCAAAAGAAATGCGAAGAATTTCTTCCAAGCTTTACATCCTTTGAGGACACATTTTTAAAAGAATCTGTATCGGCATCAGTGCAAACAAAAATTACAGAGTTTTTTTAAGAAAAATAATACATATATGTAGTATGTAAAAATAAATATGCGTATAACAAATGTTATATAAGAACTACAAGCTTAATTCTTTCAATTTGCGGTGTTATATAGAATTCATTTGAATGGATCAAATTCATTCTATTTTAGGCAGTTTATAAAAATTACGTTAGCTGCCTTTTTAAGATAGCTGCCTCCAAAATCACTGCAATCGACTCGAGGCAGTTAAGCGAATTATACTGTAATACTTGTAAACTATACAATATTTAAAATATTTTTTAAACCATTCTATGGCAGTATTTATCAGAACCGCTGAGTTTCAAGTTTTTAAACATCTGCGTTTACAGGGTATACTGAGTGAAGGAGTAAGGCCTGCATCTGCATGTGTTGCTGTATAAAGTTACGGGTTTTGATGTTGGTCAGTTTCCTGTTGGCTGACGCTGCTCTCAGCATGAAGGCAACGAAACCAAAGAGATACATAGACAGAGAGGGCGAGAGAAATATGAAGGAAAGAAAATACACAACAGACGCGCGCTGTACAAAAAGATAAAAACATTAATTATTATTAATTGCCCTTTTTCCCTCAACTCGGTGTATTTCTTTAGTATTTCAGCATTTCTTCCTTTTGCTCCATCCAAGACTCCAGTCTGTATCCTTTTGGCAACTGTCGTCGCTCGACCCTTTTGGCTTAAAGGGTCTGCGCTTAAGTATTTTACTTTATGTGTTTCCCTTTGCTGTGTGTGATTTGAGAAACAGAAAAACCTAGCGGCGTTTTTCGATTGTTCGAACCGCCCATAATTCTCACTAATGTGCAGTGAAACCAGTTCCCAAAAGTTTTATTTTAGTTTCACTCTTTTCAGAAGAAGCTAATCGGAATGACAAGTTTTTTAATTTGTTTGGCAATTTTAGCATAGCGTGGGTTCATGTTCTACAAATTACTGGATTCCAGTTTGGCTGGAGATTAGCGAAGAGACGAGAAGAAACTAACAGCTTTAGTGGTAATACATGAAATGCGTAACGTAATGGATTAAAAACTAATTAATAATATTTTCATACTTTTAACTTTTTGCATTACAGTTCAGAGATTAATGATGAAATGTCAAAAGTTTTTAGTTTGAAAATTAACAAATTTTTGCTTCTATTAGCCAGAGAATTTCAAGAAGCGAGCTTTTACAATTCTTCCAAATTTATACAAAATATTCTGGTATTATAATTTTCTGCCGGGAGTAAGCCAAAAATGGATTCGTTCCAGTTTCGTAATAAAAATTCATACATATTCAGCAGAGTTTTTGACTTGTGAATAATGCATGCCTAATGAAGCTTTATTATTTTTTCCCCTATTGATTTTTCTATAAATCTTTCTTGCAACTTTAATCAGTTTTCAGTTTGCATTAATCATTTCTTTGCTGTTTTAATCTAAGCGCACAAATCCCAGTTCCGTTTGCCCAACTCAATCAGCTTTTGACCCTTTTTTCTACGATTCGTTGACTACATAAATTGAACATATTGATAACTTGATTAATGTCAAAATTGTCAGCTACTGTGCCAGTTTCCCTGCACTTTGCACTTTTCGCCATCATAATGGATTTTGCTGAAAGTTTTCTAGTTAGCAGGCGCTGAAGCAACTGGAGCATTCAACCGAAAATTCCCAAGTTATCGAGAAATAAAAATAAAAAACGGCAACTGCATAAAAAACCTAAAATTTAAAGTGCAACAAATTGCAAGTTCTGAATATTTGGCCAGATACCTACAGCCATGTCCTCGCCTGACTATCTTCGTCTCCGTCTTCTTCGCCTTTTCTGTGTCCTTGTCTCCTTGACTGCTCCTTGTCTATCGTTGTGTGTCTCTCTCAGCGTGCCTTTTCGACACTTTCGCTTTAATTAAAAACTTACAAAGTGTTCTCTGCACTGAGGCTCGCACAGCCAACGAAATATGCGCAAAATATGCCAAGCAGCCAAGGGAAGCGCCGCAAAATGAAATTCCCATAAAATGCAGCTCAAGCTAAAACTACATAGTTAAAGCTAAGCTAAAACTGAACTAAAATCACACACAAATTTGTTTTATTGAATTTAAGAGTATTATAGGAAATGTATTTTGAAAGTTCACATATGAATACGAATACTAATCGTGATACCTCACCTCTATTAAACTAGATATTCTTAGATAATATCTACCAATGCAGAATATTATATTTCAGAAGACATATTCTTCTTTTTATTGTTTTATAAGAAGCGCATTGAAATCGGTTATTGAACACAGAAGATATTAACGAAACAATATTGCAGGTTAAGAAAAAGCATTGCTGCTGCGCCTGGTATATTTTTTAAAAATGTTGTTTATATTAATTTGCATTTAAAATCGAAAACAATTAATACATAAAATTAATAAATAAATAAGTAAAATATTAAATTGATATTTAATACAGAAAATAGTTTGGTTTATAATTCAAATTGATATTATGCAATTCATAGGGATATTCTTTCATCTATTTTAAGGTACAAGATATACAAAAATAAAGAAACCAAATCAGATAAGCCTAAACCGTAGTACTAGTATATATTAGCAAATCGATATTGTTGGATAAACTGGCACTTGTGTCTGCATATTCCTTATACTATCCGTATAATATACTATATATACTATACTATATATCCGCTTTTAACAAGCGTCTAACGAGACCCCAAAAATATTGCTGGCCGAGCATGGAAAATTTCACCACATGCATTTTGTGGAGTAAAGTTTTTGCATGCGACTAAACCGAAACGACAGTGCATAAAATATATGCTTTTTACAAAAATTTCCATTTACTGAGCAAGGGGCCGAGGGGGGGGGAGTGTGGGACCGAAGGTAGAAGATAGAAAGATACATCCATGTATCTTCATGTCTATAACTGTTGTGTTGTCGGGTGTTTTGTGTATAAATTTGCGTATGCAATTTTGTATTTGGTATTTTTTATTTTTTAGTCCTTAGTTTTTTTCTGTTCTGCTGTTGTTTATGCAGCAGGCAACCCCAAGCAGCGAGTGCTGAAAATGCAAACAAAGCCTTTTTGTCTGGCAACATGCTGCTCTGGTTCTACTTGCTTCTTGCCAAGGAATGTATAAAAAATATTTAGACAAATTAAAAACAAGAGTAACAAACCCAAAAACAAAAAACTGAGATAAATGAGCGGGTGTAAGGCAGGGGCTGGGGGCTGGGGGCTGGGGGCGAGGGGCTGTTAGCTTTTGCTGCGTTGGCAACGCGCATTTGGGTCAAGGTGTTTGTTGTTATTATTGTTTTGTTATTCATGTCGCCTGGCTTTGGTTTATTATGAAAATTGCAGCAACTTGTAGTTTAGATTTGCCGCCGTTGTCCCACTGTCATTATGCGAAACGAAGGGCTGCAGTAGTCGGTATCAGGAACAGCTTAAAACAATTGGTTTCCACTTGAGTGCGAGCAGTGCCGACTTGCAGATACCCCACAAGAATTTAACATTATTACGAAAGCGAAATAAATAAAAGAAAATAGAGATAATTAAGAGAACTAAGAGAATTAGAGAGTAAACATAATTTAATAAATTAAAACCACAAAATGAAAAATTGAATTTGAAAACATAATTTGTTACCCACAATATATTTATAATTTTGTTTTTAAATTATAATGATTACTCAATTTACCATTGAAAAAATTAGCTCCAAATGGGCAATATTTGTATATGTATAAATGTATAGTATGTATGTCTATGTCTATCTACACTCATTCTTTTGTGTGTGTTTGTACATGTGTAGATACATTTTAGCAACTTGAAAAGTTATTCGAGATATTTATGTGGATATTGTTAAATTGAATTACTTATAAATTTGCTTAAAAAATGATTTGAATTTTATTTATTTTGTTGAGTAAAACGAATAATTTTTTAATATATTTAAGATACTATTGCAACTACTATGGTCTCGACTCTATGTATTTGTATTAAATTAAATTAAAAATATTCAGTTTAATTTAAATATTTATTCTAGAATTTTGATAAAATTACATCGATTAAAAACTGTGCTCTTATACATATGTTAATACAATACAATTTTCAATGTTTACTACAAGACTTGAGTTTTAAACGCTAATTATTGGCTAAGAGCGGCCATTTATTTGGCGTAGATGTATATTCCCGGTATATATTCGTCTATAAATCAATGCTATTCAGCTGCATGCAAGAGGCTCGTGCATGCCCCGTGAAATCTATTCCAAGTACGGGGTAGAGCTCCTCCCACATATGCATAAAATATGAGCATGATTAAAGTGTCCATGGCATGTTATAGCCTTAGTCAAGCAGCGGCAACAACAACAACAACAACAACAACACCAACAACAACGCTGCAGTTTTTGCAAAGCTAAAACTAAAATTATTATGGGAAATTTGTACACGTTGCAGGAGCAGGAGGGGGAGCAGGAGCAGGAGCAGCAGGAGAAGTCGGCAAGGAATAGCGAATAATCAATAAAAATAAAATATATCACACGTTGAAAGCAAACGCCTCCAACCCTCTTGAGTCGTCTCCCCCCTCCCCCACCCTCTTCCCCCTTCCCCTCTTCCCTCATGCTGTCATACCCCAGTTAAACTCCATATTCCCATTTATTCAAGGGGGTCTCTTTCGCTCGCATCGAGCTGCTCATTTCGTGTTCATGTGCCATTATACAAATATAATATTCTTATACTTTTTTCGTAATTTTTTCTTTTTTTTCGTTTTTTTCGTTTTTGGTGTGCAGTTTTTGCCGCTTTTGTGTTTTTGCCACCAGTAAAGTAACTGCTGCCACAGCTACAAGAGCCCCGGACACGTTTCACACGCACGCGCAGGGGTTGACGGGGTTGAAGGGAGCAGAAAGGGCACAAGGCAAAGACATGTAGCAGAGTCTAGAGCAGTGTTGCCAATTTTCATTTTGTATATAAAGCTGGAAAAATCTACAAAACCAGCTAAATTTTGCAAAGTTTATTTTATTATTTATAATTTTTCTGAACAAATGAGATTCTGATTCACAAATCTTGCCAGTTTTTCACTGTAAAAAATGTTACATAATTTTTAACGGATTTTGAAACTTTATAGAAATCTTTTCAAACAGCAGATTAAAGATTAGATTAGAATAGAGATGTAATTCCACGCAGATTTTTTTATGGAATTATAAAAATATCAAATTGTTATTTTACGCTGCGTTGAAGGATATGCTATAGTCGGGAGGGTCCGGATGATCGGCTACTCCCCTAATGATTTTAAAACTGAATTGAGAATTGAATAGCAATTAAAGCAAAAAAACAGCAATTTGTCTATAATATTTAGCTGTTTAAATAGCGGCAAAATTATCGAATACCCATATAAATATAATTTAATGATTTTGTGGTTTAAATTAAAGGTGTGAAGAAAAAAACCCATAGAAATAATAACAACCGATCTATAATTGCTGCAAGAATTTTTTAAAATTAATGGAAAAGCTGCCAAAAAAATCTGAATATTTTGGTAAAAAAGTCAGAAATCCAGCTTTCAATTTCCCAGCAAATGTTTTAAAATAAAATCAAATTTTGACGGGAAAAAAGCGAATGCGGCAACACTGGTGTAGTGTGTAACAGCGCTCCGAGAATGGCACCCTAGTTGGCTTGCCTGGTTTGGTTAGTTGGTTGGCTTGATTTGCCTGTCGTGTTATTGAGCAAATTGTACATTGTAAGGCGGCAACATTTCGGTCTGTGTACAGTGAAATTTCATTTCGAGGCGATTGACAGTTTGTTGAGGGTCACATATGGGGAGCATTTAGAACTCGTTCCCGCTGATTCAATGGCATGGAAAACTAAATTGATTTCGAGTGGGAAAAGCAGAGCCATTGAAGGCATAATTATATGCAGCAGTTGGAGTTTTCGATTTAAAAATTCATCAACTCTGAATGATTGATAACAGAAGCAGTTAACCTTTTGTTTGGAACCAAACATTTCAGACACAACAAAAGGAATATTGCGGTATTTTGCATACAATCTGTACTATAGAGAACATATTTTATGATATCAATTAAAGCCTAAGATGTGTTTTAAATACAGGAATAATGTATATGGGAATTTAGTTTTATTTCAAATTAATATTGAATTAGAAAACGTGCCAAAACTATTTTTGTGGAGTATTTAATACTAGTATAATTTTTGACAGTTAATTTTATTTAGAATTATAACTATATTTGGAAATCAATATTTACAATATTTTGCAAAAATGTATTATATGAATAAACAAAATAATAAATAAAAAATTTAAAATAAAATAATAAATTAATAATTTAATTTAAAAATATGTAAATAAATAAAACAAATCTATTTATATTCCTAAATTCATATTTCTGAAACACATTATATGACGAAAATCTAATAAAAATGTATGCTCAACTCAAGCATCTGGTAAATCTATTTCCGATATGAAATAATTATATTTATATTTGAATTAGGTTAACAATTAATACTTTAACAAGATCAGAGTAATTACTTAGTAATTTTAACCAAATACACTGACATCCTTAGCTGTCAAAGACAAGGGTTCTTGGCTTTAAAAAATATGACTAATCTTTGTAATAAGCCATAAATTATAACAAAATGCTCAATATTCTGCTTGGGTTGCCAGCAGCCAATCTTCACTGTAGAGCAACTCTCGACAATTTCAGCAAAATTAAAAAAAGGACAAACGTTTTCCATTTTCACAAGACACACACAGATACACACACACACACACACACATGCTCATAGATACATTGCAGCAAAGTGTACTTTGTGCTGTTAGCTGGCGTTGATTTTGTTGCTCAGTTTCAGGTTCCTTTATCTTTCTCTTCATTTTGTATCTTTTTTTGCGCTTCTTTGTTTTTTATTGTTGCTGCTGAACTACTTCGATTATGCTGCGCGCTGTGTGTTATTGTTGCCAGATCCTGCTGCCGTGGAATTCATATGAAATTCTGAATGCGCCTTTTGTAGCAAGTATTTTGTAGTCGCATTTCGAGTGTTGCATGCACACTTGAGTGCGCACAGAGGCAGGGGCAGGGACAGGGACAGAAGGGAAACCTAACCTTTTCACACGCCCAGACACGGAATATTCCTGCAGGCTCAGGCCAGAGATTCGCTCAAGCACTGGGGAAGCTGCATTAAGTAACTACCGTGGTTTAGCAGCCGTGTTAATTGCAATTATGCAACGCCTGCCCCACACGCTCGCGTTGCATCCTGTCAGCTCAGCATTGATGCGGCAAGTTCCTCTTGCCACCGAGGCGTGCGAAATTATTGTGACACAATTTTATGCGTTTCAGGATATGGCATATATAAATATATATATTTACACTGGTAGCAGCCTCAGAATTGGCTTCCTCTATGCTGTCAGTGGCAGCAATGTGCTCACATATCGGCAAGTTATGCTGCATGCCACATGCCACATGCCTCATGCCTCATGCCACATAACCAGCAAGGCTTCGCGCTCCTCCGCATCGCAACTAGTTATGCGTGCACAGACGGGCAAGCAGCCACCACCTTCCCTTTTCCCACTGCACAGTGGTCGCTCTCATATGATAAAGATAAGAAAAATTATTTAAATATAATTTAAATAAACATAATTTATTTTCCACATTATATCAATAGTTATTATTTTAAATTATAGTCATAACAAATTTTTAAAATCACAGTAGCCAGTAAAATAGCCTATTCTATTATGTGAATAGGATCGGACAAGAAACTACTAGGATATGCGGTAAAAATGTGGTGGGTGCTATGTAATATGGGCGCCCGAAGATGCCAATTTTTAGATTCCATATTTAAAATATTTTTATAGATTTTTTGTGAAAAT
This sequence comes from Hypselothyrea guttata, assembly GCA_035045125.1. Classification (NCBI taxonomy): domain Eukaryota; kingdom Metazoa; phylum Arthropoda; class Insecta; order Diptera; family Drosophilidae; genus Hypselothyrea; species Hypselothyrea guttata. Next base: position 119,059 of record JAWNNJ010000046.1, read on the forward strand.
TTCATAACGATTTCTCTACTAGAAATACTTTTTGTCGCATACTTCCCTAGCACCCCGACCACTGTGCCCTGCCCTCAGCCTCAATTTCGAAGCCTTCGCACACATTCTCAATCACATTTCGCCTCATTCTGAGCCTGAGCCTCAGCCTCAGCCTGCGCAGGCGCTTACCTGGCACTCATCTTTTGGGCTGTCGTGTGTATGTCTGCATTTAAGTGCCACCCGAATTGCCTTTTTAAAGGATTTTACGCACAGACACACTCGCAGAGCACTCTGTCTGCCCCTCTGTCTGTCCGTCTGTCTATTTGACTGTGTTTCTACTTGTGACATGCTCCAGCTCCTTGGCTCCCTGCTCCTGGGCGCCTTTAACGCTTGTCAGCGTTTGCCATCTTCGACGACAAGCTTGGCGTTGCCGTTTGTCGATTTCTGTGCCATTTTCCTTGGATATTTTGCAAATGATGCATCTATCTTTACTTCAGCCGAAGCTTCACGCCAGTGTTGCCAGTTTGGCTTACTACAGGCCAGATTTAGCATATTTCAATTTATAAATTGTGCAAATATTTATATCTATAAGTCCATCACTTTTTTAGATTTTATTAAGCTCAAGTTTTGCATTTCATTCGAAATGTTGAAAAAATATTTCGATTTGATTTCATCTACATACATTCATTTATTTATGCTAAATAAAACCACAATTTTGTGGGTTGTTTTAAATATTTCAATTTAGTCTATATTTTAAAATTATATTTATAGCTATTTTGAGCTTTTTTACTTCGAATCTTTGACCAAAATCTGGCAACACTGCTTTACGCTGTCGCTTTGTCTGTTTTGGCTGGCATTGGGCCAAGACTACGCATTTTGCTAACTCAATTCGTGTGATAAACTGAAATAAAACTTTGCTCGTAATTTGTAGTATCCAAAGCTTATGCGTTCCAAACACACACTTTTCACTTTCTTTTCTCTCAATTTTCATTTAAATTTTTGCGTATTTTTTCAACAATTTCTGTTTCTGCTTCTCTTTTTTTTTGTGCAAACTGCATTTACCAGTGTCAAAGGCGTTTAATTTAGTTTCAGCATTCTCTCTCTCTATCTCTGTCTTTGCACATTTCTAGTTCTCTCTGACTCGCTTTTTATTATCTTCTGTTTTTGGCATGTAATTTGCTGGCTTCATTCGGAAATTGCCATTTTTTCCTATTATTTTTCAAGTTTCATTTGCTTCTGCTCTCCCCTAAATCTTTCTTTTTTCAAGCTTTTCTACTTATAATTGGTATCCCTGCTCCTTTGCGTGTCCGCTGCCTCTACCTTTGCCAATTGATCAATAATTAAGGCTGCAGCAATTAAATATTAATAGCCAGATGAAGGAGGGAAGAAAGAGGGAAGAGGGAAGAGCTGAAGGGGCACCATCAACCCATAATGCAAATGATAAGTTCTTTTTAACACGAATTACTTGCACATTCGCAGGTAATGCGCTTTTTTGTTGCCAGCATAACGTTGTCTAGGAATACTGACTAGTGTATACCCTGTACTGACAGACTGATGAATTGACTGGGAATTAACTTAAAATAATTAAAATAGTAATTACAAGTTGAGATTATATTTGAGAATATAAGTTGTACGAGTTTAATAGCCTTCATATTATGTATTTTATTTTATACTTTTATTTACATATATTTCTTATTTAACAAATTAAATTCTTTTTAGTTTATTTTACATACTTTATTTTATTTAAAAATTATATTTTGTCTATTGTATTTTATTTACATATTATTATATTATTTTATACAAATTATATACTTTAATTAATATATTTTATTTTATATATTTTATTTGAAAATTCATTCGTATCATATTTTTTATTATATAAATACAAACATGTGGTTTATATAATTTAATGTATTTTATTTATATTATTTTGATTACTGTATTTTAATTATTTTATTTTGATTAATTTACTTATGCAATAACATGTCTAACAAATCACAACTATTTGACGTTGTTCACACTCTATTGAATGCTGCCCATCTACAGGGTATCGTCCAGCGTAATGCGCTCTTTTGGCACGTTTTTTATCTGCTTTTTAATTTTATTCGTGACTGTGAAGCCGCAGTAATTAAAGCGCATTATTTATGTGGTGCCGAAGTGGCAAATGGAAAAGCTGCTGCAGTAACTGTTACTCATATGAAAGCACATAAATATTTCTCTGTGTGTATCAATTTGTGGCTTACAAGACCAACCAGATATTTATGCTCAACCAGCTAGAGAGAGAATTTTCCAGCTCAAGAGTCTCCGCTCAAAAATAAACCACAATCGATGCACTGCCAAAGCTGCAAACATTTGCCAGAAATAGAATTTTATATTTTAGAAAATAAAAAAGAGTTTACACTCGACTGGCAATGACTTTGTTTACAACTTCAGCTATTTATAAACCTAAATCTGTGTATTCTAAACGTGCTTCGGTACAAATTTGTGTTTAAGCACAGACTTTAATTGCCCGAACTTCTGCGTCTAAACAGCAAGTACTATATAACTCAGGAAAACGGAAAAAAACGGGAAGATTGAATTCATTTCTCTGTGTTTTGCCACCAAGAGCGGCGCTTGCTTTATGTTTACACTGTAAACAGTTGAACAATAACAGAACGTAGCATAAACAAACAGAAGATGCCCTTGCAACTGCCACAATGCTGCAGCAGCTGCAACATGAAGCAGCTAAAACGTTTAAGATACAATTACAATAAACAGTGAGAATTTCATGAAATCTGGCCCCCAAGACGCAGCATAAAAGCGGAACAGTTGGTAATAAATTGCAAAACGCAGCTGATAAATAAACAAATATGCTGTTTTTTAGAACCCGTACTTTAAAAATGTACAAAAGGGTATATTGAGTATGTAAATATGTACGACTAGTTGAGTCGAAATATCCCCAGATCCCAAGCTAGATAGATTATATTTGGAAACTTCCAACGCTTACCGCAAAAAAACTGAAACCAGGCTTCATTTGATAAGAAATTGCAAAGATATGTAACAGACAATTTACTTGACAAGGCAGACTAAGCATACATACATTAACATTCCAGCTTTTTGATTTATGCAAATTAATAATCGTTAGGAAAAACAAGTAGAGGGTCTCCTGCTGTCTGTTACGTGCGACTCATCTGCCCCGTCCTTACTGATTTTGTTTTTTTGCAAGTTGCAACAGCTTGAAATGTTGCCGAGTCAATGTGGGAAATGGAGACGCCTCAGATTACAGAGTTCGCTTTCTTTTGAAAGCCACAGCACGACAGAAATGTTCAAGGTGTGTTCAAATTTGCAATGCAATGGATATAAAAAAAAAAGACTCAAATGCCATTGCGAAATCATTGGCAGGCCAATTGAATCATCATCGGCAGCCACGACAGATATTTTATTTCACTTTTCCACACTTTTCCACCTCCAGTCCCTGGTCCCTGGTCTCTGGTCTCTCGTCAAAAGTTGTGTTTTTTTAATGGCTCGCCTCATTTAAATTCTAAGCGCATGCCGGGGACTTTGACTCAGTTTTAGTCAACTTCCAACTTTATCTAGACCATTAAGTTTACAGAGAAATTTTTATGTGCAGCAAATATGTCAGCTAAGTGCTTCGAATCCGTATCACTCCTAACGCCCCACACTCCCTAAACGGCTGACTCAGCAAAAAACACTATTCCAGATATACATATCAAAAACAAGAACAACAACCAGAGCCAAAAAGGAACAAAAAGTCAACGAGCAAACAGAACAGCAATAAAACACGGCCTCAAAGATACTCTGGACAAAGCCGCACACTCACTATCACACACACACATAGTCACAACCACAACCACAATGTATGTGTGTGTGTGTGAGTGTTAATACATGTATATATTATAAGCGCTTAAAGATATTACACTCCACAACAGGCCTAGATTTTACACCACGAACTCCCAATTTAAACTATTAAATATTAAAAAAAAATATTTATTTTATTTCCCATTTCAATTTTCCCCAGATAAACAATTTTTTATTTTAGAAATTCATACAAATTGGTAAAAATATTTATACGTTTTTAATGGATATTCAATATTTAATAAATTAAAGAATATTCAGATTTGTAGATGAAATATTGAGAACATTAGAAATCTGTATCTAAATTTGTAAAACTATTCATCATAACAACACATGAAAATATTCATAAATTCATAGATGGATAGTCGAATACTTACAGAAAATATATTATATTATACAAAGAAATCAGGTTTATTATTTTAATTTCTATTCTGTTCAAAATGCTGCTTAGACATTTACAAGTCCCACAATTTGCTGTCTTGAATTTCTAAAAAAATAAGTAAACTAAAAGTAGTTATGTTAACCCAAGACTTGTTGGCCAGTGTTAAGAAGAGACTTGCATTCGGAACGAGTGTTTTTCTTATACTTGTGTACACAGTTCTAATTTGCCTGGGTCATGCGTTGAGGTTAATGAGTCATATCATCATTATCATCAGCATGCTCATTATCATTATCATTATCATTGAGGGAGAGGCAGACAAGTAGGGACGACGAGGGCATCATCATCATCAAAACGCCAGCCGCCGAGCGAGTGTGAAAGAGGGATCGTGGGAGAGAGGGAAAGAGTGAGAGGGGGTAGGGAGAAGACAGGCATTAAAGTCGAATTTAGTAGGGCCAACGGAATTCAACGTTTTGTTTTGTAATTTAGACGCAATTAAATGTAAATAAATTCACAATTTAGTTGTAATTTTTGTGCTGCTTAATTTTCAGTTAGTTGAAATGTTCATCATTTTCCTTTTTTCTGTTTTGTTTGTTTTTCTTTTTCTTTTTATTAGACCCTGTACTTAAAAAAAGTACAAAAGGGTCGATGAAGTTGTTACAAATGGGAAGCGTGTGGCAGACAAATATATATACATAAAGTATATATATTCTTGATCAGCCCGACGAGATGAGGCGACATAGCCATGTCCGTCTGTCCGTTTGTTGTTGGTATAAAGGTTCTCCTATAAAGCTACACTCTGGTAATTTGGAAAATATTTAGCCTATGTCATTCTCAATTGATGGTATAAATTTAATACAAATCGGATAAAAAACAGCAAAGATATGCAACGGGCAGTTATGCGGAGGTAGCGAAAAGTACAGCGTCTACTATAGTAGGTTACGTCCGACCTTACTGGATCTTTCTTTTTATTTGGTGTTTTTATTTTGTATTCCCCACTTTTCATCTGGTCAGCTCTTTGGGTTTCAGTTTGCGTTCGGTTTTGTCGTTTGTCGTTTGTCGTTCGCTGGTTTGCTGCTTTGGTGACCCGATTTCCGCAATTTAATGACTTTTGTTTGGCCAGCGCATAATTGCTGGGAAATGTGCGAGATGGAGAGTGAGAGAGGGCCATAGATTGAGAAGTTGGTTGGCAGGTAGGGAAAGAGGGAGAGAGACCTTAAGTGTCCATCAGCGCTCAATGAAATTGTTGGAGTTTCTTGCTTTCTTCGGCCACGTTTCGAATAGTTTTTTCTTTTGTTTGGATTTAGTTTTTCTGCTCGCTCACTTGTTGTTTGCTGCTAACGAGCAAGTGATAATTTTTGGCGTATTTATTGACTTTGCGGCATTGTGTGGACTTTACTTTTTTGTGGTCTCTCCGGCTGTCTTTTGTTCAGCCGGAAATGAGACGTGCCCTGTGCCTCTGCCTCTGCCCCCGGGTGGCGAGTTCAAGGTTGTTCGCTGCCTCTGGCTCTGTCGCTGCTGATATCTTTGTTATTAGCCAAGGCGATTACAGATAAGCAGCTGGAGAAAGTGAAGCCATGTGAGCCCTGGCCAGCGATTGACAAGGCACCAGGGGTCGCTGTTTGTTTAGGTTTCCAGATACGCTCGACGTACGCATGGAACGCACTCGGCACGCCAGGCAGGAAGTCGATAAGAAGCTAAACTATTTATAGCTAAATGCTCTCTGTGTTGGCGAAGGGGGAAAATACAAATAAAACATCTCTGAAAAAATATCAACCATAATCACAAAACAACCAAATTGTATCTAATTGTTTGCTTAACGATTTTCAAACTGCCAAACTGCGTTTTCAAATGAGTTTGGTATTTCTAACGATAACAAAGTTGAAATTGAATAACAAATGCTAAGAAAACATAGTTTAATATATTTATTTAAATGCTAAAAATTGCATAGTTCATATAGAATTAGACTACCACATAAAGTTTCTTATTTTATTTTTTATACATTGCATAAAAACATAGTTTATATTTCAATCTCATTAAATTCTTTCTTAGATTATCTATTATCTTCTATTATTATTATTCGCCCATGTTTACTTTTAATTTAATTTAATATACATATTTATTCTACATTTTATTAATTTAATTTACTATAAATATTTTAGCTAATATTTATTTTAATTTTGTTTTAACTACATTTGTTACATGTACTTTATTTTCAGAATGCCTATTATCTTTTATTATTATTATTTGTACTTTTAATTTGATTTAACTTAATTTTTTATTTATTCAATTAAAACATTTTTCCCTAATTTGTGTTTATGCAATAAATTTATCATTGTAAATTAAAAAACCTTTAAATATTTTATAAATTCATCAAAATAATCATTTTTAAATAAATTTGTGAATTTGTTGTGCATTTTTTATGAGGCCCAACTCAAATTAAATCCGTATTGATATCCAAATCGAAAATCTCATACAGACGCTATTTTCTGCTCTCGATTTATGACATTTAGCCGTATAATGCCCCCAACTACTTTCAAGTCCTTTATCAACAGCACTGAAAGGGATCTAAATATATCTATATGAGTACTTATAATAACAAAATACTCTGAAATACTTAAATATGCCGTATTCATTCGAATAATCCTCGCAAGAGCCAACGACCTTTTGCTGATTCGACTGCTCCACCTAGCCTAGTGGACCCTCATCAAAGTGATAGATCCCCATCGAGCTGGGGTGACGAGACGGGTCGGGAGGGGACGGGACGCGTTGACTTGACTTCAACTAAAGTTGAGTTCTAAGCGCTTAGCCGCCGCCTCTGCCTCTCCCTCTGCCCTGCCCTCTGCCCCTCCCGTGCACCGCCGGAAGCGCCTGCACCTCCAACCTCCAACCAGCCAGCACATTAGCATACAAATGTGTCAGAACAAACAACCAAATAAACCAAGCGACAAAAAGGAGAGACAAAAAACTTAAGTATGGGAGAAAAATGCAGCGTGATTTCTTGACTAATTTTTATGACACTTTTCACTTTATGACACCGGGACTCGGCTAATTTTCAACTTGATTTTTTAAACCCTGTACCCTAGAAGAGTAGAAAGGGTCTATTCGGGCAAGTCGAAATATACAGAAAAGAGAAGGCGTGGCAGACATATATTCTTGATCAGACCGTATAAACACCTAGGTTCCACAAGCTCCAAGAGCTAGAGACATCATTTCCGGTATGTAGGTTCTCCTCTGCAAGCAGATCAAGTTTGATTTAGATTTTTGATACCTCCTCTCCTTTATCATCCACAAATATAAAGCTAAAGACTTGTGATAACATTATAATAAACTAGAAAACAGCGAAGATATGCAACAGACAATTCACTAAACTGAACAGAGAGGGAAGGGGTTCTATGTGCTGTGATTATTGAACCACGTAGTACAGGGTCCCCTACTGTCGGTTACGTCCGACTGTAGCCATCCGTCCGACTGATTTTTGATTGTTGCTCCTCCTTGCTTCGGTCGTGTATGTATTTACCTTTTTGAGACAAGGCTTCGATAGGCTGTTGGGCTGTTAGGCTGATAGGCTGATTACATAAAGATTTTTATCGCTTGGCTGTGTAGAGGCGGGACACTATTAAAAACAATAAATGTCAAAAGTTGTTGGTGCTGGAAAAACTAGAGGAAAAGCTGAAACCTGAACTGAACTAGGCTGCAGAGAGGCTACAGCGCGTTCTCCTTAGCCATGCAAAACACGTAAATTATGGCCCGGGTAGTATAATTTCTTATCGCCTGAACATGATTTCGAATGATAGACTGGCACTACGGATGGACGGATGGACGAGTGGACGGATGGACGAGTGGACGATGGACAAATGGACTGTGGAACGCATGTACTCTCTCGTACATGGCCAAGATTTAGTGGGCGCGACAAGTTTTGCCTCGTTCCTCCGCCCCGCCCGCCCTGCGCCGCCTTCTCTATTTGATTGGGGGAGCTGCAGCAATTGCCAATTGGCAACTCTGGGCGCAACACGCATAAATTGAGAGCGCCGCGTCGGTTTTATCTAATCCGCGGCATCTGTGCGACGGACGACGACGACGACGACGACGACGACGCGTACATTAGTCCATTCAGACAACTGGCAGGCAGGCAGGCAGCCTATTGGCTCCTCTCCCTCCTCCCCCCACCGTCCTCCTCTCCAGCTCCCTCCGACAATCGACAGGCAATAAATCACCAAAGTTGCCACAGAAAATTTTACGCGCGCGCGGAGCATACCCCAGAAATTTATGTGCAACCGATAAAAATCGGAATCGGCATCGGCATCGGCAACGAACATTAGAATAAATTGTCAGTCTGTCGGCTGTGGGGGCGGGGCGCACACACACACACACACACACACTCTCAAATGCAAAATAAAAGCACGGAAAACTCCTGGAAAATCACAATCTCAATGAAATTATGCACAAAATTGTGCAACACGCTCAGTAAAGAGCCGTTAAACGCACCTAAAACAATCATCAATCGGCGATTTTTCAGCCCAAATGCGAAAAGTTTAATCACTGTCAAACGATGCGATTTAAACTTCGAGATTCCAATTTCAGGATGTGCAATAAGGCTGATAGACCCAAAATTTATAGTGATAATACAAGTTAAAAACTCGCATTGGCCCATTTTAATATATTTTTGGGGCTTTTGAGGTTGATAATAAATTATTTATTCTTTGTAGAATATAACAAACTATTTATAATTTACTAATTATCAATATTATTATTATTATTATTATTCATATCCAATTATATTTTAAATACATTTACAAACAATTTATAATTTTCTAAACTTCTATTAAATAAATAATGCATTTAAGTCAGTATAAATATATTTGTATTAAGTGTATTATGTGTTTTCCCCAATCCAACAATCCAACGTAAAAAATAAAAAATAACAAAGATATTATCAATGTGCAATAATAAAAATAATTATAAATTTTTTATTATTTAAATTTGTCATAAGCATAAATAGAGCTCTGCTAACGGATAAATTGGTAACACTGACAGCCATCAAAACATCTTAATTCCCACTTCTGTTGCCATGAAAGATTCGTTTGACTAAAAAAAACGCTGCATTTATTCATTGGAAAAACTGGCAATTGACTGCGGAAAATCCAGGTGAAACACAATGGAAAACCCCAGGCACACAGATGCAACAGCCTTGTGCATTCATATGCGTGTGTGTGTGTGTTTGTTGGTATTTTGTAGTTGCCGAATATTTAAAGAATGTATCGATGATATTGTTTCAAAAAATATCAAAACGAAATTGTTTTAAATTATCGATATATCCGATATTCTTGACTTTTACAAAAATGTGATAGGAGAAAATAAATTGTAGTGAACGAAACTACAATAAATACAAATTCATCTCTTCATATTACAGATTTATCATTGTAATTTAAAACTTTATTATTATTATTACGTGTTTATACGGCTGTACTTAAGAATTTATTAATTTAATACATAATTTAATAAATAAATAAATAATATAGTGTTAGATGAATTTCCTGTGAAGGTTTAGCAACTTGAGCTCGTGTACTCCCTAAGCCGATAACGAAACCGAACACGAAATAATTCTATTAAATTATTAGTAGATACGATTTTCATAATTAGACCCTTTAGTTTAAAAAACTAAAAAGGGTCTATTAGTTTAGTGCAAAGAGGAAATGTGTGTAACACCCAGAAAAAGGCGTGGCAGACCCCACAAAGTGTATATATTCTTCATCAGGACGATAAGCCGAGTCGATATAGCCATGTCTGTCTGTCCGTCCGTCTGTATGAACACCTAGATCTCAGTAACTATAAGAGCTAGAGACACCATATTCGGGAATTTAGATTCTCCTAATCAGCAAGCAGTACGAGTTTGTTTTAGATTTTGGATACCTCCCCCCCTTCCCACGTAAATTGCAAAAAGCTGCTGTAGCCACAGTTTTAAAGATATTGATTTGTAGTTTGGTATTTAACTAGTTTACAACATTCTCTATCGACGCTGTGCATTTTGTTTTGATCGGATAATAAAGAATTACCACATTTCTAGCACTTAAACAAATTTTCTTTTATCTAATAATAACACAAAGTTAATCCGTATATAGTACCTTGCAATGAATACTTTTGTCACTCACTGTATACATATAACTTATTGTATGCCACTCGCATCTCCTTTCCAAATTGATGATTCTAACAAAATTGACTTTCTATTGATCCAATTCACTGAATAAACCCAAACAAAGCTGATTTCAACTTGCGATTATTTAGTCAAAAATCGTTTTAATTGATTCTTCAATCAAAATAATCGAAATTTGTGAATTATGATTAATCGTAACATCGATAACCACGATACTAACAACATCATAAAATATAAAATAAATAGTTTTTCGATACTTGTAGAAATAATAATACCAATATAAATATATATCATTTAAATTAATCGATATTGATATTTCGATACATTTTGGATAACCCTAGACTTTTGTTTTTGTCAAGCTTTTACTTACCGTTTAGTTATGTTGCTGTCTCTTTTCCTCCATTCGCGCAAGTTGTGGCAGTGGGAGCGGAGGCGGTGGCATGGGGCAGGGAGCAGGGGGCAGGTGGCACGTGGTTGCCCCGCAGACGAAATGTTGAAAGCACGTTCCTTTGGCAGGACAATAATCCGACGCGTCGCCGTCGTCGTCGTCGTCGTCTCTTTCTCTCTGTATGTGTGTGTGTGTGTGTGTGTGTGTGTGTGTGCGATGTGCCGTTATTGGCGGCGCGTCGACGCTGCTGGCGTAGTATAATCCAATAATCCAACACGAATGAGCGTGTGCAGGCAGAGATGGCAAAAAATAGACACAGACAACAGCAACAACAACAACAACAACAACAACAGCAACAACAGCAACAAAAGGAATAACACTTTGCCGCTTCTTCTTCCTCTTCCTATTCCTTCGCTCTAACTGTATTAGTATATTGTATGTATGTGTATGTGGGTGACGGCAGCGACGCCAACTGCAACTGCGACTGCGACTGCGACGCCTCCGCCGCTTATTTAGTAAATTAAACTTTTCACTTTTTGCAATTTGGCCGCACAAAACGGAAAATGGAAAATGGAAAATGGGATATTAACTTTCTTTCGTTTTGGTTTTTACACAATTCACAATACACACAAACAATGCCCCCCTCCCCCACAAACACACACACACACAGCCATAAACAAAGCAATGCCAGCGTCGACGTCGACGTCGCTGCAGAGCAAGTCTCACAAACGAAAGCAGCAACAACAACAGCAAGCAGCGGCAGCGGCGTCAGCGTCGGCGGCAACAACAACAACAACTTCGCTGTAGTACACAAAAAATTCCTTTTTCGCTGCGCGTCTGAGCCGCCGTCGCCGTCGCTGTCGCCGTCGCTGTCGCCGTCGCTGTTGCCGTCGCTGTTTTCGCCCGCTTTTATATGCATATGTATTTGTATTCGCTTGTTGTTGTTATGTATTCCACTTGTACCGATATTTCTTTTCCTTATTAATGACTTTTTCACCTTTTCGCCGCGTATTTTTTTATTTTTAATTTTCTTTGCTTTGATTTTCCTTTCTTGTTGACACTCACCGTAATTTGGAGCTTTTTATTGAATCACACAGCAAGACACTTTGCACGCACACTCTTAAGGAGTAATTGTTGCAAATTTGCCAAACATTTGCAATTTTTTATTTACTTTTTATTCGATTTTGCGCAAAAACACAACAAGCACTGCTATCAAGCGGCCGTGACACTCGCGCACACAACCGTTCGAAATCGCCGTCAATTCCAGACTGTTAACTCTGCTCGAAATGGCATAACAGCGCGTTGCATTCTCTAACATACAGCAGCTGAGCAGAGCTGGCAAGAGAGACACGCACTGCACTTCTTGTTAAACAACGCTAACAATCATATTAAATTAAATTGTCAAGCATCAGTGTTATTATTAACGCTCATTATTTTATTTTGTTTGCAAATTTCAATTCATTAAAAGCTAGTGTTTAGCTATTTTATGGCTAGGCCAGCGCTATTGAGAGCGCGCTCTGAGCGACTGTTAAGTTAACAGCGGCGCGCTCTCAAAGTGTAAGACCGTTGACAGCGCGTTGGTATTTTCTAAATACCAAGCGAATATGGTTGCACAGAGTTGCCAATTGGCGTAGTTTGTACAATATTATTTGTTTTATTGATTAAAAATAGTTCCAGCTAATTAACGAGCTAATATTAAATAGTTGAAAATTATGCTGATGCTGCTTTTGTAGTTGCAGCGCAATTTGTGGCTGTTTGTTGTATTTTATTTATAAGGCATGTGCGCTGACAAAAGCTGATTGACTTGCGTATTATTTGTGTAACGGATAAAGTTGAATTCAAATTTCCTTATCAGCAGAATTTAGTTTATTAGTTTATAAATCATTTTATTATTATAAAGAGATAAAAATAAAAAAAATATCTTAGTTTAATATAAAAAACAAAAGCACGAGTTTTAAACAATTGGCGCGTATCTCTCGCCTAACTGTAATTGTTGTTCATATATCTTCAACTATCGTGCATATGTATGTGTTTGTGTAGTGTGTATTAGTGCTAAACGCTTTGATAAGATAACACAGACACACACACACACACCATAACACATTAAATATTAACAAATATCGGGCTTTGGGCGTAGGTGAAAAATAAAAAATGATTAGTTGACGTTGGGTTTTGTCACCGGCAGGTTCTGCCAGACCCGCCAAATGTGTGTGCGTGTGTGTTGTTCAGTGTTGCCAGAGAGTCTAGAAAATAGTTTCAAATAAAATTAAAAAAACATAAAAACACAAATAAATAAATAACAAAGCTACAAGCAATTTGCAGTATTAAAAACATTATTAAATTTACTAATTAATTAAAGTAAATAAATTTAATATATATATAAATAAATTGGCAACGCTGTGTCACAAACTACAAAAACAATTGCACAACTTTTAGAGCGAGAGAGCGGGAGAGCGGGCGAGCGAGAGAGCAGCTGTAACAGCATGGCGGCATTTGGCAGTTTGCAGTTGCTGTTGTTGTGCTTCTTCTTATTGAGTCTGGCGGCAGCGCTGACAATAGGTTAGTAACAGTGAATAAACATTTTAATTAATTAACGTTTAATTAATTATTTAACTCCTGTTAGACGAGCAATGCATGCATGCCATTCACAGCTGCGATCGCTGCCTCAGCACGCACTTTAGCTGCGCCTGGTGCACGGATAAGGTAAGCTCTCCCGCTCTCCTCTCTCTTACTGTTACGCTCGCGCTCTCACTGTTAACCGCCCTCCACTCCGCTCTCTCCTACCCCACAGACCTATCAGGTGCGCTTTCGCTGCCTCTCGCGCCCCACCCTCCTCAGCCTGAACTGCAGCGAGGAGAGCATCTACGAGAACCAGCCGCAGTTCGAGCTGCTGAAGCAGCGCCCGCTGAAGGATTACCAGAGGCGGGACGATCTGGCGGTGCAGGTGACCCCGCAGCGCCTCTTCCTCAAGCTGGTCAGAGGTGCGTTACCTTAACCAGTGTTGTCAAGTGTTTATTGAGAAAAACTAGTAAAACAGCCGAGTCCAGTGTTGCCAATATAATATTGATTTAAAAGATAGATTTTTACTGGAAAGATCCGTAAATAAATCATATAAATTAATATAAACAGTATATATATAAAAATCTGAAATTTAGATTTTTCATACTTTTCAAGTTGTCGAGTGTTGCCATTTTTTTATTGAAACCAAAATAAAAAAAAAAGCCAGAAAACAGTAAAGGTAATTAATTCTTAAAACTTAATTTTGCTTACAATAATGACAACAGATCGATAATTAACTCTTAGTTTTGCATGAATTTTGTAGAGGGGGAAAAAATTAGAACCGACCTTTAAAAAAAACCGGATTTTCCTCTTCTTGGCGTTTTACAATTTTTCAAGCAAATGATCTTAAAAAAAAAGCTGATTTGTCGGGAAATAAGCGCTATTGGCAACACTGATCTTATCTAGGCTTATCGATAACAACCCTCCCCTGCTCTTGCTCTGTCATGCAACAACACATGTTGGGTTATTACCTAAAATCGTAACGGGTGTACGTAGTACTACGAGCCACCCTCTGTCCTAGGTTTATTTGGTCTGTGGAAAATTGTGTCACTGTTTTGTTTGCTTTGCCGATTTGTCACACATCAATTTCTACAGTTTGTTTTGAACACGAACGTGTGCATGATGTGTGTGTACATGTGCTTCTATATAATCATATATATACATATAGTATATCGCTTATCTGCAATTAGTCTGTCCCACTCTTGCAGCTCTACTCCATATCTTGTTTGTCAGTGCTAAGGCGTGGGAATCTTTAGCGTTCAATGAACCTATTTCACAGCTAAAAGCTATATAGGAAGACTTACTGGATGTATCAGTTTTATTGGTAGTATAATTTATTTATTTATAGTGTTGATTTATCATTTTCAATTTTGTAGTTCATTTATCAACTTGGTAAAAACATTTCTTATATCAATAGAAAATATAATTTGAAGTAAAAGACAATAGTAAAACTTTGTATACATATCAAAGACCAAAGTGATTGAAATCATTCCCTTTGGCAATTAAATATACCCTAAACTAAAGTAAAGCGAATTAGGGAACTTTACCATATCTAGAAATTAATAGCTTTTCTATAACCTAAAATAATTTAATAATCCATCCAATATTGTTTCTTTAATAACTTCTGGGTTTATTAACCGATTCTAATGTGCTTTTCCGGATGGATAGATATATATAATGGTAGGGAGTATACATGTGTATATTCGCAATAACAACCTTCTATATGATTTATAGTTTAGATCTTGGTCTGCGTATGGTTTAGTTTATATATGGAACATCGGAACGTTCATGTTTTCGACGTATCATATAGTTTTTTATTTCGCGATTCATGTGTTTTTTTTATTGTTGTTCAAGAACAACCGTTTTTCTTTGTATTGCTAAGGATGTCCTTACTTACATTAACATCAAGATACCCTGCCTAATAATTAGTTGGGCTAGGTCAGACAAAACTCTTCATTTTAAGCAGACATTAAGCGTACTCATCCCAGCTGTAAGATCATTCAATTGATGACCATTAAACATCGAGTACCGACAAAAGGAAAGAAAATGAAAAAAGTACTTTGAAGCGAACTGTAATTATGGAGGGGGAAATTGCTAACTTCAGGATTAAGCGGAAGAGGCAAGCATTTAAAATGGGTGCGAACAAGTCCAAGTGGTAATAAAGGGTTGCCAGACCGGACAGTCTGGACAGCCTGGACAGCCTGGAAAGGAATGTGGAATATAGAGCAGACAGTGTTTAACTACTGCTGTCAGTATTTCAATGCTTTCGCAGCTTATAAAACAGCTCGTAAATGGAAGTAGGGGACGCACTTAACCCTTGACTTTACAGCTGTAGTAAACACTGCTGTTTTTATTCAAACACCCTGTAAATGGGAAAGTGAGTCAAATACTAGAAGAACGAGATGGTAATAGGCAGCTGTAAATAGCTTAAAAGGTGATGCGCTTTTAGTCAGAGCTGCAAAATAATTAAACCTAGGTTAATTAAATTCGTTATAATATCACGCTACAGAATAAATATTAATTCCAACAATCTTTTAAAATAACTAAAATTTAATTTCTTAAATTTTTAAAAAAATTCTTTACTTAATAAAAATTGAACACATTGTTTGATTCAAAATTCCATTCATAACGTAAAGTTCCTGTTTTCAATCTACAAAGAACTATATTTCGAGGACTTTAATCGAGAATTTGAATTTGAGTTATATAGAATTGAATTTATCTTAGATTAATCAGATGACTTAAAGTAAGAATATTAAATAATTGTGTACAATTGTTTAATGAAGCCATTTGCACATTTTTTATGGAAA
The DNA here is from genome assembly GCA_035045125.1 of Hypselothyrea guttata. Lineage (NCBI taxonomy): Eukaryota > Metazoa > Arthropoda > Insecta > Diptera > Drosophilidae > Hypselothyrea > Hypselothyrea guttata. Next base: position 135,180 of record JAWNNJ010000046.1, read on the forward strand.
TAGAGCTTGAATTGATAAAGTTATAATAATGATAATGATAGATGACAATTCTAGGTTCTCCCATGCACATCTTACCAATCTCTTACCAATACTCAAGTTCATCCGATACATTGGACGTACTTTAGGTTTAGCAGGAGGTACAATAGATCCTTGATGGTTCACCTATGAATAATAAAGTATCTATTTATTTGATACTCGTACAGCGTATCTGCTAGTCGATCACTGTATGCTCTACTCATGGTATTTATTGTGTTTGCTTTACAGGCAACACGCAAACCATCAAGCTGAGCTACCGAGCGGCACGCAACAACATGCTCGACCTGTACGTGCTCATGGACCTGACGTGGACGATGCGGGATGACAAGGACACGCTGGAGAAGCTGGGCGCTGAACTAACCCAGACATTGCATAATCTTACGGACAACTATCGGTTGGGCTTCGGTTCGTTTGCGGATAAGCCTGCCATGCCGATGATAATGCCGCAGCTGAAGGATAACCCCTGTGCGGCGGAACGTGAGAAATGTGAGCCCACCTATGGCTACCGTCATCATTTGGCTCTGACGGATGACATTAAAGACTTTACGGCTGCTGTGGCTGGCAGCAAGATTACGGGTAATCTGGACAATCTCGAGGGCGGCCTCGATGCCCTGATGCAGGTCATCGTCTGTCCCAAAAAGATTGGATGGAAGCAGCAGGCCCGTAAGGTCGTTATCCTCGTCACTGACGGCTTTATGCACTTTGCCGGCGATGGTCTGTTGGCTGGCATAGTGCAGCGCAACGATCGGAAGTGTCATCTAAATAAGGACGGGGAGTATACGGGTTCGCTGGTTTACGACTACCCATCGCTGGAGGAGATCTATAGGGAGCTATTACGGCGCAAGACCAATGTCATATTTGCAGTTACGGAACAAGTTTTCAGCACCTATATGCAACTCAGTGGGCTGATGCAGGAGATTAGCAATGTGGAAATCCTGAGTGCCGATTCGTCGAATATCCTGGAATTGATCAAAAAGAGGTGAGCGCTAAGGGAATACTTGACGAATCATTGACAAGTATTCTACTAAGCTTTTAAGTAATTTCTTATCCCAATTTTTAAATAAGTTTTCAAATTCGGGAAATGAGAGCTAAATCTCTTATAAAACCAGTAAGGACGGAGCTACAGTCGGACGTAACCGACTGTAGTAGACCCTGTACTTTGTATTTTCGCTATTTCTTATCCGATCGTAATGTAATTCACAGCATTGATGGAGAAGGCCATAGACTACGTATATGCCAAATCCCGTATTTTTACCATTAAAACTATAGCTTTAAAATCGAAAACTGTTGCTAAATTCTTTTTCAATTAGAGGTCCAATGTGAAGAGTTATCAAAAAACTTAAACATAGTTTATGTAGCTGTTGCATAGGAGAACCTAAATACCAAAAAATTGTGTTGCTAGCTCTTCTAGTTTCCAAGATCTCGTTGGCTGCTCGCGGTTAGCGGGTGAATGGGGAGCGATATTCAAAAATCTAAAACAAACTTCATCAGCGTACAGCATAGAAGAACCTACATACCGAAAATTGTGTCTCTAGCTTTTGTAGTTGCTGAGATCTAGGTGTTCATTCGGACAACAGACAGACAGACGGACAGACGGACATGGCTATATCGACTCAGCTCGTCGACCTGAGTCAGAATATACATACTTTGTGGGGTCTACCACGCTTCCTTTTGGGTGTTACACACAGCTGTCATTTGCACTAAATTAATAGACCCTTTTACTTTTTTAAAATACAGGGTCTAAAAATCAGAAAACCCTATTATTATTGATAATCTTAGAAAATTAATAGGGGGAAGAAAGCGAATAATACTTGTATGTTTTCATGTTAACCACGAAATACAATTTTAAAGTTCACATGTTTCTTCTTTTGGGCACTATTGCAACACTTTTACAAATTTCAATAACCGATATTAATTTGAAATCTATTCAGAATACTATATAGAATACAATGCTTTATCATAATAGTATAATTATTTTTGATATGCATTGCTTCGCAGTTATGAAAGTTTTATCAAACGCACACAATTCAACGACAACAGTCCGGAGTTTATCAATTTGGAATACTTCACGGACTGTGCCGGACAATTCCCGAAATTACAGCGACGCAACTACTGCAACAATGTACCTCCGGGCAAGGAGATTGAGTTTTATGTGAATGTGACGCTTACGGATTATCCAGAGAACGGCGAACTTGTGAGTACAGACAAAGAAATACAGTATAATGTCGATAACTGCACCTGCAATACCTAAAATTGTTTATACCCTTTTCTTTAAAAAAATCAAATGGGTGTATTAAGTTAGTGCATGTGGGATATGTGTGTAAAACCCAGAAGGAGGCGTGGTAGACCCCACAAAGTATATATTCTAGATCAGGACGACAAACCGAATAAATATAGCAATGTCCGTATGTCCGTCTGTTTGTCCGTCGGTGTGAACACCTAGATCTCAGCAACTATAAGAGGTTCCCCAATTCAGTAATCGAATTTGATTTATAGTATATTTTGGATACCTACCCCTTTCCTTACAAACCGTAAAAAACCGCACCTACCTGATAGATCTCTCAAACTTTAATTCGACAAGTACGTAGTCTATGGTATTCTCCACCGATGCTGTAAATTTTAAATAAGAAACAGTGAAGATATGCCACAGTCAATTTGCGGCAACTGGAAAATTTGCGCTAAAACTTATCCCATATATTAAAAGTACATTTGTATTATTATGTAATTATACTGTAATACCGATTAAAGCAACATTTACGCTTTGCAGAACCACAAAATACGCGTGGAGGAGGCCTCCCTGAGCGAATACCTGGACATCGACGTGGAGCTGCAGCGGCCCTGTCCCTGTGAGGAGGAACCCCTGCCGGATGATGATTACGGCCGTTTCAATTGTGATGGAAAAGGATTCCTGAACTGTGGCATGTGCATCTGCGACGAGGGCTGGACGGGCACATTCTGCAACTGCCCCACGGATCCGACGAATGTCACCACCAATGAGGCGCTGCTGCGCACCTGTCGCCAGCCGCTGGACAATCTGGGTGAGAGCATCTCCAATCAGATCTGCTCCAATCACGGGGAATGCGACTGCGGCAGTTGCCAGTGCGATCCCGGCTATACGGGCAAGTACTGCGAGTGCCCGGAGTGCATTGACTGCGATGAGGATCGCGCCCAGTGCTTCTGTGGTCAGTGCGTGTGCCTCCATGGTTGGTCCGGCACACGCTGCAACTGCAAGGAGTCGGATCAGGGTTGCACTGGGCCCACGGGCGACATCTGTTCGGGGCGTGGCAGCTGCGACTGCAATGAGTGCGTCTGCGAAGAGCCGTACCTGGGCAAATTCTGTGAGATCGATACCCAAAAGAACAAACTCTGTCTCTTCTATGAGCCCTGCGTCACCTGCCTGATTAAACAGAAACAGGGCATGGGTCGTTGCGACGATGTCCAGAAGATGTGCTCCAGCTTCACCCATGGCTTTGTCTCCGTTCTGGAGATGAAACCAACATGCCTGGTGCGCATTGTCAACAAACATGGCATAACCTGTGACAACCACTTTGGCTATCATGTCATCGATCAAGCCAACTATCTGGCCATCCAGGCCGTCGAGTGCGAGCCCACCAACTACTACGCCATCTTTGGTTCCATCTCGTTGGCCACCCTGTTGCTGGGCCTGATGATCATCTGCCTGGTCATGTGGTGCCTCCGGAAGAAGGATGCTCGCGAGTATGCCCGCTTCGAGGAGGAACAGGCGAACAGTCTGCGCCAGGAGAACCCCATTTACCGGAACCCCATAGCTCATTACGAGGTGCCCAAAGCCTTAAGCGTGAAATTCGACGAGAATCCATTTGCCAGTTGATTTATCAAGCACTTGGCTAGCCTAGTATTTAATAGATGTAGTATTCCACTTTAAGTGCCAGTAAATTACCAAAGTCTTGACTCAGATAAAACTGTAAATTGTCTGTCAAGTTAGATAAGCTGCAAGTTTCTACATACATAGACACAACAGATTCGCACTATTAAGATAATTAAAAAAAGTATGTGCAATATTTGTTAAATTAAAATATACATTAATTGTAAAACTTACTGTATTATACTGAAAACGTTTAAATCTTTTTATATACTTTTCGTTTTTAAACTAAACTCAATTTGTATATCCTGCATAAAGATGGGCATGGGTCGTGTTTTTATTCGCGTCACGGTGTGTCACGATAGGCGTGTTGGGTTGTGTTTGGAAAAGTTTTAGCCGTTCGTGTTAGTGAGTGTTGGAGAACTTTCATTTTCGTGCTGTCGTGCCGAAAAATTGCAGCCCATGCCCATCTCTAATTTTGTACCTATAAAAAATAGTTAAAAACTGAGTTTTTAACTTTAAAAGAATGTATGTAAAATGCAGATGGAGGCTTAGCCGACTTCAAATCGGTCGATAGTTTAGAAATTCCGATCGGCGTTGTTAAATTGTGCGACCGTTTTATCCCTTGCGGTTAAACGTTAGCTATTTGAAAAAAATTGCTTTTAAATTTTAAATAAACTATTGGGTACAAGGTACGGCATTGCCTATTCTGGTTTACATATGTTAATCAATGGGTACAGGGTATAAAAATAAATAGTTAATTTTTTTAAATAAGCTATAATTTTATTTTTCAATTTCTTTTAAGTAAAATGTTCAACAAATCGCGTTGTAAAATTTGTTTGTATTTGTATATTTATATATATTTAAATATTTTTTTCACAGTTTATTGCATACAGTTTTTTCGTTAGTTTATTAATAATTTTGTAATTAACTTAAGTTTCGTTGCACAAAATGTGGCATAAGGCTAAGAAGTTTGCATAGTTTAATTTCAATAAATTTGACAATTGTTTCATATCGTTTAACTACAATTCTTAATTAAGTTTAGACAAAGTTGTTTAAGAAAAATATGTTAATTTAACTGCGTTGGTTATGTTGATTATTATTTTAATTTCATATTCTAGGGCAAAAATGGATTCGAAAAATCACGCGGCGTTTATGCTTAAGACTTATTGGCCATACAAAAGTATAAAAAATGTTTTAGCTATAGTATTATTAAGGGCTACAACCGAAGAAATAATACATTAATTTACCCTAAACTCTGCTTTTATTTATTGTACAAAAATACGAGCATTCAGAACTAAATGTAATATCACTAGACTCTTAGCTTAAAATTAGAAAATGTGCGCTTAGACCGACAATTCATGCAGCTGAATGGCCAGATTAACAGTGGTTAACAGAGGGAGGGGCAGAGACGAGAAAAACGAAAAAAAAAACATCATGAAAAAACGAGTAAAAATGCCAAAAACACAAATTCAATTACACACACACATATAACTCGTAAAATGCAAAAACATGAAGCGCCTTCCCCCCTCAGAGCACCCGCTCCCCCAGCGACGGAGTCCTCTGGATGAGCATCGAGGGTGACTTGGCCGGCAACGTGACACTCAGCTCCGCATCCAGAGCCGCCATCTCCGCCTCGGTGGTGGACGGGATGAGGCTGGCAATCGGCTTGGCTGGGATGTTGCTGCAGCAGCTACTGCTCGCGGAGCTGGGCAGCCCGTGGGGGGAGGCGTCGGGCACGAGGCGACGCAGCAGGCCGCCCACACAGCCCCAGGGGAAGATCCTGTAAATAAAGGCGAAGGAAAACCCAAATCAGCATAAGGCAAGCAAAGGTAAGGTGAAGGCTCGCATTTACACGCTGTTGTTTTCTCATGTAGTTTTTTTTTGTTATCGTTTTAGAATATCTTCGTAAATCTTATCGCGTTTACACGATGATGTTTTTTCTCGCAGCTTTTTTCATGCACTGTCTCTATTAATTACATAAATTTTCCCACTCAACTGTTATCGATATACATATTTATTCATTGTTATCGGTTACTCTATTAGCAAATAAGATTGGTTGTATTCACCAGGTTACCGCTCCATGGATCGATCACCCGATAACCGATGAAAGCAACCCTGAATGGATCATAAAATTGAAGCGCATGGATCATACAATTTTTCTGATCCATCGCTGTTTTTTTCGCTCCATTCATCGAAAGTCGATAAAAACAGCTGATTTAAATTCCAAACGTAAACAAATATATTAAAAATAATTGTTTGCATTTTAAAAATTAATTATTTGAAGATTTTTTGCATAAAAGACTGTTGCAAGTTTCAAAATGTATCAAACGCATTCACCAGGTTACATGGAGCGGAGGGTTGCAATTCTTTAATCGATCCATGGAGCGGTAACCCGGTGAATACAACCATTGATTTACGTTAATTTTGATTGTGTAAAATTAATTAAAATGGATTTGTTGGACAACATTCTTAAAGCGACAAGTGCGATTTGTGCATATCGATAGCTAATTTGCTTACATGCAACCCTGTGCTTACGCGCGTGCGACTCTGTGTTTACAAACAATCGAAATAGAGCAAAGAAAAATAAGAGAAAAGCCGAGCGGCTTCATGGGTCATAAAGATTTGCCATGAAGTGTTACCCCTCTACACCTCTTTCCAAAAAACAAAACTTCGTGAACAACTGCATGAAAAAACATCAGCGTGTAAATGCGGACTAAGGCAGAGCTAAATGTTATGCATTATTAAAGTGAAACACATTAAAGCTAGACCATTAGGCAGACCAGGGCAGGCAACAGGGAGCAGGGGTGTTTATGTTGAGCATTGGGCTACCCTCAGTCTAGTTTTGCTACGATTTACAAATGGGTCATAATTCACAGTTTGAATAGTCATTCGGTGAATAAATGAATATAGGTATTCTACAGCCATTGTAATAGTTTAAGGCAATGGCTGTGAGGGAGACACAGAAGCATAATTTGTTGCACGAATTGTTGTGCATTAAATCTGTCTAAATTTAATATTAAATATTTTAAGGCAATGAGCTTGCGAAGAGACAGATAGGGTCAACCTAATTTGCATATTAAATCTTTGTAAATTTAATATTACACAGAAATTTTTCCTGAAGCAAACCTATTTTCAACAGACTTTAAAGCTAACAAGCTCACAAACTGGTATGGTTATCCCTTATTTCATATTTCTAAATATTTAATAGTAATATTACAGTTTAGTTAATTTACTGTGAAGTTATTTTTTGTCGTCTATAGATTTGAGTGTTTATTGGATTGCTGGATTGTTTTGTTCATGGCGTTGTTTAATAATTACGAATCGAAAACCTATTCTTTATAAATATTATATTGTGGGGATACCTAACTATAACTGTATATTGGGAGAAAACATTGTTTCTAAATTATATTTAAAATATTTTTTTATTATTGTGCACTTTTTAAATTGGTATATTATATTTTTAACCAGCTTTAATTTATAAACTGCGCATCAGTTATCCCTCTGTGTGCCCTATTTCTTAGTACAAACCTCTGCTCAAACCAATTTACTCTGGCTGCCGCTGTGCTAACTCTTTTTAGGCATTTAAAAAGGGCTACCAGGCATTTAAAAAACCCTTTATTAGCTTTCGCTGTCACTTTGTAAGCACGTGATTATTGCCATCGTTTAGGCACATAATTTGTACATTTGAACATTTGTTTACATACCATTTAAGGGAGAGCATGGTTTTGAGGAAACCAGGTAGGACCGCAAGCTGCTCGTTCTTCTTGATGGCAGAAATGACACGATCGGCCACATCATTGGGATTCAACGTGGGCACCCATCTGTAAGCACGACAGTTAGTTTGGCAATACGAATATGTTAACCCCAAAAGAAGAGAAAAGAGGCCAGAAGGCTGGGACACGCCCTTAATCGCTGGCGAGCTAATCAACTCACCTGGCATTCACATCGTCGAACATGCCCGTTGCCTGAATGAAGAAGGGGCAAATGCAGGTGGTGTGTATGTTCGTGTGGCCAAGGACTTCCAGCTCCAGACGCAGCGCCTCATCGAAGCCAACCTGTAATTATGGAGCCATGTAGTGCTCGGACAGGGCAAAACAGAGAGATAAACCGAACTAACCGCTGCAAATTTACTGGCGCAGTAATCGACCAATTTGCTAATGCCAACATGGCCAGCCAGTGAGGCGATCGTCGCGATGTGTCCTCGTTCCTTCTCGATCATTTTGGGCAGGAATGCCTTTGTGGTCTGTGGTCAATGACAACGTCTTATTATAAACCAGAATCTACATGTGTATATGGGCATGTGTGCATAAGGAACTTTAACTAACCCAAAAGTGTGCCATAACATTCACATTGAACGAACGCTCGATCAGATGGTCCGGGGTGTCCAACAGATGCAGACCAGACACAACGCCAGCGTTGTTAATCAGCAGCGTCACCTGTAAGCCACAAAGAAATACAATCTATTATCTATACAGTATATAGCAGAGTAACAGTAGTCTATATAATATTATTCATCAACTGCCGCACGTCATAGAAACCACTTGTCTGCGTCCAGTTTCCACTACTGGCACTTAGCTGTGACATAAATTGTAATATCGAATCATATTTACAATATCTCGGCACAATTTACATGTCAAGGAAATCGCAAACTGGTTCTAGAGTGGCGTAATTATTGACTAACTGTAGTCAATTTATTAACTCTTAACAAGGCGGGGGCATTGCCCTAGATCAGGTTCTATAAAATATACATATCTTGCAGTTGAGTTGAAATGTTTGAATTCTTAGTCATCTGAAATCAATTGAACAAATGAGAGTCATTTGAATAAATACGATTCTTAGACTACAATTACGCTATCTCTAACTAAAACTTGAAACTGGATGCAAATAAATTTTAACCCCAAGTAATTATAGTGCTCTGTTTTGGTTTGTTTTCAGATAAATAAATATTCAGAATAATAAGCAATAATAATATAATTATACACAAATATAATAATATATAATTACAAATAATAAATTATATATAATATTTCGTGTTTAAAATATAGCTAGAATTTTCAAGCGTGTGTCTATAATAAAATTATTTGCATTTTACAAAAAATTTTTAGTGCGGTGCGTGTTTGTGGATTTTTGATATGCTTGTGCATTTAGTTGCAGACAATAGTTTGATTATTCAAACCAAATTAATTTCTAAAGCGAATGTATTTCAGCAATAATTAAATTCGATTGCAAATTACTGAAGCATAAATTCAGATTACAACAGTTCCAGTTATTGCAGCTGAAGAATCGTGCGTAATACAGTTAAAAACGACATTTAGTTAAGAGTAATAAATAAAAGTTAAAAGTAAAACAATTACAAGATATTGTATTATGCCAAGGTCTAGTTGCCAACAATGTCAAATGCTGGCAAACAAATTATGATTTCAGCAATTAAAAAGGCGTCGTTTGCCGAAGCTTTTGTTGTTGTGAGTGAGCAAAATTAACAACAAGTGCAACATATCATTTAAATTAAGCACAAGCAAAACAAAACACAAAGTAATATCGCAGCAACAAGTGTGTATAACATTATTCAGGCCACACTGGGTTCAAGTGCAACAGCGCAAGGGGTCCAAGCGGGTCATACGTTGCGTATGCGCGATTTCAAATTGCGACCAGTGAGTAACCGAGACATTAAAACAACAATATACGAGGCAAATAAAAATATTAAATGTGTGGGAATGGGATATCGGTGATATTCCTGTCACTCCCCAATTCACAAGTATATATATTTAGACCCTTTACTTTAAAAAAGTAAATGTGTGTAACACCCAGAAGGAGGCGTGGCAGACCCCACAAAGTATATATATTCTTGATCAGGACCACAAGCCGAGTCGATATAGCCATGTCCGTCTGTCCGTCTGTCCGTCTGTCTGTCTGTCCGTCCGTCTGTATGAACACCTAGATCTCAGCAACTATAAGAGATAGAGACACCATATTCGGTACTTAGGTTCCCCTATTTAGTAAGCAGCACGAGTTTGTTTTAGATTTTGGATACCTCCTCCCCTTCCCCCGCAAACCGCAAAAAGCTACTGCAGCCACAGCTTTAAAGTTATTGGCTTGTAATTTGGTACGTAACTAGCTTATGACATTCTCTATCGATGCTGTGATCGATCGGATAAGAAACAGCGAAAATTATGGAACGGACAATTTGCCGCACTAGGCAGAGGGGGAGGGGGGGGGGTGGGGGCAGAGGGGGGGTGGTGTGTGTTGCATACGCGGGTAGCTTAGTGTGTGTGCGTCTGATTGTGTTTGTATGTACATATACTCAAAGTAAAGGGTCTCCTACGGTCGGTTACGTCCGACTGTAGCCTCCGTCCCACTGATCTGCCCCGTCCCTATATTTTAAAACAAGATTACACAGTTTACTTTCGAAGCTCAACCGAGCAACAACAAAATAAATATTTAACCAACGATATTTGGTCTTATCCTCGGTATGATAGGCTTCATATACCTTGCAGCCATTCGACACATTCTTGAGGCGTGTGGAAACGCATCGACAATCCCTGTCCCTACAGCAGAGTGCTGTCTTTAAACGTTGATAGATTTGCCCCCAAAATATATGTGGGACCTATGCACTATGGGGCATTTGACCAGTTTGGATGGAATTAATGTATTTTTTAAAAGTATGAAATTTATCAATGTTTTTACTGTTATCGTATTAAGAATAGACCACACTGTTATGTAACATACGCCAAATGTTAACTTAACAGTCCACTGTTGAAATAACAGCAGTTAAAGTCAGCACTTGCAAGCGGTCGGCACTTGTTTACATTTGCTCTGGTTTTGTAGTACAAGTTTAAGTTCGTAATTCTTGAAATAAAAGCCATTTACAATTTGTTTTTGAAATGGATGTTCATTATTCAGGTTTGTTCTACATGTTGCTACTAATTTGGTACTTAATTTGTGCATGTATTGCGGATAAAATGTAAATTTAGCAAGTGGTGTTCACGTATATATTTTTTTAAGAAAGTTGAACTTTGAATAGATCTACAAAAAAACGTTCCAACCAGATCCGTAATTGACTATATGCATGTTGTAGCTTGATTAATTCCCAATTTAATGCATCTAGTCACTAACTGCGCTTTGCTGCGCCCCAGTGCAAAATTTTGTTTTCTAGCTGGCAACCTATGGGATTGTGGCGTACGTTATCCGTATGACAGCGCTCTCAGGGCGCTCACTCAAAAAATTGTTTTTTTTTTAATAACTTTTTTGTTTACCAACCGATCTTGCTCAATTTTTCACCATATATTTATATGGCTCTAAACTATGCATATCCAAAATTATAAGCTCACGCGTTTAAAAATGTAGGAGTTATAGCGTATTAATTTATTTTTACAGGATTTTAGGGCGGAAGGGGGCGTGGCACTAAAAATTTTAAATACACAAATTTTTTGTATGCTTTATACCTACCAATATATTATGCAATTGTGTAGAAAAAGGATTTGCAAGTGCAGGATATTGGTATCCTTACCCCTTAAAAAGGGCGGTACTACGCCCACTTCTTTAAAATAAATTTTGTATTACCTCATAAACTTAAATCAAAAAACCAAATTAAAAAATTTTGCTTCGTTTTCGAGTTATTAATTAATTCCACCCAAACTGGTCAAATGCCCCATAGTGCTATGTAATAATAAATATATATTAATAGGTAGACCACATCAGCTTAGTTTTATTTAAGATGTTACAGGTTTAAGCGTTGGAACTAAACTGAAATATGTTGTGTTCTACAACATATGTGTATAAATGTTGGGATGACAGCAATAGCAATGCTAACCCATTCCCACAGATATTTGTTCATGCAGGACGATTTGAGAACGAAACGCCACCAGGAAACCTATGGATGTCAGATGCAGGTTGGGCAATGTCTGCACTTGGTGTACGGGTACGAACACGGTCGCATGGACGATGATACATACAATGCTTTTACAATGATTACGATGAATACGAAGACTTGGACGACTATGATGATTTTGATGACGGCTATTCGGGAATACCTAGCGAATACCGAGTTGTGCGAATGAGATATCGACGATATTCCTGACATTACCCGATTTACATGTGTTTTGGCATAATATGTATGGTTCTTTTAAACCGAGCAACAACAAAATAAATATTAAACTAATGTGGAATACCGGGTTCTCATTTTAATAACTTTGTTCCTACAAAAGTAATATTTCAGAGGGCAGCCAAAACAAAAAAAAAGACAGCAGATCAGTCGGGCGGAAGGCTACAGCCGATTGAATACCGGCACTATGAGACACTTTAATATTATTGTTGGGGAATAGTGCACTCTGCAACTTTGAAGATCTATTGTACCCCCTACTGTAATCCCCCTTTCCGAATTTGATACACTAAGCGCATTCAAGTCGAATAAATTGTCTGTGACATATCTTCGCTGTTGTGGCTGTTGTGCTTTTTTGCTGTAGAGGGAGGAAGATACCAAATATTTAAGACAAACATGATCAGCCCACATCATATGAGAGCCCATTACTTAGAAAAGTGCGTTTCTAGCTTATATATTTTGCGAGATCTATGTATGTATTTATACAGACAGACCTCTTGATCAACAGCATTCGTACTTTGGGGGATCTATCTTGCCACCTTCTGGAAGTTACCCACACTTCCCATTTTACATTAAACTAATAGACCCTTTTGCAGTTTTTGTAAGTACAGGGTTTAAAAACAAAAAACGCTTTATCTGCATAACGCATGACTAACTAAGATTTTAAAGGTTTTTTACTGTTTTGCTACTGTTTTTACAACCCATGACTAGGTTAAATCTTCAAAAGCTGCGTGTATAGAGAGATTAAGTGCAAAAGTAAAACTGTACAATACATTAGTTTATGACATAATTTTTAGGTGACGGACAGAAGCCAGTTTTAGTGCGGCAATCTTAATTTAAAACTTGATTTTTTGTACTTTGGCAATTCTTATAGAGGTTAGGCTTTTGCCAGTTGAAACTGTATCATTATACGATGCTCTGAAGCAAGCATTTTAAATAGCATTTTAAATGTTTTAATTGCTATTGGTGGGCGCTTCATTATCTTCTATACTTAGTTTATTGTGTGACTTTAAATGTCATGCTTGAATTTCTAGCTTATTTTGGAACAATGTTTATTTCACGCATGTTTGTTTGTTTTATATAATTTATCTTGTTGCTGTAATTGTTTTTGTCCAAACTTGTCAGAGCGTTAATATTTCGTTTTGAATATTTTTCTTAAGCGAAGCGTTAAAATTTGTTGAACCCGAGCTAATAATGGCATATTAAAAGTCAGCTTTAAAACAATATACTAAGATTCAGAATAAATGCATGGTAAATATAGTATTTAACGGCAGTTATTAAAAGCCACGAATAAAGTGTTGATAATACATGGGATAATAGCGCGCGTGTATAAATAATTACAATAAATGGGAGTTTTTTGTAAGCCGAAAATGCTTAAAATATAAAACAGAAAATACAAATATTAAACTTCATGAAAATAATTGGTACGAGTATAATGTTATATAATTAAACTTTTTATTACTGCCGATTCGTGATTAATGATTACTACTGTATCTATGCTCCCTGTACTGCAATAGTTAAAATGTTGAATAACGGTGTACAATTCTATGGAGATATCAATCTTTATTAAATATTTTCTAAGGAGGTGATAAGTATTACATTTTTAAAATAATTTAAGATATTTTATATGGAAGTTTATACTTTCAAAAACTGTTGTACTCCTATTAAAATATATGATGTATTGTTAAATACTTTTGAAATTTTGATAGTCATCATAAGTCAGTTGTACTTTATTAAGTTTGTGCAAATGGGAAATGTATGGCTTTTCATAAAATGTATATATTTTCTTGAAAATATTTGACATTATATTTTACACATTTTAGAAATAACATTATTTTCTTTATTAATGAATGTGTAATTTTAAAAATAAACAAATATGTATAAATTATCTAACACCGTATCTGTGTTCTATAGGAGTCTCAAGTTCTACTAACCAAAACAAACAAAGTTAATAAGCAAATAAACTAAATATTCGAAAACATCGGATGAAATTAATTGCCAAACAGAAACCATTTTGAAACATAATACAAATTCGTTAAATGTTAATATACGATTTGCTTGCCGGACTTTCGTCACTTTGGCAAAGCTGCGCTAATCTCATTAGCAACTGCAGTCGAATATTTGAGTATTCAACGGGCATTCACTGCTGCACTCACGGCGATAATGAATGCCGTGACACGGTTTTTGTGGCTGTTGCCGGGCAGAAAGAGCTGCAACGTTATCGTGAAGATTTATGCGGCAAACAGAAATACGCATTGAGGCAGTCACAATTAGCCGGCGGAGTGATTTTTATGCACATTTAATGTGGTCCGAAAGGGCGCGGCGATTGGCACTGCAGCTCGTGCCGCTTGCGATTAATTTGAATGCATGTGAGGTAGTTCACATACATACATATATTTATGTGTGTGTGTGTGTGAGTGTGAGTGTATTAGTGAAGGCACTGGTCCACATGGTGATTAATTGGCAGTTGCAACGCAAGTGGCAACCTGTTTGAAGGCCCGTCCGCTGCTCTTAATTTCCATCGTAATATGCAACCATTTCTCAAGGTTGCCATTGACCATGGACAGCCGGACAGATGGACGTACGGACAGACGGACAGACGGACAGTCGGACAGGCGGACAGTCGGACGTACGGTGTTGAGTATGCACTCATGCATACAAATTTCAGTTGTTATCGTTGTTTTTCTTGCTGCTCTCTAAGCTAAATTTATGACATAAATATGCATAAATGTGTTGCTCAGAGGCGTGGCATTGGCCCGAGTGTTGGGCCTACATGTGTTCTGGCCGAAAAGGGTTCTGACCATTTAAAACGCCCCTTTACAAACAATTACGTGCGTACATACTACACGTTGCAACGCATCTAAGTACTAAGTATTTTGTTAGCGCATATAAAGCACTCAACTGTGAATAGCAATTACTGGAGTTTTATGCTTCAATTGTCCCGGATTTCGCCCCTCACCCCTCACCCCGCTTTGCTAGTTGCTTGTTGCACTTACATCACCGACTTCTGCTCTGATGACATCGGCTGCTTTGTACACCTCTTCCTTCTTGGATATATCCACCACATAGCCCTTGCAGTAGCCGCCCGCCTCTTGCACGATCTCCACGGTCTCCGCAATGCCTGAAAGGTTGATAAAATTACATGGCTTAGCATTTATTGCTTTAGTCATGGTTTAGAGTCGGGTCTGGCTCTGTTTCCTTACCCTTTTTGTAAATGTCCCAGATGATGACTTTGGTGCCCATTTTGCCCAGTCTTTCGGCCAGCAGTCGACCCAGTCCATTGCCTCCGCCGGTAATTAATGCAATATCCGTATTGAGTTCCTTTTCGGGGTAGCCAAAGGCGATGTAATAAAGGTCCTGAAATTGTCGAAAGGTGTTGATAATTATACAGGAAGCAGCTAAATTAAGGCTTATTGTAATGCCTAGGGCAGACTGGACGAAATTGGGGCTCATAATGTTAAAACTATTTATTAATTATTGCGTTTTAATCTACAGTATAGAATATATTTTTGAAGACTTTTTAACAAAATAAATAAGTTACTCAATATTTTAAAGCTTGTTTTTAATAAGCTAAAGAACCCTATCGCTGTAACTTTATATTATAAGTTAAGCTTTAATTGGTAATTTTACTGTAACAATTCAATAATAATAAACTACTTTTAATGGGCTATAACTAAAGAATTTGATATCATACTAATACAATAATTTTAAAACAATTATTTCCAATTATATATGTTATAATTTAATCATAGTCTGAAATTAATATTATGTATATTTAAAATTATTTTGTTGATGCAATAAAATTGTTTATCATTTAGTCTTTTATTTTGTTAGCTAATAATCATTTATCATTTATCATTTAGTCTTTTATTTTGTTAGCTAATAATCTTAAAATTATTTCAAATTTGTATTTTAGCAAAGAAATTGCAATTTAAATAAAAATAATTAATTGCCCCATGGGCAGAGGTAAATAAAGAATATTTTACACAAAAAAAAAATATATATATATATATATAATTTAAACAATATTTTATATATCTAAACAAAAGTGTGAATTATGTAATGTTACCTAATTTGTATCAAGTGACGTCTTAATATATATACGTATAGTTGGTACCAATTTTAAAATGAGTTAGAGAATTTGTGTACTATTTTGTTTTCACATTCTAACATATTGAAAGTAGCTTGTGAAATTCTTTAATTAATTAATAAACACTTTATGTTGGCAATTATTTTATGTGCAAAAGCTTTTAGTTTTGTAGCTTAACTAAACTTTTCCATTAGTGTTCAGTAGCGCGTGCTTATGTTGTGCCATCGAGTTTGTTGCCTAAGTCTTTTGTTTTCGCTCAGCCATTCTTTTTCGCTTTGGTGACTGACTACAAAAAAGTAAACTGTGGATGTTTCCACTAGTGTTCCATGTGTAAATTTGATTTTTAAAAACAACCCGGCAAAATAATGCAAATTGTCCCACAGTTGACGGCAGCATGCTAATGGATATAGCAAATCTGACGCCTCTGCCTTAAAATATTTTATCGTTTTTACTCTCTTTCTCTCCCTGCTCTTTCAACTCAGGCGACTCTTGTTGATTTAGTATCAATAAGCTGTCAAAATTTATGGCATGCACGTCGACTCTGCAGTGTCGCATAAAGATAACACAAGCCTCTGCCCACAACAGACAATGCGGCGAGCAGCAACAACATTAACATAACATTTTACATATTCGGCAAGAAAGCACACAATGCACATGCAACAACAGCAACAGCAACAGCAACACAGTAGCACTTTCCAGAGGCGGGTCATAAATACATATTTTTTCTTCGTGCCACACGCGACGACAGCGCAGCCGAGGGCTAAGGCTGTGGAATGCAACACCAGCTCCTGTGCGATAGGGCAGGGGAGTCGGCTCAGCCTGGCAAGCGTGTCCAATTATTTTGACATTAAAAACGAATGTGGCGCAACGCGTTTTTGGCGTTGTAATACCCTATACAGGGTAAGCTCACGCAAAGGCAGTGTAAAAACACAAATCTGACTAAAAGTTTTTATGTTGCTCAAGTTTTCTTATCTGTATTTAATAATATAATGTACATAAATAATATACATACATAAATAAACAATCGTAAACAATATTTATTTATGTTTTAGTAAATAACATATTATAATTATTATTATTTATTTTTTTATTCTAAGCACTTTTAAATAAATAAATTAAGATACAAATCCATCTACATAAATTCTGTCTACCAATTCTAACTCTGTCAATCACATGCGTGAGATTATGTAAATATGTATATCCATACACAAATCTGTAATTTTATTTATATATGATTTAAAACATAATTACAAATATATTTGTCAACTATCGTTAAAGAGGTATCTTAAAGTCAATCCTTACATAAGTCTACAGCTTAAACACTTGTCTCGAGCAGTATTTTCTTCCCGAAATAAAAGAAGTGCATAAAAAATGTGAAATGAAAATAAAATTCATTAAAGTTAACATGCTGCTGGTGTCTGGATCATAATGAGTTGATGATGATGACTTGTTGCTGTTGTTGCTGCTTCTACTTGTGCTATTTCTTTCACTTTTGTTGCCTTGTTGACAGACATTTTGTCACATAATTGAACAAGCAGTGCGTGTTGCTTGGCTTCTTTCACAATAACAAGGGCAGGAAACAAGCAATTATAATTTGTGTATAACATGATAATAACTTTAATACTAACTATCAACTGCCTTATGTCACTTTTACAACAGCAAAAAATGTACAATAAATTATTATGCAGAAACGATTCGATTTCATTTACAGTTTCATACAAAGTTTATGCAAAAATTCGAAACAAATATGCAGACTACGGAAGTTTATATCACAGATTGGATATAAGTTTGTTTTGTTCTGTCTGTTTTGTCAGTTCTACGGCTGATAAATTTCAATCATGACTGGCTGATATGTAAATGCTGGCAAAAAAAAAGCTAAGAAACTAAATCTCAACATAAACTTGTTCACATATATGCCGTGTCATTTGAACCATAAAAAAGAAATAATAATAATTTTTCACTTTGTAGGTTTTTGTAAAGCGAAAAACCTGCCTAGTCAGCAGCGAACTTGTAGGGTTTATTGGGCTGTTTATTGTTGAATTTGAATTGGTTTTGATGGCCAAGGTGAATGCATTGACCTTTATCAAATGGAAAAGTAAGTTGTAGGCCATTGCAGCTAGCAATCTAATTCTCAAGTAAATTATGGTGCATTAAATTTATAAGCAAATGGAAAATTACTGCAATTAAAATCTAAAAAGTTTGGATTGAAATACAGCTGAAAGCTGAGGTTGTTTAGTTGAATGTTGGTGTGGAATTTCTTAAGACCAAATAGATATAAGTGGATTGGTCAAAAAATATGAATATAAATTTTATAAGACTGTGCTCATTTTAACTATTTATGATTCAAAAACAATATCGCGAACCTATTCCAGAATTTGTGATTTTGCTATATTATATAGGGATTAGATTTATCTTAGATTAATAAAATCGTAATTGTGATTATATAGATTGGCCTGTTTGTGCCTGATTGTTCAATTTAGTTAAGTGAAAAATTTTATATGAAGAGAATAGCAATTCAAAAAGTTATTTAAAAGAGACTTTTTGTAATTCTTTGAAATATGACAGAAATACACATGAAGGAAGGTACCTCAATCTTAACCAGTTTGCTATATCAAAAAGGGATGTAGGAGTTTTTAGTGCGATAAAGATACTCGATACTTAATCCGGGACATTGGACTAATGGACGTACTTTAGATTAAGATTAGATGTAAGGAGTAAAATAATCTCCTTTAATAATAATAATAGTAATGATATTTGTAAATTGTAAGCATTTCAACATCAGATGATTTTTTGCCTACTTTGGCTTACTTACAGCATTTACTTGTCAATTCAAAGAGTACTTATAAATATACATAAATGATCAATTCAAATGAAAATTTAGACACTTCCCTAAACTTATTGTACATAAAAGACCTATGCATATGCATAAAAGATATGTCTGTGTTACGAAATGCCTAATTCAATCAGCAAGACTTGCGCAATTTTTCAAGCAATTTGTGCAAAAATTCCATAAAACCGCAGACCCGGTTTGGCCCCTCTCTATCTCATTCCCTAAATATGATTGAAGCTGGCAAAGTTCATGACTTATCTTGATGCTAACTTCTAGCCCAACATGCGCGAGGCGTGCAGTAATCAAATATTTGCTTGGCATGGCTAATGGATACAACAAAACTTGTTTACTTCGTTCGCCAGAATTGCGAAAATTCAAAATCCAAACAACTTCAGCCGACCAGGTGATTCTATGCTAGCTGAAAGTGAAACTACAGCCAACCAGCGTCAAGTGTCTTGCCCAACAACAAGACAAGTTGGCAATCCGACTCAACCGAATTCAGCTCAACCCGACTCCAGCAGAGAGTCGATTGCACTCGGGCCGACAACTAGTGTCTAGCACTGTAATTGGCCCGTCTCTGTGGCAAAGAGGCATTATCTTGCTGAGTGCTTTTCGCCGAGCTCTTTGCATACGAAAGACTTAAGACACGAACTGGCCATGTGCACCGCTGTTGCAATTGCCATTTGCTGCCACTCACTCACAGCTCACTCGTGACCTTCTTTACAAAACACAATATTGAATATAATATGCAATATCGAATATTGAATAAAAGCTCAAAGAGCCAGAGCGACAAACTCCGGCTATATACTTATATACAATTACCCACACAGACACAAAAAACTCTAATTGTATACAGCTAATAAAACAAGTAATCAACGAGGTCAGCTTGAGCAATAACTGAAATGTTATATAACAAGAAATTGTTGTAGTTCTAAGCAGAACCGTAGAACTTTCTATCTTCTACTGAATATTCTAATTTCAAAAATTTTTTTATTTCTTCTATTAATTTAATTTATTACGTTCGAATAAAATCAATCTGCAGATAAATTAAAAATAATTTGAATTCGTTTGGGTTGAGATTTTTGAAGAGTTTTTGACTCCGAATCCAATTGCAGCTTGTCTATGAAACAACCCATGGCGCTGCTCTAGGCTGAAAGCGAATTGAATTGAATCGGATAACATCAGCACATTGTGTTTTATTTGAGGCTTCATTGCAGTATCTGTTGCCACTTCTACACTTGAATATTTCAATGAAGTTTCATTGTGTTTTCCATTTCGTATCTATTACATGGATTTGTTTGCAGGTTGTTGAAGTGGGAGTGGACCGGCCTTCAGAGTACATTATCATTTATTGGCATGCAAAAATTAGCAGCATTATAAAAAACAGCGCATTGGCAAATACAAGTAACAATTTTTGCGAGTGTAGGCTGCAATTGATGCGGGCACTGACAGCTAGACAGACTGTCATAAATTCAGGCAATCAAGTTCTATGCTGCAGTGTGGCAATGTCGCAATTGGCCACATGACGCTGATGCATGTGGCAGATTGCGGCAAATTGAGGCGAGCTGTGCGAATCCAACAACGGATATTGTACGAATGAAATTAACATGTACACTAATGATAGTCTGCACATAATAATATATTATTATTTCTGTTTTTAACAAGTTTTTGTGTGGCAATCAAGGTAATCAATTTTTGGCAATTTTACTGTGTATGAAACGCCGACACCTGGTTGATTCTATGCTAATGTTCGTAAGCTCAAAGTAAGCCAATGAAAATCACATACAGAGAGAAAAAATGTGTTTTGAAATTGAATTCAAACGAAACAATTTGAAGAACAAGAAAACGTATTTCACAAACGTTTAAATAATGCCAATTCTGCTTTTAGTTTTGAAGCTTTGTCACAGCAGTTTCATGAATTGGAATTAAAACCAGCAAGGACGGCCTGAATATCCTATACCCTATATTATGGATCGTAGTCCTGATCAAGAATATAGATACTTAAGGTCTGCCATGCCTCGTTTTCCGTGTTACATACAAAGTTTTTAACCCTGTTGTTACCAATTTCATAGCTACACCGAAGAAAATTAAATTTCTTGATTGCTTCTATAATGCATGTCATACTTGATACAAGTTCTGAGATATCAAGTTTGAAAGCATAAAAGTGAAGCTTTTAAGCGCGGAATTCTTGATTTTTCCTCTGCTTACAGAGATTAGCCAAACAACTGAGCCAAGGCCGTTGTGGACCGTATGCCAGCGCTTCAATTGACCTAAACACACACTCGAAACAAGCTCAAACAAAAAGAAACTTTATGCTCGCATATGTAATAGTTAGCAGTAGTTGTTGCTGCTGTTGCTGTTGTTGTTTGGCCAACACTTTCGATTTCAATTGCGTTTACTTCTTTTTGTTTCTTTGTCTGCTTCTCCGGCGGTTGCTGTGTCTTTGCCCCGTTACACACAAGCCCCAAAGATTTACACACAACCCAGGCAGCAAGCTTCCCGCGAAAATATTGCTGTGTGTTTGTTTGGCATGCAATTGCTGTGTTGTTGTAGCCAGCGGAGCCGAGCCGAGCCGAGCCCATTGCTAGCCAAAAGCTAATAAAAACAGGCTCCAAAGCCGGCAAAATGCAAAAGTTGAACTGGGTCAACAAGCCAAAACGCAGCAGCGACGCCGACAGCGCGGTTAACGGCGCAATCGTCTTGCTGCGGTTGGCCATAAATTCACTTTATTTATTTTGCTCTATGAAACTGCTCCCCAATGCTCATTACAAGCTTGTAAGAGAGCTACTTGGGCCCAGCACACACCAACAAAGTAATAATATCTAAAACCAGAAAGGACGGGGCAGATCAGGCGGACGTATCCGACAGTAGGAGAACCTGTACTGTGTGTTTCAATATAAACTTCCTCACTGCCCTAAATCAAATTGTCTGTTGCACATCTTCGTTGTTTATTGACCGATCATAATTAAATTTGCAGCATTGATACAGAATATCAAAGGCTATTCACGCAAGGATTGAGCTTTAATTTGAGAAGATATCAAAGAACTAAAACAGTGTTCCTAGCTCCTATAGCTTGAGAGATCTATAAGTTTATATGGACGGACGAACAAACGCACATAGCTATATCAACGCAACTCTTCCTTCTGATCAAGAAGATATGTAATTTAGGGCGTCTTGCACGTATCCTCCTGCCTGTTGCACACATTTCTCATTTGCACTCATTTGCAGGGTCTAATTAAAACTAAAACTGTAGCAAGTTTGTTGCCTAAGTCTTTTGTTTTCCAAAGATATTAAAAATGCAGCGACAATAATTGAATTGTTACCGAGCAAATCGTTGTGCATTATTAGCTCAATCTATCAATTTCTAATTACGGCAGCAGCAACAATGGGCAAGTCATGGTTTTTTTCTGGGAAAAATTTCAGCTGCATGCTCATAATGCATTCAGCGTGCAAATCTTAACATTTTGCGCTGATCAACAGCTTCCCTGCCCATTACCAGGCAGTTCGCTAGCTTGATAATTTAATATTGCTCAGGCATCATAAGATTCGGTAAAATACATGCTATACAAGCTATATTTAATGATCATATCGTACACAAAATCAACTGAGACCGCCAGCGAAAAGCTTTGTATAGTGTTTCTCTGTCTTTTTTGGTGGTTAGCTGCCCAGAGAGAAATTATTATAATTATGTCGGGAAAAAATAACTTTAAAATTATTTTTGGCTTATGCAATGCTGCGAAATTTGTTTATGTCAATTTTGACCACAAAAAGCGAAAAAAATAATTACGAGTTGAACATAAAAATATTCCCCCTAAGCCCAATAGCCAAATTCTTTGTAAACTAGCCATAAATTTCAATTATGCACTCGACGGCAATTAACAAATTATTTGTGGGGCCCTTCACGTGTCTCTCAATCTCCGATCATGATCGGCAGATCTTTGTAACGTTTTCAGCCTGTCTATCACACATGTTCAATCTCTTAAGTGCTCAGTCTGTGATTAAGTGGTGCTTGGTGTTTTTTCTTTCTTTGTGAAATATTCATAAACTTTGATTAGCAATAAGAATTGCTGGGGTATTTTGGTTAAATTGTCAGGTGACATAATATTGATTATTGCCTATTTGATTTGCACTTAAACTCTACACAAATAAAAAGCAAATTACGCTGGCAATTGAAATTCAAATGCATTTTATTGCTGTAGGTGTCCAGAGCAAATATTTAGGCAAGGAATTCAATTATGCAAATTTAAACCAGTATGGACGGGGCAGAGCAAATTCTCTGTAACATATCTTTGTTGTTTCTTATCCGATTACAAACTTCGAAAACTGTGGCTGCTGTGGTTTTTTTTTTTGGGGTAGGGATTGAGGTATCAAATATATAAACTAAACTTAATCTGCTTACTACATAGGAGAACCTAAATACCAAAAATGATAGTTAGTTTGCGAAATCTACTCACATATGCACCAACTTAGAATACCCTTTTATACTTTTTCAAGTACAGGGTCTAATCAAAATGAATAATGTGTTTTCATCAATCTTTCGACTAATCTATGTGGTATACGAATTTTTAATTTTTATTCGTATAGCATATTTGCATGTGTTTAGTGAACTTCCTACAATAATTATGCTTAAGTGAAAATATAATCAATTCTCAAGTCAATAAGCTCATTATTTATTTTAAAATCGGCAACTACTCATTTACTGTTAAAGCTATTAATATTAAAGTTTCCATATGAACCGATCACACGCGTGTCATTTAATATATCGTGGCTAACCATAAAAGGAAGATGAAATTGCAGACTGGCTGATAAACCGCAAACAGCTGTAAAGACAGGCAGCCAAGAGCAAGGGCAGACTATGGAAATCACCTGTTAAAGATGCAGTCAAACTCGTTTCGTACTTAATTAATTTATCAGGCAAATTTAATAACAATTTATGGCATTTTTTAATGATATCGAAATCAACAAAAATTCGTTGGGATATTTAAAAATGATTGATTTATTTTAAAAGTTCGTTTTTTAAATAAATTTAAAATATATTTGAACATAGTTAAGCGCTTAATGTGTCTTGTTTTAAATTTTACATATTAACACTATGATAATGAATTTCAAAAACGCAAGCAATCAAAGCATACATTTTAAGAAAACACAAAAATTTGGAGACCAAAAAATATTCAAATTCAAATTATTTTATTGACAAAAATATAATTGATGTTTATTAATATTTTAATAATTTGATATTTACCATGCTATCACACAGATAAAAACAAATCAATTGAACAATGCTACCTTTAATAATTATATTAACAATCATACAAAATAAAAATATTCAATAATCAAAATCTTATAAACAATCTCAACTGCCCCCAACTGTATTTAAATTCTATAAATTTGTAAATTATTAAGCAATATTTATGATTATGGTTTATGATTTATTGAATAGTTAAGCATCTTTAAATTTCAGTGTTTTTCAGCGAATGCTGGGCCTATTCAATTTCATTTTATTTATTTTCTTTTATTTTTATGCAGAGATATTTCAATTTTAAATTTAATTTACAACTAACTTTTATTTACAGTTTCGAATATTATTTGCTGCATTTAGTTGATAAATAAATAAATAAAATAAAATAATTTATCTAATTATAATAATAATACTTTTTTATGTATTAGAAACCTAACAATTTTCTTATTAAACATATGATATGATATGATATGATATCCGGTAATGTCAATGCATAATTTGTATTAGACATAATACATTTTTAATAAATGTGTATCTTATTAAATATCTATAAGTTATACTGCATTCTATAATATATTTAGTATATGAATGCCGTTTATTCATATAAATCTATTAATTAACTAGTTAAGTCTACTGTTTGAAGCTGAACACTACGCGGAAGTCCGCAAGATTAAACAAATAGACGCCTAAACAATCAAATCTGAGATACGCATGCCCGTAGGCTTAGAATTGATCAAATAATAATAAGCAAATTCCACATAGATTGACCCTGATCGGCTACGATCTGCGATCTACGATCTATATGATCTCTGCCTAAGATCCAAAGTTTCTTGTCTCTAGACTCACCTGTAGTATGTAGCCTATGCTGCAGATTATGAACCACATAACATCCGCAAAGGCATCCCAGCTATTCCATAGTGTCTGCCGCCAACCAGTTGGGGCAGCTGTGGGCGTTGCTGCCACGCCCATCGCGCTGCCGTTGCCATTGCCGTTGCCATTTGGGAGTGCGTGTCCGTTGGTAAGGGGCTTTAGATCCGCCTGCAGGTTGTTATTGTTTTTCACCATTTCGACACACGAATATATTTGGTTTTCACTTGTATTTTTATAGAACTTGATAGATCGTTGTAAGCTGGTCACATTGATTCTTTGCGTAACTTTCAAAGCTGAATTATTCGCGTTTTCAGTTATGTTTCTATGTAAGCGTGAGAAAAGCAAAAGCCAATTACAACAACTGCAACAACAGTAACAACCACAGCGAAATTAACGAAATCTGTTTTGGTTTATTTTCTCGTCGTTTTCCTACTACTATTTGCCTTTATTATGTTATTTGGTGTGTTATGTTTTTGCGTTTTTGTTTCTTTATTTTCGCTTTTATTTTTTTATGTTGTTGTTTTCGTTGTCTCTGATTTTCCGCGCTGCACGTCCGCTCGCGTGAGCGTAGCAAACGAATTTGAACGAAAGGAATGAATTTCGACTTCTTATTTTGGGGCGCTATTGGATATATCGCAGTCGACGTCGCTGCCAACGATGTTGCGTCGTCGCTCAGCCGCTCAGCAGCTCAGCAGCTCGGCCGAAGCTAAGCTTTGTGACGTCATAAAGCTTCGCATGCTCAGTGGCTGCTACTGTTGTCGGCGTTGTTGTTGCGCGGCTCGATAGCAGCTGATATTTGTTTTTGGTTTGAGACCCCGTACTTTGAAAGAGTGCAAACGGGTCTATTAAGTTTGTGCAAATGGGAAATGCGGAAAAGAGGCGATGTAGACCCCAGGATCATCTCGAAAACTATCATATCTAAAGACGCCGTTTTTAGACCCTTTACTTTAAAAAAGTAAAAAGGGTCTATTAACTTAGTGCAAAGAGGAAATGTGTGTAACACCCAGAAGGAGGCGTGGCAGACCCCACAAAGTATATATATTCTTGATCAGGACCACAAGCCGAGTCGATATAGCCATGTCCGTCTGTCCGTCTGTCTGTCTGTCTGTCTGTCCGTCTGTCCGTCCGTCTGTATGAACACCTAGATCTCAGCAACTATAAGAGCTAGAGACACCATATTCGGTACTTAGGTTCCCCTATTTAGTAAGCAGCACGAGTTTGTTTTAGATTTTGGATACCTCCCCCCCTTCCCCCACAAACCGCAAAAAAAAAGCTACTGCTGCCACAGCTTTAAAGTTATTGACTTGTAATTTGGTACGTAACTAGCTTATGGCATTCTCTATTAGCCCTGTGAATTTCGTTCCGATCGGATAAGAAACAGCGAAAATATGGAACGGACAATTTGCCGCACTAGGCAGAGGGGGGGTGGTGTGCCTTGCATACGCGGGTAGCTTAGTGTGTGTGCCTCTGATTGTGTTTGTATGTACATATACTCTAAGTAAAGGGTCTCCTACTGTCGGTTACGTCCGACTGTAGCCTCCGTGCCACTGATCTGCCCCGTCCATATATTTGGTATTTAGGTTCTCCTATGCAGCAAGTAGATCAATTTGGTTTTAGTCTTCTATACCTCTCCATGCTAGCCACAAATAACCACAGCATCCACAATTTTAAAGCGATGGACCTGTAATTCAGAATTTGCGTAGTCTATGGCATTCTCCGTCTATACTGTGAATTACATTAGGATTGGCTAGGCAACAGCGAAGATATGCAACAGCGAATTTGCTAAACATTGCTTGGTGTGAGTAATAATTATCTGTCGGTTACGTCCGACTTTGGCCTTCCGCCCGTCTGATCTGCTCCGTCCTTACTGGTTTGCATAAGCAAAAGTTGTTTTTATGCCCAGCAGCATAAACTGCGTTCTTTTATAGCTTCACTCTTGGCGCTAATTACAAGTTTTTTTCTCGCTTTAGTATTTGTTTTAGTTTAGTATCCAAAAAGCTCCAACGCTTTGCTGTTGCGTGTCTATTTTTATTTGCATAATTGCTGCTTATTGTGGCTGTAACAATATCTGAAGTAATATCTTAAGTATCACAGCCGCTGCATTAGCTGATTTATGCAAGTTCATTATCCTATGTTGAGCGGGGCATTATAAAAACTATTACGCTATGCACTTACGTTAAAGCCCACTGTGCAATAAGCGTTAAGACAACTTCATTTATCAGTATTTTAATTTATAAACTACTTGTACTATTGTAATGCGACTAAAACCATTTCCTTACGCTTTTTATCTGCCATAACTTTTACTGCTTGTTACCTGCGCCATTCTTCTCATTCTTGTCGTGATTACAAATACTAGATAATGAAGCTCATCAGCATTTTGTTCACTTTCCTCACTCGCTTCTTCCAAAATTATGTCATGCCCATATACTTCGCACATTATGTCTTCACTTTCCTTTGGCCTGATGCTGATTTATGTGTTAAATCCCACCTTGCCTCAAGCAGACTGCACCACACGCAAGCCCAATGAAAGTAAATACTTGAAAGTGAATAAACAGACAACACAATGCGATGTTTTGCACTCTTCATCGGGCTTCTCTTTAAACATTCTACTTCTGAAAATTTATACCCAGTAGCAGTAGGGTGAATCATGCTGTTCCATTGGAACGTAACAGATGAAGTACTTTTGATTAAGTATGGTTTTTTTTAAATCTTGTAAGCTGTCTTAAATTATTCAGATTTAGTGCACTAATCGTATGTTCAATATGTGAACCTTTTTTTTATTAGAGCTGCAAAGCCAAATAAATTATCGGCGATTCGAAGTACTACTCCAAACTCCGTTTGTAATCTGGTTTTAGTTCGGATATGTACTGTTAAACGTCTTATAAGTTCAGTAATAGTTCCGGATGGGATACTTATTATTTAAACAATTGTATTGTTAACAGAAATTTAGCTTAATTTAAATTTTAAAGTTTTTAACCACAATTATACATTTTGTAATAGTATCAACGTATTTGATCGCTGTCAACAAATGATACAAAAAAGATTTACAGGGTATACTTCTGTCGGTAGCGTCCAACAGTCGCTTTTCTGATTGATTAGATTTATATTTTTATATCCGATTTCCACGAGCACTAATTTCTCCTATTATCCAAATGACGAACCACTTCATCCAAATGACGAAAAAGTTCATTCAATACAAAAAACACCAAACGTCATTTGCTGTCGCTCGTGGAGCGCCGAATGAGCGTCATTCAAAATGACACAAAATGAGCTTACAGTTTGAGCTTGTTTTAATCGGCTTTTTCTTTAAGACAAATTGCACACTGAGCCGCTGTAGTTAACGAACATTCCAGGGTATTATTACAGCGACATCCTGTGAAAATTCAAATTTTTGCGAATGCAAACCGCAAACAAGTTATGCAAATTAGAATATCTTCGGCTGCTTAATTTTCAGCAATTTTTGGCGATTTCGTCACATTTCTAGTTAAGAATTGATTATTTTATTTACTTCTTATATTTTATTTTGGTTTACGTGCGTTTTTATCTATTTTCTGTGCATTTAAAACTAGAAATGACGGTCTCTACGGTTGGGTCAAAAAACTCACTAAAGGCCAAGCAGACTGGGGTCTCCACTGCTCGATGATAGTGCAAAATAATGCATGTGCTGGGGATCGAATGGAGTTGGAGTTGGATGAGGAATGCGGGGTAGGAGGTATTTGCAACCCGCACAGTGAGTTGCAAAAAGCCACAGAGATTTTGGGCATTGCACTTGAGATCATGCTGTCGTTTTAGAGTCACTTGCAATGTCCATTTGATGTATTACTAAATTGCACTTAATTTCCATTTCGGCATTTAACAGCACTTGAAATGATATCTTGCAGTATTTCCCAATTGCACTCAACACAAAGACCACAAACAGACACAACACGCGTTCTTAAATGCTAAAGGAACACGACAATCGAACCTTATTAACTTCTACGATTTATATTGCTAATAAGCATATTTTGTTATTGTTTAATTTTGTTTAATAATACTTCTTTTGTGCTTGCTTAGTTTCATTTTCAGCGTCCGCTTTGTTTGCCAATCGGCGACATTTCTCGCGCACGCGCCAACCAAAGAGAGGGCGTGAGAGAGCCAGTGTTGCCAGATTAGGACACCCGCGTAATCTAGCTATAAATTAGCTAAAACTAGCTAAAATTATGCTGAAATATTGAAGAGGTTGTAATTCATAAAAATGCTACAGAATATTGTTTATTTCTATGATTGTATTTCGAATAATTAATTAGTATTGTCATTTTGGTTACTTTGTTTTCCTTTTGATAATATTCTATTAAAAATTAAAAAACGGACGAGAATTTCCGGCGAAATTTTAATCTGTGATATTTAAAATAATATTATATACTTTTGATATTTCCCCTCAGTTTTAGAAACACACTTTTTTCAATTCATTGCTATTAAATTAATACATTTAAATATTTCTACCGATGCAAGCCAAATCGGCATCAGGATTGAGTTCTTTAGCCTATAATAGGCCAAACTGGCAACACTGGAGAGAGCGTTAGCAATGCTCGAGAAGGGAGTAATTAGAAGGTCAACCACGGTTGCCAAAACGGTGCTAAATATGGTGATTTTTCTAATAATAACTACCTTGTTGATGCACATAATAGTTATTTTAATTAATTAAAATAATGCAATATTAAAATACTATAATAATTGGTT
This sequence comes from Hypselothyrea guttata, assembly GCA_035045125.1. Taxonomy (NCBI): domain Eukaryota; kingdom Metazoa; phylum Arthropoda; class Insecta; order Diptera; family Drosophilidae; genus Hypselothyrea; species Hypselothyrea guttata. Next base: position 164,906 of record JAWNNJ010000046.1, read on the forward strand.
TGTTGTACGTATTGGTGTAAGTTTACACAACGTGGTTCTATTTCTCTTCATTTTTGGTGCATTTGTCGATTTCAATTGGCAACTGTGAATCAGCTGTGGCTTCGCAGGATTGGAGAGCAGCGCACAGCTGTTAGCAGGGCTGCCAACCTAACCAAAATAAAACGTAAACAACAATTTGCTTACTACTAATGTATTTGAAAGCTCAGTATTGAAATGGCTTTTATTTATAATAATTTCCGCATAGTTAGTTGAGAAAAACAACATTCTCTGCACAGCATTATTTCCTTTATCTAAATATTGCACAAAAAACTTAACCTCGTGCCCTGTTGACCGCGCGCTAAAAATATGTTAATCCGAGAAGCAAAAATCAAATAATACCATTAAGCTGGAGCAAGTGCAAAGTTCACGACTAACTATATACTCTGTATTAAAACTGGGTCTAGATTTAATTCGGTTTAGTGGGAATTACCTAAGTTATTTTGAACATGAATAAAATTTGCACATTTTGACAAACCCATTAGTTATTATTGAGCCTACAGGGTATAAAACTTGATTGGTAATCGCTTTGTTTACGTGACCTTGAGCAGCACAAAAACCCGTTAGAACTACTTATCAAAATTAACGTAATTTTTTCAATGTGGCCATTTGTCAGAGATTCGCTTCAGCGGCGCCAATCGTCGGTTCTTGAAGCCGAACTTTAACCTATTTTACTTCCTCACAACACGCACAGAAAATAATAATAAACAGATTCAGATGTCTATATAATACTATAGCTTTAAGAATTCTTGTTTTGTTCAATGCGGAGCTCGGCAAAAACTTCCGGCTGGCTCTCCATAGAACGTGTTTTTTATGCCATGTGCGAAGACGTTGCCAATTGGATGAAGTCTTGGACTTCAACTTGAAGTTTATTTTTTTTTCTTGTTAATTTTAAAACAATTTTTTTTTTTGTTATTTTGTTTATTTTCATTTTTTATGTGATTATTGCTGCTTGCTGATGGCCCATTTGATTAGAACAGCCAAGCATACACAAAAATTTTGATTATTATTTTATACAAAATTAAGTATGTCAATAATTATATGCTTGCTAATTATTACCGAACTCATAAAACATTTCATTCTGAAAATTATCAAGGTCTTTTATTTTGGTAAACCTGCAAAAAGTGTAAATTGAATTTCAATTATTCGTCGATTTTTGATCTTGTTTATTGTATAGCTTTTATAATTTTTGCTGTCTAATGAGCAATTATATAACGTGATTTTATGAAATACAGAACTTGTTGTGGAATTGCGTTTTATAGTAGTAAATGGTACCAAATAAATGTTTTCAAGTGACAATAAATTACAGATTATTTATAAATATATCAGAGATATGCCGCGGGTTTACAATATAAGAACTCGTTTGAGGCAGGAAATAAAATACTTATTTATTTTGTATGGATAATATTAAAGGCATTTTATTTCTTAAGTTTGCGAGTTTTTTTAAGATTCACAATTTATGTGAATTCCATGTTTTCCTAAAAACCTTTTGTTAATCTATTTTAAATGAAATTTAGATATTTATAAGATTGACATTGAAATCTATTTATGTCTTTTCCTAAAGGTCTTATCAATTACCATTTACACGCCCAATGGTTTGTAACGCAAACCAAAAATTAAAAACCTATTAAAAAAAACAACAGAAGAAATACCTTGACGCTAGCTAACTGCTAATAAGACAATAACCATAAAATGTGACACCAAAGAGACAGAATTTTGATAGCGCCCAGACAGGGCTCCATTCACCTCTTTTACAATATATGTAAATGTTACAAAACATATTTTTGGGCTAGTCATAGTGATATGAAATATTATGACACGTGTGAAATAAAAACTTGCATTTGAACTAACTTTAATGAAGAGTTTTCGACTGAGTAATACCGCCAATTTGTTGAAATTATTCTGTATTTTTGACCTGATGTTATAAATAAAGAAATGCGCAATAAAATGTGGTTAAATACCACTTCAGGTAACCTTAGCCATAGTTAAGACAAGAGCTCATTAAATTCGCTTTTAATTAAATTAGTAAGAAATTCATAAGTAAAAAGGCCAAACAACATCCAACTTAACACATATGTATGAATAAATATAAAAAAGAGATAAACAAACACACGCAAGCTGAGTTATAAACAATATATTACCCACATATCTCATCAGGTAACTATATGTACCAAATAAAAAAATGAAAATAAAAAAATGATTTAAAAGTGGCAGAGAAGGTCGATTGCTGGAGTCGTTGCTTTGATGAGTGCTAAGTGACCGCAGCCTCTAAAACAAAAAAAGCTGGTAGATAGCTAGATAGCCAGGTACAAAGCTCAAAATGCTCAATGTTGAGCAGATACTTCAGCCAGACTCTGCCCCTAAGCGGGGATTTTAGAAATAGATACAATTTCCTACACATTATCTAGTTAATGGTCGAAGACACAACATTCATTGTGCTTGGCGCTAGGTCTGAAACCCGACTAGCCAGATAATCCAGTTTATTCACTATACCCAATGATTAAAGTCGTTAAATCACACAGAACTTCAAACAGAACTCTTCGAAGGTATAGTATTGGATGTGCTATCGATTAGCACAATTCTTCATTTGTTTGTCTGGCATTTTAGCATATTGTGTAGGTGTAATTTTTACTTAGAAATTTTTTGCATATCTTTGACTAATGATGTCATCTTTTGCTATCAATGATGCAGTATTGTGCTTTGGCTAATAAACTAAACTATTTGTTAGATCATACAGATGCTGATTACAAAATAATGACACTCCCAGAGTATACTATTTCGAATTTGCCAAAAATATTTGCCTAGATTGCAGACTGTAGATATATGGGATCTAACTAGTTCTTATAACTATTTCATTTAACTGCTAAGCTCATAAAAAACAAATAAATGTTAAACATGTTTGCCAATATAGTTTATCTTGTTTGGTGTTTGGCGTCATGAATATAAAAGCATGCTATTAAACTGGACTTGATTGAGATGGGCTAGAAAACTATTTATATAAACTTATAAAAATCAATAATATTAAAAATAAAAAAACACAAATATTTTGCTGGTTACAATATTGAAGTATTATATAATAAATAGCTTAATAATTGATAATCATATCATTAAAAATATTTGCATATTTGAATTTCATTATTCTAATAATTGAAGGAGCTGATTAGTCGGATGCGCACCACTATAGAATTTCCTATACATATTTCAAATATAATTTACAAACAATTTTTACCCACAATATAATAATTAAAACCAATAGTTATTTAAGTATTAATTATTTAGCAAAAATTTAAACGCGAAAAACTAAATAATCGGCAACGCCGATTCTTCTTGCGACACTTGTCCATTTTTGTTATAATTTGCAAAAATCCGCACCGAATTGGAAACATTCAAATATGTTTAATTTATAATAGTAATTCTTAAAATATTAATTTTATTTTTATACCATAATTATTTGGGTGTTTTTGTAAAGTGATTCAAAAAGTTATATTAAATTTTCGAAATAAATGAATTTAAAATAATAATTCTACTAAATTTTGATTTTATTACTTACTAATAAACGTATTAGTTTAATATGGTAATTCGTTTTATTTTAATTTTCTTAGTTACATTTTTTTTAATTTTATTTAGTTTTATGCTAAAGCAGACACTTCAGGATTTCAAACAACACTTGCTGAGAACTTGAGCAGCGTGAAAGCAGCTACATAATTAACATACTCTCAGCTGTACCTCCCCCTTTATCACTTTCCCTCTCTCTCCGCACTTTCTCCCTCATAGGCTCATGGTCAGCAGAGAACAGAGAACAGAGAGCAAAGAGCATAAAGCAAACTGCGGTGTAACCAAGTGTAAACGTAAACAATCGCTAGTGCGCAGGATTTTCAGCAAGTTTCAACAGTGTTGCCAGATTTGCATTAAAAATGTCTAAAAAATAATATCTAAAAAAAAATTGCAAAGAAAAAAAAGAATAAAAACAAAATAACAACAATTAAATGAATAGCCATACTAAAACTAATGATATTTTGTCGCGTAGCTTTTGATACGCCTAAATAGAATTCTGAAAACCGCTAAATTGGCAACACTGGTTCTCAATGATGTTTTGGGAAAGCTTTCGCCTTTCATTCGGACGGCATTTCCCAAATAGCCAGAGGAAAAGCTTCAAGTGAGCATTCAGTCAATTGCAGCCAACTCAAGTGAACGCAACGTGCTGAACAGTTGGCAAATATATATTGTAATATTTTTTATTCGCTCGTATTACGTGTTGAGTGCGGGGCATATCGAAAGAGTTGGCAACGGTTTCGGCCCACTGTGCCACGTTGACAACGAAGTGGCTAATTAAAGGCAATGCCAAGCCACAAGTGACATATAAAAAGTCAATCACATCGGTTCTGGCTTTAATTAAGAATATAGAGCTCTTTGCTGACAAAATGCAATTACCATAAATGCCAAACACAAATAAAACTCAACGCCTGGGCTTTAAGCTGGCAGGAAGCCAACAAACGTAATCCAAATACACACACATAGACACTCACACACACAGACACAGAAACGTCGTATAATGTCGAGCGCCAGGTAGGCCACCTTCCAGAGATTGCCATGTCATATTCATACTCACAATGAATGCATTCATGGCCAGTCCCAAGCCTTTGATACCCATGCCGCTTAACACCAAGTACTATATCGCTTGATATTATGATTTATCCACATGCTGATATTTATCTGGGAATCGATAAATTGATTTTTGATGGCACTTTGTTTACGAGTGTGAATGTGAATGTGAGTGTGGGTTTTCCCTTTTGGCTTTTGTTTTGTTTTTCCTCTATTTATTCCATTTATTTGGGACTCTTTTGCCATTTTCCATGTTTGCTTCGGCGTCACACAGACTGGCGCTGTTTGCGTCTAGTTCTTTGTTTTTCTTCTATATATTGTTTGACTTTGCTTGCGCTCTCTTATTCTGTTGCCCGCCAGCAGAGCGTATGAGTAATGTGCAGATGAAACTTGCTTAAAGATTCTAAAACATCTATTAGTTTAAGAAAATTAAAACTTTATATATGCGAATATAAAGCGGACAAATAAAATTAACAACTAATTACCAACAAATAAAACAAATTTATAACTTAAATAACAAATTAATGCAACTTTATTTAGAACTAAGTGTTTCGATAGTTTAAATATATTTGATACATCACATGTCTGTTATAGACAAATATTAAGAATTATAATTCTATATTCAATTATAGGTATTATTTACTGGCAAACAAAATACCAATAACATAACATTTTTTTAAACCCATTTTTATTATTTGCGATCCCTATTTAAAAGAAAGTCAAATATTTCAAAAATGAAAAATGTTGCAACCAAATAAAATAGTTATACGTGTATGTTTTAAATAAATAGAAATCAATTTATTTTTATTATTTACAATTATTTTAATTGTCGCATTTTAAGTAATATTGTTACTGATGTTTGGTAGGTCTCTTAACATTTAAGATTTAAACTGAAATTTGTTTTACAAATTAAATTCATACACAAATTTTAAATATTTTCTGAAGGGGTCTGTGCTTTGGATATAGTTTAAAATTGTCAACTGAAATTTGTGTTAATTTTTATGAAACATAATAAATATGAAGTAATTTGAGTAATAGTTATTGCTTGTTATTAGAGTAATTAATATGCTTATGGAGTCTCTGTTGTCTGCTATTTATTATTTCTGACTAGTCACGCACTAGGGTAAACTAAGCAACTAAACTAATAAGTCATACTAAGCATACATAGGTAGAAGCTACAGGGAGAAGCATGACATGAGATATTTATGAGACCCATAGAAAAAAGTTAAATGTTATCTATTTACTTAGCTTAGCTGCGGCTAAAAATAGTGGGCACAACTAAAGAGTGAGGCAAATTGATTAAATAATGAAAACAATTGCGAAGAACCTAGATAAAATGCTACAAAAATTCCTCAGGCGCGCAAAAGATGCTGAAGAAGAAATATCTTAGTAGAGCAAGGCTATTATTCATGCAGTTATTAAGGGGTATTAAGCAGCCTTAGGTTACCAGACTATTACGATGGCTATTCATGTAATTAGGGCACAATTGAGCGTCTAAAATATTCAAGAATTGTGCATACAATTACAGTTAACAGTAAATTGGCCAAGCAGAAGGCGGACACAGTGCAGGATAACACAGCATGCTGGGCCCCAGGTCATTAAATGTAAAATGAGTGAATGTTAAATGAGTCATGGCAGCTGGAAAGCAAACAAAATGAAACCATTCACTCCCACTCATTCACTCATTCACGCTGGTCAGAGCTCGTCCAGTTGGCGTCAAAAATGTCTGACTTTATCCCTTTTCGATGTGAATACTGTTGACCACCAAAGAGCTTTCCACAGCGGTTACAAAGTGTCAGCCATGTCAGCAGTGAACTTTATTGTGTTTGCCTGGTTTGTTTAATTACCTTCTTGTTTGTTTTCTGTTTTCTTTCTATCAGTCTGCTGGATGCTCTGTGCAGCGGCAGTGGTGCTCGTCTGGCGGTGGGCACCACGGTAATTGCCTATTTGATAGCTTACAATGAGGCAGCTGCGACGGGTCTGCTCTTTGCCACCTTGTTGGCCACCATATATGGCGTAATGGCAGGTGAGTTACAGCTAACTACACAAACAAAAATTATCAAGAATATGTACAGTTTTAGCCAAATTCTTAAAAATCAAAAGTGACCTATGCAGCTAGTTAACAAATGATTTGTTAAAAAAATACAAGATTTCCTAAGATGTTTTAAACATGAAACGAAAAAAACTTCATATTCATGCGGACTACGTATTTTAAATCATAATTTTTATACCCTGTGCCCATTTGAAAAATGGGAAAAACAGGGTTAATAGCTTTGTGCGAATGTATGTAACAGGCAGAAGGAGGCGTGGCAGACCCCACAAACTATATATATTCTTGATCAGGGTGAAGAGCTGAGTCGATATAGCCATGTCTGTCTGTCTGTCTGTCTGTCTGTCTGTCTGTCTGTCTGTCTGTCCGTCCGTTTGTATGAACGCGTCGATTTCGGAAACTGCAAAAGCTAGAGAAGCTGTTTTGGTTGCTATCGGTAGGTGTATTCAATACGCAGATCAAGTTTATTTCAAATCGTTGATGCCACGCCCCCTTCACGCCCAAAAATCAATAAAACTCACATAACCTCGAATTTTTAACACAAAAAGTTGAATAGCAAGCGTAATATTGAGCATAGAATGTTGTTATTCAGAACATATACTCTCTACTATTATATTTAACTATCCTGAAAAGAGGATTAAAATCGGTTGATAAACACAGGAGATATAAGCTACGAAATACTTGAACTTAAAAGTTCAAAAACAAGCTTAATATTAAACATAGAATGTTGGTTTTTGGTATATATACTCTCTTCTATTATATTTAACTATCCTGAAAAGCGCATTAAAATCGGCTAATAAACATAGGAGATATAAGCTACTCAATACTGCATGTATTGCTTCGCACGGGCCCTGCAGCCCAGCAAGTGTATGTGTGTATGTATAAACAAAAACATACATACATGTAGAATAGACGAATACCATACATGTATGTGTGCATGTACGCATGTAAACAACACCAATTGCAAGGTGCCAAAATAAGATTGCGCAAAATAACAAAAGTCTGCGACGCGTGACGTCAGAGACCAAGCGACAAGTGTTCGAGCGCCACCTTCATCGCCATACCATGTGCCAAATTGAGTTTTGGCGGTAGCGTTGCCACCTCGTCAGATCGTTTAAATCAAGATAGATTAAATTATATTTAAAGAATTTTATTATATACTGAACGGGCGAGCGCGCAGCGCGAGCTGTGGCACAGGGTATAAGACAGTCGGGCTTGCCCGACTGTCAGGTCGAGCGCGCCAGAGCGCGCGAGATTTTTTTAATTGAATAGAATTATTTTTTTGTTATTAATTTTTAAATGTATAAATTGTAATTATTACATTACATTTTCATTTTTGACAAATTGTATTTAACTATAAAATACTTTAATAGATATGTTATCACATAATGAACGTTTAAAAATCACGCGGGCTAGCGCCCGCAAGACATGACAGTCGGCCAAGCCCGACTGTCTTATACCCTGTACCAAAGATCAGCCTTGCTAGTACAGTATTCTATTTAAAATATATTTTGAATCTAATGTATGGCCATTATTCGCGGTAGGTGCATGGCATCCAAAAATTGAAATAAACTTGTTCTGCGTATTGTATACACCTTTAAAAAAGTACCAAAACGGCTGCTCTAGCTATTATAGTTGCTGAGATATACGCGTTCAAATTGGTCAATGTATTGTATTTATGGCCATTGTTCGCGTTAGGGGCGTGGTATCCAAAATTTGGAATAAACTTGTTCTGCGTATGGTATACACCTTTCAAAAATGACCAAAACGGCTGCTCTAGCTCTTATAGTTGCTGAGATATACGCGTTCAAATTGGTCAATGTATTGTATTTATGGCCATTGTTCGCGTTAGGGGAGTGGCATCCAAAATTTGGAATAAACTTGATCTGCGTATGGTATACACCTTTCAAAAATGACCAAAACGGCTGCTCTAGCTCTTATAGTTGCTGAGATCGACGCGTTCATACATACGGACAAACGGACAGACGGACAGACAGACAAGGCTAAATCAAATACATTCTGACAAAGTTAATAACCCTGTATTTCCCATTTTTCAATGGGTACAGGGTATAAAAATGTTTATCAATTGGAATCAAATTTTTATAATAGTTCTTATCTTAAAATTTAATTTGATGTATCGTAAAATTTACAACAAAATCTACAAAATCGATTTAGGAAATTTAGTCATTTTCTAACGTTAAATAGAAGACTATAAATTCCTAGCATAAACTTGTAAAAACATCGCGATTTTGTACCATTTATTGTTAAATTTGTTGGAAGTGTAAGGCTTTATCTATGTAAATATTATTCTTCCCTTATCTATACAATCCACATTTTTCTTAATTGTAGCGCGCTGCAAGTCAAGTTTGCGAAGCTTGCAAATGCCCTACGTGCGGGCTACCAATAAATTCGACTTTGGCTGCCTGTTTCTGGCCACCTGGATGGATGCACTGGCTGCCATGTGTGCGTGTGCGGCGTTGGCCCGGACGCTGAGCGCCTGCCTGGATGCCATGACTGGTGGCTTGGCCAGAATACTGATACTTGGTAGGTGTGCCTAATATTTCGTAGCTGCACTGTGTGTGTTTGGTAATGGAATTGCATACTTTTAGGCCGCAACTCACCTGCCAATGAGCCCTGGCCGGATGTGCTTGGTGTGGCGGTTGTCTTTCTGGTAACTGGCATGTTTATGCTGGGCCTCGAGGTTAGCAACTGCAACGGAACTACATAGTTTGATCGTATGCCCCTAAACTCTTGTGTTTCTCCCTCGACAGCACTCGAAGGCCTTCAGTTTCATCATGACACTTGGCATGTTTGGCTTGAATGCAATCCTCAGCGTTGTGGGCTGGTGGCGAGGGGATTTTGCGGCCTGGTCGGAGAACTACTTTCAACCGAATGGCATTAGCAGTGTAAGTGGCACAGTTAACTGTAGGGCCATTCCACAAAATTCATACGCTGATAACGGGAAACTGGGCGTGTTATTAGGTCAGTGCACTGCATGCCTTTTCTTGAGTTTCCCTTCTTGTTGTTTTGCTATCGATTTTTCGGCGTATTGTTGCCAGGGGGGGTTTCGTGACTGGCGACAGTTGAAACAGCGCAGGATATGAAGTTTTCATTATGACACGAGAAGCCAAACTCCTACTAGAGGAATTCCAGATATAAACATATCTTTAGGTTTTTACAGCATGTCAATTAGCTGGAAGGTCTTGGCAAACATTTGGACAGTAATTCAATCGATCAATGTTTTAGCACTCGACCACTCTGAATTGATTTAAAACTTCAATTTAAAATCTTGAATTGTGATAATGCTACTCTGAGCTTGCTAACTGGAGGTCTGACAAAAATGCAATATACATAATTAAATTTTAATTTCAGGGTATAGCTTTGTTAAATTATCAACTTATGATAGAGAATATAAAAAATAATTTTTAAAATGTAATCTAAATTTCTGTTAAAAACCATTTATTAAAAATTAGACCCTTTTTTGATCAAATGCTGACAAGTTTTATGTTTTGCATAGCAATTAAATATATTTAGCTGAGCTTAAAATAGGCGGTAACACTTGTAATGGATTTAAAAAAAAATAAAGGGGTTTCACTAACACGATGCAAAGGGTCTCAAAAAAACCAACCAATCGTAGTTTTGGCTGGACCTGTTTTTTTTTTTTTAAATGTATTTTAAAAAGCATAGAATCAGTACAGCAATATAATGTACTATAACAACACATGTATGTATATGAAATGTAGCCAAACCCCATATCACAGAGCATGAGGATTTAATTGTTATTGATTAACCAAGTGTTTTGGCAAATCCTAGACGTTTGAGTCGCCTTAAAGGGCGAGCAGGTAAAAGCCCTCTGGCAATTCGGCTGCGGTGGATCAACAATCTGTCACTGTAACGACTTGTATGACGTCCAATCTGATCTTCAATTGTGGTGATTTTTAGATCTCTGTGTAACGTGGAGCCACGTGACCTATTTTTTCGTTGCATGAAATGATTTTGTTTTAAAATAATTCGGCTACTATAATTTAATGATTTACAGGAAATACAATAATGATTATACGTATATTGATGTTTTTCTTTACAGTTCTTTCTGTCCGCTGCATTACTAACCTATGCATTTCCCAGCGTTTGGCCTCAATCACATCGCTCTGGACGCTTTACGACTGTCCTGATTGTGGCCCTGGTGAGCGGATCCCTGCTGCTCACCGGCATCTGTCTGTCGTCAGTGGTGCATTTCAAGTAAGTATTGAATGAATATTATCGACAAATATTAATCTCAATGCTCGCAGATCCCGGGAGGAGTACGTGGCTGTACCGCTGTTCAACATACTGGATGAGAGCGGATTTCACAAGCTGGTGCCTGCCTCGGCTTGCATGATCCTGTTAACCAGCTCGGCCGCGTTTCTGGAAATTTTTCCGGAGCTCTACGGCATTGTGGTGCGTCTGGCCACTTCCGAGTGGCGCATACTGTCCAAGCAGATTAGCTACGAGAGCACAGACAGCGGAAATCCCGTGTTGGCAGTCTTCATAGCAGGCAGTCTGTGTGCCATGCTGGCCTTCGCCTGTCCACTGCAGCATCTAAGCTATACCCTGGCTGCCAGTCACATCAGTGCGTCCTTTCTACGTGCCTTCTACTTGCTATATGTACCGTATAGACCCAAGTTCATGCAGCCCAGCAGCAGCGAGTCCTCCCTGTCCTACAGCCGCCTCTCCACAGCGCCCATCGCCAAGAGCAGCAGCAGCAGCAGTACAAGCGCCGCCACTTCCAGCTCCAGTCGTCTGAAGCGCAGTCTGTGGAACATTGGTCTGCCCAGGCAGGGTGGATCGAAGAAGCCCAAGAAGAAGCCAAGAAACAAGCCGGAAGTGGAGAAGGAGTGGCTGCTGTTGGGTGAACCGTCCTCGCCTTGTCCGCAGCGCGAGGGAAAGGATGTGGAGTCTACCATATTGTCCGATAGCGAGCCGCCGGTAAGCAAATTTATTATAATGCTTCTTGTAAACTTTGTACTTTGAGAAGGTAGAAAAGAGTATATTAAGTTAGTGCACATGGAGAATGGGTATTAACAGGCATAAGGATGCGTACCATACCCCATAAAGTAAATATATTCCTGATCAGGACAATAAGTTTAGTCATTTACGTAATTTCCGTCTCTTTATCCGTCCGTATAAACACCTACATAGATGTCGCAATTAAAACAAACAATTAATACTAGAGACTTATCGTTATTTAAATTTGTTTTAGATTTTTGCTAGCTCTTCTGCTTCCGCATGTAACCACAAAGCTAATTACTTATGATGTGGTACGAATCGCAAAACGATCGGCTAAGAAACATCGAAGATATCCAAAAGAGAATTTGCTTAACTTCGTAGAAGGGTGGGGTTGTAGTGGTAGTTAGCCTAAGCGCTTAGTTTATTCGATTTGTGTATACGCGCTTAGCTACCTTCTATCGAAACACAAAGTACGGGGTCTCTTATTGTCGGTTACGTTCGACTATAGCCTCCCCTACTGTTTTTAACAGAAGAATTTAATATTTCTAGCCCTCGGACTTTGAGTATCCGGATAAGTTTGATAAAAGCGATTCGGAAACGTCTACGGACATAGATGCCATAGTGGATGAGTATCGCCAGAAGATAAAGGTAAGTTTAGTCGGATAACCTGCTATCCCATATATAACCCTTTTGATCTGTTCCAGGTCACCACGGCGGGTCCCTTGGAGCGCAGCGTACGTGTGCCCACTGTCAGCTCGTGGCGCGTGACCATATTCTCCATAGTAGTCATTGGCCTGGGCATTTCTCTCTGTGTGTCCGGTTTGGTGCTTGCACTGGGCACCCGCTGCGTTTACTGGCGCCATTGGCGTCTTTATAGTGGCCATTCTGATGGGCGTCTATTCCACAATATACGGGCAGCGTCGTCAATGTAAGCCCCGTGCTCTGTGCCATGTGCATGCTGCTCAGCGTGATTTTTTTCTCGGCCTGCGCCTTGCATTCCTGGCCAGGAGTGCTTCTCTGGCTGTTGGCCGGCCTCGTTCTGATGATTCGTTGTGATAAATATTGTTGCGACTGTTTCGAGCATACAACCATATTGAACAGCCAGCTAATACCCAGTGTTTCGGGTAAAACCACGCAGCTCAGCGGGTGGCATGACAGTGGCGGGATCGTCAACCAGCATCAGGATGCCCCGGCCACCCAAAGGTGTGATTAGTCTGCCCCCAACGTGTCAGCGGTATCAGATGACAATCAGAGTACCTCCGTGGAGGAGGGCGAAGGTTTTGTTTCATGAGGACTTCAATGTGCGCGACTACGATGAGGATGATGCCGATGGAGGATTGCTGGACTGATTCGCTTGCCTTTTACATCTATAGCTAGAAATTATTACTACAACTTTCCAGCTTAACGCTAGTATTAAACTATTTATGTATTTCCCAACCATTTCTAGTTAGTTCATATTAAATGAAATCAAAATCTCTACTACATGTTGCTAAAGTTCTAGTTCATATAATAAATTTGGAAATTAGACTTTATAGAAATCTGTATGGTTCTGGGTGTGCCATTCCATACTCCGCCAGCTCAGCAATGACAGACATAACTCTCTGCCTATATTCCACATTGCTGTCCATTGCCGATTGTAACAGTTCGCTGCGATCCACACTCATCCAGTAATCGAATTTGAAGCCATCTTGTGCTCGCAGCCTCTCACAAAGATCCGTCGGAATTAGAAATTGGGGCAAACAAATGAGCAGACATTTGTATTAAGACTTGCGAAATGCGCATTTCTACAATCGAATTCAAAGTCCGCTCTTCTGCGATTTCCTCAGCAGGTATATTCAGCACTTTGAACTGTGCTTGCAGCTGTTTGAAGTAAAAAGTCGGTGAACTTCTTATATATCAAACTACACGCCACTGCCTCAATTGTGGAGTTTATATAGAGCAAAAAGTGTATATCGATAGCAGGGGGACTATAAGTGCAAAGGCCAAAGTCCACTAAACGACAGCCTAGCTCAGTAGTGTGGTTGAAAAAAGATATTACCACGCGATAGATCCCGATGGCAGAATACATTCCGTAGTTTGTTCGACGGCTTCCCAAGTAGTTCCGCCTGCATCAGTAGATCGTAAAGTTTGTGGTTTATGAACTGTGCCTCAGCATTTTGGAACGCCTTCAACTGGTTTCGATAGATTGTGGCCTAGCAGATGATATAAAATAAAAAGTTAAAAAATACAATAATTTGGTGACCTTCAGTACTAAAAAATACGTTCTAGCCAATTTTATTTTGCATATGTTTGCTATTTTTCTAGCTCTATATATATACCACTATATACCTGTATATACCCAAAGTGGTGTCTCTAGCTGAGTCAGAATACCTCGCCATGTCCGTCTGTCAGTATCAACATTTCGCAAACTCTCTCGCAAACTATACGAGATGTTCATACGGACAAACGGACCTGGCTATTTTGGACTCGCTCATCATCCTATGGGGTCTGTCACGTTGAAATTAATAATAATATTATACTATACCATTACACTCGTGATGAACCACT